>OZ007556.1:192312971-192758108 GCA_963931855.1 Philhelius festivus | reverse complement strand
ATCATTGATGATTGTAAAAAAGGTTACATGAAAACATATTTTTAAGAGTCAAATTAATAATAACAAAAACCTATTGGAAAAAATTTACCTAAGGGACCCAAGGGGAGATAGGAGAAATTGAAAATTGTTTTTACTTCCAAAACTAACGTTATCGCACCCGTAGTGTAAGATCTTATTTATCTCGAAAACGGCTGAATAACATGTTATTAACGGTACCTGAATTCCTTTAGTACGATACTAGTTGGAAAATGTTTTAAACTAAGAATGAGTTAGTAAACTGCTTTAAAGTTAGCAAATTGTTAAGTAGTATCATACAAAGAAATTAAAAATAATATGTTGTTTGACATTTCGCGCCAGTCTTTTTAGAACTATTCGCCAATACTACTACGTAATTACTTAAAATTAGTATCCCAAATTGTATTCTTGAAAAGCTTTGAAGAAATTTCTAGCATGAAAATTCTTTTAATAATAAAACTATTTTTGAGCTTTGTGTGAATAAATTCTTAGTTTTCTGAAAATCAGATGGCAATTTCATACATGTGAACATTTTTATTTCATTAAATCCATGTCTTATTTTTATAAAATGTATTTTTAATTCCAAATTCGTGCAATTCAACTCTTTTTTGTTGTATACGTATGTGTTTCATTTGTAATAATTTTTCAATCGCGTATGAAACAAAACTGTCTGAAACACTAAATGAAAAAATAAGAAAAACGGTCGCACAAAAGGCCATCTAGAAACAAAATACGCTTAAAAA
The DNA here is from genome assembly GCA_963931855.1 of Philhelius festivus. Lineage (NCBI taxonomy): Eukaryota > Metazoa > Arthropoda > Insecta > Diptera > Syrphidae > Philhelius > Philhelius festivus. Next base: position 192,757,350 of record OZ007556.1, on the reverse strand, counting down.
TATCTTAAGTCCTTGTTATTACGGAAATTGTTTTAGGTTTGCAAACGGTAAAATATTCTATGACTACTTAGGGAGCGAAAAATTTCAGTTTTAAATTTGAAAATTCATCTTATGTTCACATAAGATGATTTGCGTTTTCACACTTTTTTGGATTTTTTTTAAGGATGTTATCTTATGTCGACTTAAGGATGACTCCTGTTTGCACGCGCGAAAATATCTTAAGTCAACTTAATATGATTTACGATTTCACAATAAAAAAAAAGTCTTAAGCCAATATAATCTTAAGTCTATTTTAGGTTTTAAAATTAAGCAGAACACACAACCTTATGTGGACTTAAGATATTTTACCGCGTATAGAGATGTGTCTTTTGAACATAAGATGAGGTTGGTTTTGTCTATAAAAAAAGCACAGGAGTGATATAGAAGGAAGCCGATAACACACAACTGTAGCCTTTTAGAATGGCACTAAGGATCAACGAAAAACGCGAAATATCTTAAGTCGACTTAAGATACTTTACCTTTTCAGTCGAGATGTATATTATTAAATACTTTAAATTGAAGTGATACCAAACTTTCATGTATCATAAATATTAAATGAGCAGTTTCCATTAAACATTTAAAAGCAGCACCCTTAGACAACTTAAAAATTACTTATTTCTGACTAAACATTATTTGTTTGCTAGTTTTCAGAAGGTAATGGTTATGCCATACCAACTATGAGAATAAATGGTTGAAGGATAATGCATAACTTCATGCCGCTATTCAACAAAAATAAAATAATGGTATATTTGAAATTGTTAATAGCAATGGAATTAAAATAAATGCATGTATATTGACGTTTCATGTATTATTTTTCAATTATGACCTCTTACAAATATAAGTTTTTTAAATACTCACAATTCTCTAATAATAATATTTCCGCGATAGAGCTGTCTTTACCGCTCAGTTTCTTCCTTGCAATGGTGTATAAATCCTGTTTGACTTTGGGGAAATGTTCACATAAGCCCATGCAGTTTTCCCTGTATAAACTGTTGAAGTCCTTTTCAAGCTATTTAAAATTCAATAAAACATGTATTAGAAAATATTAGGAAAGAACAAGTACGATTAGAATTGAGATGTATATTTCGTAAATGCATATGTATGGTTGTAAAATATTTATTACCAGTTTATATCCTAATACATTTTTGAGAGCCGGGTACTCATCAAAATACTGTGATATGCTTAAGTCCTTTAAAAGATGAAGCCGAGCACAAGTGGTTTTCTCCCATTTTTCCTCCGTCTTGTCCCAAGGATGGCTAGAATTTCGAAGCCATTCCAGATTTGAATCTGACAGTTCTTCCTGTTCTCCAATTTTCAACGCTGTGGCTAGGCGTTTGGTCGATTTCGGACTAGAGGTGGGTGATAATGACAAAGAACGCTGGCGTTTGGTAATTATACCTGTTTCACGATATTTTCTTTTTAAATTATGAACGTGGTCTGGCAACTTGCCTGCCAAACGGTTAATTATCCCACGACTTGATTCCACAATTTTGTTGTGAAAATAAACAGATCTATTTTCAGAAGGGAACAAATGTACAATTTCATTTGCCCACTTTCCATAAATTTGGGCTGTAATGTTGCGCTCCGGGTTTGTTTTAAGAATATATGTGCATATAATCCGCACCAATCTAAGTCTAGCTTTATTTTCAAGTGGTTTATTTGTATCTATTGATAAGATACCTTTCCCATCTAAGGAACTTTCAAGAAGTTTACGAAGATCCTAAAATGAAAATATTGCATTATGAATTAGAAAAATCTGCTTTTGTTTCTTTGTTAGCTTTGGTTAATTACGAATTAGCCTATTTTCAAATTCAATTATTGTATTTCAAATTCATAAAACTATTTTGTCGTTATGCAAACAAAGTTTAAAAATCGTTTTATTATCAAAGTAATTTTTTATATAAATTTTTTCGAGAACAAAATTTCGGATGCCAATTTTAAATATGAAGTAGTATAGATTTTAGGAAACATGTAATTTCAAAAAATAATCGTTCGCACGTTTTAAAGATATTTGTGCAAAATTTTAGTTGAGTTTGTACGATGTTAAAGCTGTTTTAGTATGAAACTAGATAAAAATGACGGTTTTGCACATTTTAATCGAATATAGCATCATACTTTCTCTACCCTTTTATTAAAGGTAAAACCATCGAAAACCTATCAAAACATCAAAACAGGTCTGTTTACTTAGTTGTTTGCATAATCTGTCATTACTTTAGGTGTGTTTAGAAGCAATTTATTGGAAAAATAGCCTTAGCACGATACTATTTAGAAATTGTTTAAAATTATGAAAGAGCTAGTAATCTACTAAAACGTTAGCAAATTGTTAAGTAGTATCATACTAATTCCCTAAAAGTAAGCTGTTTAAAATTTTGCGCCATGGATTTTTCAAAAAAAAAAAAACTTGGATTTTTTTTTAAAATCAAAAATAACGGTATACCTGCCATACGATTTTTGTCGAAATTTTAATAATATTTTTTTTCTCAAAAACTATCCCACAGAATTAAAAAAAAACATTCAAAAATTTCATTTAGTTAAAGTTATCTAGTTGAAAAAAAAAAAAAAATAAAAAAAATGGTTATTTTTGGTAACAGTACCTTCCATACAAATGTTAAAAAATGATTTTCGAAAATCGTATATTTCTCGAAAACGGTTCCGAGATTTTTGCTAATATTTTTTTCTTTTTATTCATTTTAACAATCTATAATTTAATAAAAAAAATTGAAATCAAGATATTACTGACTGTACCTACCACATAACCATTTTTTTCGAATTTTGAATTTGTCATTATCGGCATAACGTATTTTAATGATTTTTTTTAAATAGAAGATTCTAAAAAGTTTAAAAAACATTGGCGCAAAATTTTAAACATTTAAAACCCACTCTAAATCAATTTTAGAATGGGAGCCGACTCTAAATATTAAGTATAAAACGAGAACTGACTTTTTGTTAATTTTAAGGACATAAACTATACTTTAACGTTAAAGAGCTCGTCTTACTTTAACATCCACAAATAGCTAGTTTATCTTTTAAAAGTATACTTTATCCATATTGACAATGTACATTTCATACCAAAGCAAATGGAAGGAAAAATGTTTACTGATGTTTTATTATATTTTTTAAAGATGTTCTTTGTAAATAGACTGAATCACTGAATATTATAAATTCAAAACAATCGTACGAAAGTGCTCTACAATTAAAAAATCTGTAGATACAAATGTACATATCTTATGTATGCACGCGCGCCGCCGAGACGAGTATATAGCTAAATGAATCTGCACCTTACAACACCAAATTGAGTTTTTAATGCTGTGAATTTGCGATTTATACTTTATTTTCATCTAAAATAATATAAATAACTTATAAACAATCAAAATCTCTACCGATGTAGTATATTAAATGAACTTTTTTCGGCGAAAAATTATTTGGTTTGAAGTTGTCTGTTCTTTTTACTTTTTTTTAGTGTTTTTGTAGTTGTGTGAGTTATGCATCTGTCAAATTAAGGGTTGTTCAACGCAAATTTGCTTAGGTTCTGTTGTAAAACCCACATTAGTTAGAAGAGTTGTCTAACGTGATTAAAATTATGAAAAAGTTAGACAAAGCCTCTAAGCTAAACGACTGCGTTAAGTAGAGCCGGTTTAATTGCTTAAACGAGAACTCTTTAAAATTTTGCGCCATTGCGTTTAACACTGGAGTACATGCATGGTCTTTGTTTAAGACCAAAGTAACAGTTAATTTATTTATTTAATTTTTTTTGGACTGAAAAAGCATTTTTTTTTAAATTTAAAGTTCCTTACTAATATTTATGAATTAAAACTATTAAATGTTTAAGACAGTAAGTGAATATAATTTTTAAATATTTGTTTTTCATTTAAATCTTTATTAACCTAAAAATGATTTAGATTTTAAATGGTCTACCATAGTAGCCCACGCGTGCATTTGTGTACAAAAATAGGGCGCGTGTACTCCAGTGTTAAAAACTTAACAAAAAAAATATTTTTTGAATTTTTGATATCTCAAAAACAAATTTTTTTCTTTAAAATGTTTTAAATTTGTATATAAAAGCTTATTTTTTTAAGAGACAACTACAACGACTTATAATTTTTGTTCCTGCATGAACTTATATTTGCTTGAATCACATGGCATCCTGTTTTTAGCACCAACTACGAAGAGAGTGGTTTTTTAAAATGAATTTTATACTTATGAACAGTTTTTCATTTTTCAAATTCGTAGTCTTTTATATAAGAGCAAGTTCCAGTCCTGCATTTTATTTTATTAACCATTTTTATTTTGCGAACTTTATATGTATTTATAGATTCGAAGTTTTACTTAGTTCTACCAAACAAGAATATTACTTTAATTTGTCTTTTTTAAAAACCATTTGAATTTTGCAATAATCAATACGAAGACATATTAGTTTCTAAATATGTACCTATTTAAACTAGCTGGGAGCATTCTATCATTTACAAAATTTTGAAGTACAAAATGATATAAGCTGAAAGGGGTCTTTTTAAAAATATTTTTTAATTATATATAATATACTCGCATATATGTATATATATGTATATATGTATATATATGTATATATAAATAAATAGCAAAACATGTTATCTAAATTGTCAATGTGTCTAGCTCTCAAACCATTAGGCGGTCACATATAAATTAAGCTCTAACCGCCAAATTATAGTAATTTATTATAGTTTCGTTTCTGCTGATCAACAGAACCAAATATCAGCATTGTGTATTATAAACAATACTTTAAATGAAAGACGAAAATTTTGATCTTATTATTGTAAATGTTAAAGCTTAGTTTACATCTTAATTGAGTGAGATTTTCGTTTAAAATTTCCGTTTTTTCACAGACGTGGAAAATATAATAAAAATAAGTAGGTACAATTATTTTTGTGACAAGGATGATCAAATTTGTTTAGAACGGAAAATAATTCAATGGTTTTATCTAAACCAAAAATTTAAGCGAGATAAATTGATGCTTCACTTCGATTTTCAAATCACTTAATTGATTTATAAGCTAGGCTAAACAATAATTTGAAACGATAAAATGGCGCCTCGAAATAATCGGTGTCTATCTGAAACAAATTTGTGGGTACTTACTTCTATGACTTCGTTTGATAGATTCTGCTTAGTAGTAACTGGTGATGCAACAGTTGAATCTAGTAATTGAATACCGCCACCATCGTGATATTCAGGGAGAAAGTCACATAGTGCAAAACTTATTTCGCTCGGGTTTTGAGAGCTACCAACACTTATTTCTTGAGAATCGAATGTCTGTAGGATATTCATACTATAATTTCTACCATAACAAAAGGAAAACATTAAGGTTTGATTGAATAATTATAACTAACCGGAGGGTTAACAGCATTAGGATGCATTGCTTTTCTCCACTCTTCTAAGTTTCTGGTAAAAATCACACGATGTCCTATGACTGGGAACAACTCCCTTATCTCTGTAGCACCTAGTAACGGCAGAGACATTGAAGTTATGACATTGTCTACAGCAAGTAAATGAAATGTGTTTTACATTAAATTTAATTTCTATATTCTTAAGCAGTTTTAAGAGATTTTGAAAACACAGAAACACACATTTTGTCAAAGAAAACTTTTTGTTTGCCGAAACTGCCAAAAAAAGATAATGTACATTAAAAAGAACGTAATAAATTGCAGCTATACATAGCGCAATTAAAAAAGACTGGACAAAAGCTAAATTTAGTATCTAACTATTACATTAAGCAAACAAATTGTCTACGAAATTTTTAATCAAATTTTTGAAAGTTGCGGCAAAAATGATTATTTCTCATTTTTTTATTGTATCTACGTACAATATTTTAGGAAGTAAATAATGAACAGTAAATATAAAAATATGATCTTTTTAACACTTAGAATAGATAGTCAAATTAACTTTAGCTTATATATGGAGGGCTCACAGCTGTACCGAACCAAGTCATTTTAAAGAAATCCAAAACTAACGCCAGGATTGCCGCGAAATTGACCTCTATTTAGAGCTATGTATGTTCATTACAGCTCTAAATAGAGGTCAATTTTGCAGAAATTTTGGTGTTGGTTTTGGATTTTTTTTAAAATTACTTGGTTTGGTACAGCACTGAGCCCTCCATATATAATCGATACCTTCCCGTAAGAATTTATTAAGGGACATTTTCAGGAAACGAAAAAAACGCCTCATTTAGTTATTTTCTTGTGTATTTTATTGGACGAAACAGATTTGGTTCCCGAAAGAATGTATTAAGCGACATTTTTAAATTTGTTTTGTCCAATAAAATGCACACAAAAATAACTAGGTATCGATATGATATTTAGAATTGTGATGTATAAAAAAACGTACGAGTACATACCTTGGAAAGCACAAATGTAATTTTCGAGCCCCCACTCCTTTAGCAGGTTGCACACTTCTTCATCCATGATCTGTGAAATATGTTATAAAAAACAAAGAACAGCATTAGTTTCAAATATTTAGAAAATTTCCCTTGCTTCAAAAAGCTATCTTAACTTGTAAGCCAAAGAGAACAAAATTGGATACCACGCCCGCCAGCAAAAATTAATTGTCGCGGCGTCAATAATCAATTTTATAGACGACTTTAATATTTGAGTGGAATGAACAATTATGTAATTAAAAATAATTGCTGTTTTATTTTGTAGGTACCAGAATAGTTCATTATTTAAAGTTAACATAATATTGAGTTCATAGAACGTATGGTTAATTATATAGAGTTCATTACATAATTATCATTTCACTAATCGTTGTATATATTCATTACGGCAATGGAGTCCATTTATTTTACATACATATATATAAAATGGCTTTTTATAGGGAAACGATATTTTTCTATCTTCTAGTTTAAATATTAGTTTAACAAAGCCGATTTTGTTTACTAGCTACTCATAAATTTTTTTAAAATTGATTATATTATAGGTATTTACTTACCAAAATATTTTCCAAAAACACTTTTTGTTGAACTTAAACTTGCAAGCCAAAGCGAACACGAGACGACAGCAACCGAACACGAACCAAACCACTGCACTATTCAAACAAAACTAAACTGAACACTGAAACTGAAACGAATATGACGCTTCCTCTGCAAGAAAAGGATAGCGTAGCGACGCGCGACTACATCTGGCATCATAATTTGTGATAGTATGTGTAACTCTAAAGAACAAAACTGGTTGTTGATGCGAAATCAGTGTTGCCACATATTGTCCATTACTTCTATGTATCTATATAAATGAATGTCTTAAATTCTAAGATTAGATCTGTTTTTACATGAACATAAAATGTATTCCTAATAAAATTATGTTTGAAAAATAAGTTTCTATTTAATGACATTATTTACTGGGATATGGTGTTATTTGACATAGGTATTTATAATGAAAAATTTAAAATAATAATACTTATTTACATATTGTACAACCCAATTTTTCCTTATTTTCCATATTCTTTTTATTTATCTCACAGTATTTAAATGTGTTGTTCAATACATTCAAAACGGAAATGATAAAATTCAGTACCATTAATAATAGAAACGAAGTAAAATTGCTTTTTACACAGATGTCTTTAAATTAATATTTTTTTTAAATAAAAATATTAATTGGAAAACATTGCGGTAACACTGATAGGAATGGTTCAAGTGAATTGCTCTAAAAAGTATATTTGTGTGCGTTCAAATCTGAAAGAAAACAATAGAGTGTGTCTGTTCAAATTAGCCGAGTTGACTTTTAAAATCAGCCGAGTTCTAAGAATGTAACAGAGTGTGTTTGTTAAAATTAGATAAGTTGATTGCTGATATCTGCGGAGTTGAAATTTACAGGTTTAGATTTCGACGCTACAAATATAACAGAGTATGTCTGTTGAAATTAACCAAGTGGACTGTTAATATCACCTAAGTAAATATACACAGTTTTGTATGGAAAATATTATTTTTAAAGCTAAATATCTCAAAATCTGTGCAAAATTTTGATTTTTTGCTCTTAATATTTTAATTTTCATTTGTTGAGTTCTACAAGAATCTGCTTTAAAAATTTGAGAAAAACGAGTTTTCAAGAAAAAAAAACATGTTTTTTTCTGAAATTCAATACCAACGAAATTATTGTCTAGGCTAAATATCTCGAAATCTGTGCAAAATTTTGATTTTTTGCTCTTAATATTTTAATTTTCATTTGTTGAGTTCTACAAGAATCTGCTTTAAAAATTTGAGAAAAACGAGTTTTGAAGAAAAACCACGTTTTTTCTGAAATTCAATACCAACGAAATTATTGTCTAGGCTAAAAATCTCGAAATCTGTGCAAAATTTTGATTTTTTGCTCTTAATATTTTAATTTCCATTTGTTGAGTTCTACAAGAATCTGCTTTAAAAATTTGAGAAAAACGAGTTTTCAAGAAAAAAAACATATTTTTTTCTGAAATTCAATACCAACGAAATTATTGTCGAGGCTAAATATCTCGAAATCTGTGCAAAATTTTGATTTTTTGCTCTTAATATTTTAATTTTCATTTGTTGAGTTCTACAAGAATCTGCTTTAAAAATTTGAGAAAAACGAGTTTTCAAGAAAAAAAACATGTTTTTTACTGAAATTCATTCAATACCAACGAAATTATTGTCTAGGCTAAATATCTCGAAATCTGTGCAAAATTTTGATTTTTTGCTCTTAATATTTTAATTTTCATTTGTTGAGTTCTACAAGAATCTGCTTTAAAAATTTGAGAAAAACGAGTTTTGAAGAAAAACCATGTTTTTTTTCTGAAATTCAATACCAACGAAATTATTGTCTAGGCTAAATATCTCGAAATCTGTGCAAAATTTTGATTTTTTGCTCTTAATATTTTAATTTTCATTTGTTGAGTTCTACAAGAATCTGCTTTAAAAATTTGAGAAAAACGAGTTTTGAAGAAAAACCATGTTTTTTCTGAAATTCAATACCAACGAAATTATTGTCTAGGCTAAATATCTCGAAATCTGTGCAAAATTTTGATTTTTTGCTCTTAATATTTTAATTTTCATTTGTTGAGTTCTACAAGAATCTGCTTTAAAAATTTGAGAAAAACGAGTTTTGAAGAAAAACCATGTTTTTTTTCTGAAATTCAATACCAACGAAATTATTGTCTAGGCTAAATATCTCGAAATCTGTGCAAAATTTTGATTTTTTGCTCTTAATATTTTAATTTTCATTTGTTGAGTTCTACAAGAATCTGCTTTAAAAATTTGAGAAAAACGAGTTTTGAAGAAAAACCATGTTTTTTCTGAAATTCAATACCAACGAAATTATTGTCTAGGCTAAATATCTCGAAATCTGTGCAAAATTTTGATTTTTTGCTCTTAATATTTTAATTTTCATTTGTTGAGTTCTACAAGAATCTGCTTTAAAAATTTGAGAAAAACGAGTTTTGAAGAAAAACCATGTTTTTTTTCTGAAATTCAATACCAACGAAATTATTGTCTAGGCTAAATATCTCGAAATCTGTGCAAAATTTTGATTTTTTGCTCTTAATATTTTAATTTTCATTTGTTGAGTTCTACAAGAATCTGCTTTAAAAATTTGAGAAAAACGAGTTTTGAAGAAAAACCATGTTTTTTCTGAAATTCAATACCAACGAAATTATTGTCTAGGCTAAATATCTCGAAATCTGTGCAAAATTTTGATTTTTTGCTCTTAATATTTTAATTTTCATTTGTTGAGTTCTACAAGAATCTGCTTTAAAAATTTGAGAAAAACGAGTTTTGAAGAAAAACCATGTTTTTTTTCTGAAATTCAATACCAACGAAATTATTGTCTAGGCTAAATATCTCGAAATCTGTGCAAAATTTTGATTTTTTGCTCTTAATATTTTAATTTTCATTTGTTGAGTTCTACAAGAACCTGCTTTAAAAATTTGAGAAAAACGAGTTTTGAAGAAAAACCATGTTTTTATTCTGAAATTCAATACCAACGAAATTATTGTCTAGGCTAAATATCTCGAAATCTGTGCAAAATTTTGATTTTTTGCTCTTAATATTTTAATTTTCATTTGTTGAGTTCTACAAGAATCTGCTTTAAAAATTTGAGAAAAACGAGTTTTCAAGAAAAAAAACATGTTTTTTACTGAAATTCATTCAATACCAACGAAATTATTGTCTAGGCTAAATATCTCGAAATCTGTGCAAAATTTTGATTTTTTGCTCTTAATATTTTAATTTTCATTTGTTGAGTTCTACAAGAATCTGCTTTAAAAATTTGAGAAAAACGAGTTTTCAAGAAAAAAAACATGTTTTTTTCTGAAATTCAATACCAACGAAATTATTGTCTAGGCTAAATATCTCGAAATCTGTGCAAAATTTTGATTTTTTGCTCTTAATATTTTAATTTCCATTTGTTAAGGTCTACAAGAATCTGCGTTGATATGATTTATGATTTTCCTGAATAACAACCAAGTAGTTGAGTATATTTAAACGAGTTAAGTTGTTTGTTTACAACAGATTACTTGGGAGAAATCATCACACGTAACTTAGTACGATTTTCCTGAGTAACTCTGACAAAAACAGCCAAGTAGTTGAGTATTTTTAAATGAGTTTAGTTGTTTGTTTACAACAGATTATACTTGGGAGAAATCATCACACGTAACTTAGTACGATTTTCCTGAGTAACTCTTACAAAAACAGCCAAGTAGTTGAGTATTTTTAAATGAGTTTAGTTGTTTGTTAACAACAGATTACTTGGGAGAAATCATCACACGTAACTTAGTACGATTTTCCTGAGTAACTCTGACAAAAACAGCCAAGTAGTTGAGTATTTTTAAATGAGTTTAGTTGTTTGTTTACAACAGATTATACTTGGGAGAAATCAGCACACGTAACTTAGTACGATTTTCCTGAGTAACTCTGACAAAACAGCCAAGTAGTTGAGTATTTTTAAATGAGTTTAGTTGTTTGTTAACAACAGATTACTTGGGAGAAATCATCACACGTAACATAGTACGATTTTCCTGAGTAACTCTTACAAAAACAGCCAAGTAGTTGAGTATTTTTAAATGAGTTAAGTTGTTTGTTAACAACAGATTACTTGGGAGAAATCATCACACGTAACTTAGTACGATTTTCCTGAGTAACTCTGACAAAAACAGCCAAGTAGTTGAGTATTTTTAAATGCGTATAGTTGTTTGTTTACAACAGATTATACTTGGGAGAAATCAGCACACGTAACTTAGTACGATTTTCCTGAGTAACTCTGACAAAAACAGCCAAGTAGTTGAGTATTTTTAAATGAGTTTAGTTGTTTGTTAACAACAGATTACTTGGGAGAAATCATCACACGTAACATAGTACGATTTTCCTGAGTAACTCTTACAAAAACTGCCAAGTAGTTGAGTATTTTTAAATGAGTTTAGTTGTTTGTTAACAACAGATTACTTGGGAGAAATCATCACACGTAACTTAGTACGATTTTCCTGAGTAACTCTGACAAAAACAGCCAAGTAGTTGAGTATTTTTAAATGAGTATAGTTGTTTGTTTACAACAGATTATACTTGGGAGAAATCATCACACGTAACTTAGTACGATTTTCCTGAGTAACTCTGACAAAAACAGCCAAGTAGTTGAGTATTTTTAAATGAGTTTAGTTGTTTGTTAAGAACAGATTACTTGGGAGAAATCATCACACGTAACATAGTACGATTTTCCTGAGTAACTCTTACAAAAACAGCCAAGTAGTTGAGTATTTTTAAATGAGTTTAGTTGTTTGTTAACAACAGATTACTTGGGAGAAATCATCACACGTAACTTAGTACGATTTTCCTGAGTAACTCTGACAAAAACAGCCAAGTAGTTGAGTATTTTTAAATGAGTATAGTTGTTTGTTTACAACAGATTATACTTGGGAGAAATCAGCACACGTAACTTAGTACGATTTTCCTGAGTAACTCTGACAAAAACAGCCAAGTAGTTGAGTATTTTTAAATGAGTTTAGTTGTTTGTTAACAACAGATTACTTGGGAGAAATCATCACACGTAACATAGTACGATTTTCCTGAGTAACTCTTACAAAAACAGCCAAGTAGTTGAGTATTTTTAAATGAGTTTAGTTGTTTGTTAACAACAGATTACTTGGGAGAAATCATCACACGTAACTTAGTACGATTTTCCTGAGTAACTCTGACAAAAACAGCCAAGTAGTTGAGTATTTTTAAATGAGTATAGTTGTTTGTTTACAACAGATTATACTTGGGAGAAATCAGCACACGTAACTTAGTACGATTTTCCTGAGTAACTCTGACAAAAACAGCCAAGTAGTTGAGTATTTTTAAATGAGTTTAGTTGTTTGTTAACAACAGATTACTTGGGAGAAATCATCACACGTAACTTAGTACGATTTTCCTGAGTAACTCTTACAAAAACAGCCAAGTAGTTGAGTATTTTTAAATGAGTTTAGTTGTTTGTTAACAACAGATTACTTGGGAGAAATCATCACACGTAACTTAGTACGATTTTCCTGAGTAACTCTGACAAAAACAGCTAAGTAGTTGAGTATTTTTAAACGAGTTTAGTTGTTTGTTTACAACAGATTACTTGGGAGAAATCATCACACGTAACTTAGTACGATTTTCCTGAGTAACTCTGACAAAAACAGCCAAGTAGTTGAGTATTTTTAAATGAGTTTAGTTGTTTGTTAACAACAGATTACTTGGGAGAAATCATCACACGTAACTTAGTACTATTTTCTCTGAGTGACTCTGATAAAAACAGCCAAGTAGTTGAGTATATTTAAACAAGTTTAGTTGTTTGTTTACAGCAGATTACTTGAGAGAAATAATCACACGTAACTTAGTACAATTTTCCCTGAGTAACTCTGAAGAAAACAGCCAAGTAGTTGAGTATATTTAAACAAGTTTAGTTGTTTGTTTACAACAGATTACTTGTGAGAGTTTAGCAATGCATGATCTTGGTCAAATTTACATGAGTAAAATGATTACTAATAACCAACGACTCAGTTATAAACAGCAACTTGCTAGCTTATTTTCAGTCAAGATACTCGTTGAAATTTAACCAGCTTTAAACCCAAGTAGATAGGCTAATTTCAATCAATATACTTGGCAGATATTAAACGTTTACTCTGCTTTAATTAATCGTTTTTATTTAATCGTTTTATCTCTGCTATTATTAGCAACGAATACTTATGTATTTATTAACGAGGCTTAGCAGTTTTTAACCAATTTTTTTTTAACCAAGCAAAAATCAAACTCTGTTAAGGCAAATGTTTCTGCGTGTAATCCAAATAATCAAACTCATCAAAGGGATAATCTTGGAGGAAGAGCTGTGGGGTTAGCACCTCTTCTAGCTCTGGATGATGCCAAATTGATCTTTCGGTCGCAGCATAAGCCCCTTATCAATATTCAATCTTTCATATGATTCAAATACCGACCGCGGCTTCTTACGGTGGGACCGTTACAAGTGGTCCAATTTCAATAACTCTTCCGCATAGATCGGGTTGAATTTGAGCGATGGTCTGTGCTATGTTCACTTCAAGAGCATCGGTCAATATTGTGGTTTGTTCGCATAGACCTGACTTAAGCTTCACAAGAAAATGCCTAGCAAAGTGAAATCGCATGATCTTGGTGGCTAATTCACGTCACCTCTGCGGGAGATAACCTCACATCGTTCATGCAGAATGTCAATCGTGGCGGCCTCTGTAGCACCTTTCTGCTGGAACCACATGTCTGTCGTCTAGGTCCATATGGTTCAATTTGGGCTACAAAAAGTTGGTTATCATCGTTCTGTAGCGCTCGCCATTAACAGTGACGGGCTCACCAACGTCGTTTTCGAAAAAATACGAACCAATGATGCCACCGGCCCAAAATGCACACCAAACTATAACTTTTTGAGGATGTGTTGTCACCTGGTGAACCTCGTGTGGGTTGGTGTAGCCAAACGGTCCCAAGGTACACTTTTACGGACGTTGGTGATGTCTTTGGCCGATCATGCATTCCTTTGACGTATCAATGGTGGCTGATGATGATGATGAAGTTATATTATTTGGACGTTCTGTTGAATCGTGTAACTTGCCCTGGTGATTTGACATCAGTAACTGAATAATGAAAACATTATGGCCAAGCCAGTTGAAAAACCCCTTATAGACTTCTAAATTGATGCTAAAACCAAAACAGTTGATAGTACGCCCTTAAAAAATTTGGTAGAATTTCTTGACACAGTACAACAATGTGTCACAAAAAAAAAAGAATACACCATGAACTTGTCATCTACTGATCCTAGAGCTATACTATAATCACTATACCGAAATTTGTAAGAGGTGACACATGTTTCTTTGAAATAACAATACACTTAGACTTCTTCAAGTTAAGTAAAAGAAAATTTTTCTTGGAACAGTTAGCGATTTTCTCAAGATCAGAATTAATTCGGCTTACACAATCATCAATAAGTCCTAGAGGATATGTGTAGTTGAGCGTCATCTCCATAAAGCTGAATAGAGGAATCGGTTATAACAGATGGCAGTTTGTTTGATGGGCCCCAAGATATAACCTTGAGGTACCCCAGAAGATACAAGTACAAGTTTCATCAACAACCTTCAGAAGAGTGGTAGTGCAGCTATGTTTTTCTCGAAATATAGATTGCGCAGGGGTAAGCATGTTGAAAGTTTTCAAAAAAGAGTCAATTTGCACCTACACAATTTTTTAAAAAGCCTTGACAAAAATGGGTGTATGGAAATAGGCCGATAATCTTTACCATTTGAGCTCTTAGGAACGGGTACGATTTTGGTTTTCTTCCATGTTTGGGGAAACACACTTGTTGTTAATATAGTGTTGAAGGCAAAAGTTATATGAGGCAGTACAAGAGGCAATATTATTTTAAGAAATTTATAATGGACACCATCAATACCCACGGCATTGGATTTAACAGAGAGTATGCTTTCTACTACGTCAACTTGGCGAATTCCTGAAAATTTAAACTTGTTTGTAGATTTAGAGATATCAGCTAAAGAAATAATTTGTTGGAAGGTAGATCGCGCTTCGTTCGAGAAAAATGGAAGAGCTACAAATTCATCGCTGAGAGTATTTCCGTCAATATTGTTGAAAACTTTAGATTCGGTTTACCAACACCTATGGTGCACAAGTTGCTCCAAAGTTTTTTTTCCACTCAAAGACGGGTTTAACCGTTTGGCGAAGATTAGACTTTTAGTGGAACGAATCAGAGCAACAGTTTTGTTTCGATGATAACAGTATTCCCTACGGGAAGCCAGGTAACGCTTTTTCATATGTAACCGGATATTATTTGCGAACCAGGGGTGCTGTCCAGGTATGACAGTTTTGGACCTCAGAGGAACATGCTCATCAAAAAATAAATTAACATTAGTTTCTAAAAAATTAATTTGTTCATCAGATGAAGTCATGAAATAAACTGATCCCATTCTATGCTCCGAACATCGCTCTCTAAAGAATCATGACTTTGAGTTTAAAGTCTCTGCAAGCAAAGGTGTAAGGTTAAATAGTAATCTTAAATTCAAAAGTTAGGTAGATGAGGTCATGTTTGGAAAAGGCAGGAGCGGACAACTAATCATACAAGATAATATTACACAGGTCTACAAAAAAAAAAATTTTTTTTGGTGCCTTGAGTTTTGCAGCTGATTTTATTTATACTTCTAACGCTGATTTCAAAACTGAAAACCATTTTTCCCTAGCAGCTCTAGTTTTTGAGTTACAGAAATATTCAATTTACGCTAATTTAAAAAATTCATATGCAAGAAATTCATATGAAAGAATGTTCGAGGGGGAATTATTACCCCCTCTACCTGCCATAGAAAGATAATTATATAATTAAAATAATAGAACCTAAATTTTGCTTTATAAGACAACTGTGTTGCCGACCTGGACACAGTTTGTTTTTAATAGTGAAAGGGTAAAGTTGGTTGTAAAGAGATAAGTAAATTGTTTTCGAAAATTAGTTTCGGTATATTTGAATGTTGAACAATAAATTGTTTGGTTGTAAAAAAGTGAAGTGTTTTATTTACGAAATAAATAAGTGGAAGTTTTAAACAAAGTGAATAAGTTTTATTTATTACGAACCCTTGGTAAAATATTATTACAATACTTTAAGTGATTAAGAGCTAATTTTCAAAAATGTCATCTAGCCACAGAATCTGTGTAAATCATCCCGATCCCGATCATGTGGTGAATACACGGCAAATCAGAACAGAAAATCCATTACTGAATTTGTGAAGAAAGCATACAATGCTTATTTGGGTTTCAAACTTGGTGATCAAGATAAATCTAGCTATAGTCTTGTAAAAGATTAAGTATCACGAACATGGGTGGGTCATTTGTGTTGACTTGAAAATGGTTAACTTTCTCCTTGGACAGTAAGGTGGATACACAAAATATCCCTGCTTCTTGTGCCTTTGGGATAGCAGAGCTAAACAAGATCACTGGGTAAAAAAAGACTGGCCTGAAAGAGAGAACATGGTTGTTGGAGGAAAAAATGTTATTAATGAGCCATTGGTTGATCGGAATAAAATAATCCTGCCTCCACTTCATATAAAACTTGGCTTAATGAAGCAATTTGTTAGGGCTCTAGATAAGGATTCATCATGTTTTAAATTCATATCTACAAAGATGCAAGGATTAAGCATTGAAAAAATAAAAGCTGGCATATTCGATGGACCTCAAATCAGACGGTTAATAAAGGACACCAATTTTGTTGAATCTATGAATGAAAAAGAGCGAAAAGCGTGGACATCATTTGTGTCAGTTGTCGAAAACTTTCTAGGCAACAAAAAGGCTTTAAATTATAAGGATTTAGTTCAGATCATGCTGACTGCTCTTCGTGAGCTTGGATGCAACATGAGCATCAAGGTGTATTACTTGCAAAACCATTTGGACCCGTTTCCTGAAAACTTGGGAGACTTGAGTGAAGAGCAAGGTGAACGATTTCACCAGGATATAAGGAAAATGGAAGAACGATACCAGGGCAAGTGGGATACGCATATGATGGCAGATTACTGCTGGAATCTGCTAAAAGATTGTCCGAAAAAACCACATTGCAGATCAAGCAAAAAACGAAGCTTCTTGGGTTCCAGTACATCAAATCAGCAGTGAAAAATATATTGTATATGAAATGTACTCGCTAGTATCTTGTTAATAAAATTATTATTTTATTATTTTTTTTATACTTATATGTAAATATCACTAAATGAGCTTGGATTTTCAAAGAAAAAATGTTTTACTTTCTTCTTTTCCCAATTATTTTGGGTATTTCTAAGTGGTGTCAGGTTTGCAACACCCTACCCCATAACATGAAAACGGGAGCTGCTAGGCAAAAAGCGATTGCAGATTCGTTTTCAGGAGGTCAAATTTACTAAAGAACAGTTCAAAAAGTATCGGCACCAAAATGTGTGTATACCTGTGTTATTATAGGGTTCACTGACGAAAAAAACATCAAGGAGTGTAGCTGTGTAGCTAGGTGAGCGCTGAAGTGTGTAGGATATAAGACATTAATATTTGAACCCAAAATTAGCTAACTAGTGTAATTTATTTTTCTCTTCCGGAAATTTGAGATTTTATCCATATTATCAATATTTCTTCCCAAAAATGTAAGTTATCATCAAATTGTCTCTCAACTGTTGTTTTGTATGGTAATATGGAAAAGATCGGTCTCAATATATCACCGGCTTCTCCAAAACCTAACATTTTTGAACCGTTTTAAAACTTTATTTTCAATTATTTAAGGAAAAGGGATAATTATTTACAAATGGGTAAGATTATCCTTGATATAATTAGAGTCTTTCTTGTATAAAGTTTAAAAGAAAATTTTACTCTGTCAATTCATTAAAGCTTTAATCAATTAGAAAGGCTATATTAATTTGAAAAAACTTTATGACCTTGTCGTATTGTTCAGCAAAAGCTTGAATTTTAAGTGATGTATATGTACAGTCGTATAGTTTAATCTTCTTTGCCTCTTAAAGTGAAACTCTTCAACCATTTTCTTTCTAAATCAATTCCCAAGAAAAAAAATTATTAATTTCGATGCTCTTTCGTCAAAATTTGTATCCGGAATTATTCCATAATAATCTAAGACTAATATTCGTTTCATTCCGGTTCCGCTTTCATTATTTACACAAGAAAAAAAATTCCTTTCAAAAAGGAAACAATACATTTAATGCACTGTTTACCAACTTAAACCCCTCAAATTTACTTTGTAAACGTACCATACACTCCAAATCATTTGATTGAGGTTATATTTTGTTAACATCTTGTTTTTTTTTTTTATGCAGAGAGCCATCGCTTAATATATTTAAGCGGACTCAAAATAAAAAGGAAAACCACTCCACTATAAGAGGAAAAAATTCAACAAGCCTGAGGCGTAATTAATCAATTTGAATCTTATACATTTTTTCTGAATAAGTAATGTCTGGCAATTGCTTTACTATTTTTCAGGCAAAAGTGATTTGCGAAGAATATGTTCTTTGGATCAATTTATAAAATACAGACTAAATTAAAAGTAAAATTGACTAAACCAGTTCAAGACCAAGTGCCCTTAAGATAATGATAAATGATTTAATGTTTTTTTTGGGAAATGTCTTCTTTCTCTGATAATCACAGTTTTTGGTACATTTGACTTATTCGGAGCTTTTGTTAATGGATGGCCCTTAACGTATATATCACCTAGCTAAGTCGATGCAAACTGTAGTTATTTGTTACAATAGTAACAACAGCATGTCTTAAAAAAATTGGGGGAACATTTTTTAAGCATTTTATCACGAACCATATTATTGTACAAAATTCTTTTATGCCATTACTTCATGGCTGGTGAAGCACTTGTCAAAAAATATGTAAATTCACTACTTCCAGCAAATCCCGACCACAGGTAATCGGAGTGGTAAACACTTATTGATTGCACTTACATTTTTCGCACAATATGCAAATGTATGTCAAAATTGATGCAATACCCATCAGTTCTGCAAAGTATCCACTCTTTGTAAATACAACATATAAACCTTCTACTACAAACTGCTTTGAGGACTATTTTATCATTGCCTCGTCAATTGAAAGCTTACCATGAACGAACCCCCTTTTTGATAATTCTGACAATTTCATCAGGGGTCGGAGCTTTACTATTTTCAGTCTTTAGTCTTATCAATACACGAATTTTTGACCAAATGAATGAAGACTTTTATTTCTTTGAATGGATTATGGATATGGCGTAAGCTACCAACAGAATTCTTGTATTTTCGACTAAGCACTAATGCAATGATTTTTGGGGTAGAGTATCATTACATCTCGAAGAGAGGTTTAACCTAGTGACTTACAACTAGGTATATTCTTATATATATTTATAGAATTTTTCAATCGAGCCAAGGCCCTATACATGTCAGTTCAACGTGCAACCACTATTCCAAGGGAAGTGGGGGGAAAATTTCAGGGATACTGCCTCTTGCGGGTATTTGGCAAATCCTCGAAGTGTATTTCTTGCCATGGAAAGTGCTTCTCATCTTCTCCGTAAGCACCGATAGCTGTTGACCTTGAAATTTATTTTTGTTAGAAAATATAATATTTTAGAAAACACATTCGAAAACTGAAGTTAATTTCACTGCATATACACAAATTTTCGATCACAACCTTATTACGAGCATATTAATACCAAAAACTTTGCACCTATATTTTTATAGAAATTATTACAGAATCATACTTTGCAAGAAAGTCTTATCAATTAGAATTCCGTAATTCTCTTTCGAACTCCGTCACTACTAACTCAGATGTACCTCAAGGAAGTCACCTGAGGCCTTTCTTCTTCATTTCCTAGTGAAATCTTTTAACTGATTGTTAAAAGATTTTTATAGAATTTTGAGCCTAACGCTTATATCAACAACCTGGGAAAATTTGAACTTCTTCATGTCGATTTTTAAGTACTTACAACAGCACTTATGAGCTAATCTTTTTAAGATGAGGCGCAAGTATTTCTGTTGAATTGTTTAAGGGAATGATTGGAACTATTTTATTAGAATACTGTTTATTAAAATTACGGTTAAATAATAAAAGACCAAAAGCATTGCTATAGTTCTATCAACTAGCTTTTTTGGATTCAATCCAAGAGACTCAAGTTGGTTATAGAAGTACCTATGAGAATATGGGTGAAATGGGATTAAAAACAATGGCGCGGGTAGATTTTCTAGGCCTGTGGCGGCCATGTTGTATAGGTGACATCTGTCCGGTTTGGATTTCTTGATGACCAAGGCAAGTAACACGATTAAACAGCACGCCCAAATCATAAAACTATATTATCAAAATGAGAGTTCGTTAGTGCAACCGTTGCACGCATTGGGCACATAACGAAAGACATGTTGGCCCTTCACAGTTAACTCTTCACCATTCGTACGTCAAAGGAACGCAAAATCTGCCGAGAATATCGCCGTGGTCCGTGGTCCGTGAACTCGGCCTTTCGCACACTTCAATTTTGGGGAAATTTCGTAAAGATTTGCTCAAACTTCATGACCATAGACAACGCCGCGTCGCAGTTTATTTGCTGAATGGCCTTCGGAGCGTTTGGAAGAGGACCACAATTTCGGCTGGAAAAGCATCTTTAGCGAAGGGGCGCATTTCTTAAGGCCCAAATTGAGCCACATGGACTTAGACGAAATGTGGTTCCAGCAGGCCACCAAGTTCATATGCGGCCATCAGCGAACAAACCAACAATCGACCGATGCTATTAAGATGAACATAACACAGTCCCTCACTCAAGTTCATCCGGATCTATGCGGAAGAGTCATTGAAAATCAGACCACTCGAATGCGCCTTTCAAATAAAATAAAATGCACGAATGGGTCGCATGAACTTGCTCCTATGTAATAGACTAGGCATTTTAGAATAAATGTTATTAGAGAAAACTGTACATAAGTATAAAAGTTATTTTTTAAACTCTGTTAGTAGTAAGAAATAAAAACAGAATGCTATGCAAATACGAATTAATGAGAGAACAAAAATTATAAGTTGTATTGGTTTCTTAAAAACATAAGCTTTTTTATAAAAAAATTTTAAAACATTTTTAAGAAAAATTTTGTTACGCCAAAAAAAATAATTTTTTTTTTCAAAATTCAAAAAAAAAATATTATTCTTAAAGTTTTGAAATGCAATGTTTTTTATACTTTTTAGAAGCTTCTCTATAAAAAATTTAATTAAAATCCGTTATGCCGATAATGAAAAATTAAAAATTCGGAAAAATCGTTCTATGGCAGGTAGAGTCAGTAATTTATTTTTCTCAATTTGTTTTTTATTAAATTATAAATCGTAAGAATTTATTTAAAAAAAAAAACAAAATTTAGAAAAATTCTTGGAACCGTTTTTGAGAAAAATTTGATTTTCGAAAACCATTTTTTAACATTTGTATGTAGGTTACCGTTATTCTTATGTAGGTAAAATAATTTTTTTCCTCATATTTTGTAGATTATATTAAGAAACTTTTATTTATCAAGTTTTGAAAAAATCGAGCATGGGGTTTTCGAAATATAGTTTTCAAAAAAAATTTTTTTTGAAAATCCGAAAAAAAATGTTTGAAAAGTTGAATACACAATAATATTTAAACTGCAGAGGAGCCTTAATATAAAAAAAATCAAAATCGGTGGTACCGTTTTTGAGAAAATCAAAAACAAAAAAACATGGTTCCAAGGGGGGTACCAAAAATAAGCATTTTTTGGAAAAATTTTTTCAACAATTACCTAGCTTTAACTTAATGATTTTTTTTTTATCTGTAGGGCAGTTTTTGAGAAAAAAAAATATTTACATAATTTTGAAAAATAATCGTATGGCAAGTACTGGTACAGACAGACAGACAGAATTGTAAGACCCTCTTTTTTCGTCTTCGCTATCATCGTAATGTCAACTTTGATCAAAATCTGGAGTTCAATTTTTTTTACAAATGCATAACTTGCCTTACAGTACCTATAAGTCGCAAGTAAAAAAGAATTTTGTTAATACCTGAGACACAGCTTGTTTTATTCGATTTCAACATCTACGTACCTGCCCTTAGTAATAAAGCCTTTATGATATAAGATTGTGCATATTATATGATGTTAGTTACATAATTTAATAGTTAGTGCGTTAGATTATTAAGCATGAGGTTTGGGTTCGATTATCAGTCTCTGGCACTTAAAAACAAATATAAAATAATTTTTTTAAAGGATATTGCCACTTGAGAGTAAATGGAAACATCTCAAATAGGAGTAGATATCTCCTGTCGCAAGAAGTGCTTCTCATCTTTTCCGTTCGAATTCAGTCGAAAACTTTGGGTCCCCTTTATTCCTTTCTGATAATATGAATACCGGAATGGTTAAAAGTTGTAGCCACTAGGCCGTGATTTTCCACGATATATTTTTACAACATTTGTCTGATCCTTATATGTAATTATGTATTATTAATTTTTTTCTAACTTCAAGGTTCAAGGTTTCTCAATTGATTCATGCAACTAACAACTAACTTTTAAGGTACCTTATTTATTTGAAAAATTTGTGCGGTATATAAAATATTTTTCAAAACTTCTATTTCGAAATCAAAATTTACAAATATTTTTTACACTTCATGGAGGCAGGTAGGAGTAAAATCCGCAAATGGAATCTCCGAGTGAAATAATATTTCAAAAAATATTACGAGTAAAGAACTTATTGTAACGGGGCCTAGTGTATATATTGCCTCGTATTTTGTTTCCCTTTAAAAATTCTGCTCCATCAAAATGAATCATTTTAAATTGTCCCTTACCTATCTATATATTTGTATTTTCTGCTTTTTCTACTTCCTCTTTTCAATCTCAAGAGGTTTCGTTTCACTAAAGATATCGAAAGGACATTGCCAATTCAAATCACATTGATTGAAGTTTTGTTGTTCTTTGAGTTCAGGAGAAATGGTTGAGGTAGATGGCATTATTTATATTCTGACCCAGCAGCTTGTAGGTAGGAATACTACCCTCAAAATTTGTTTGTTTTTTTTTTTTTATATTTTGTATTTGCTCAAAGTAAGAATTTACGAAGATTTAAACTTTGGTTTTTAGAAATTCTTTATATATTCTTTGGCAGCCATGTTTGATTTTAGTTTTCATTCAATATTTTTGTTTGTCTAGAAACTATTTTTGCAATATTCTTCGAATTGATTCGCATTGCTCTAAATATTCAAAAATATTTTAAAAATCGATAAATCATTTCAAAAAATGTATTCGTAAGGTGAGTATCTAAAGTTCTTGGGATTTTGATAAGCAAAAGCTTTTAATTAAATTTAATTTTTAAAAAAAATTCTAATATAAGAAAAAAATACTTCAAAATTTCAATATGGGCTTTGCAAATAAATAATGTATAATTTTTTCTTTAATAAATACACTAATAATAAATGAGTTGAATATATGTATATAACTTTTTTCTTAAATTACTAATAATGTTTTAAGAAATGTTAGCACCTACTCAAGGCCATTGTATGAGTGAATGCGAACAAAAAGACTAAATATCCGATCTTCTGTTCAACATACACCCCATCCCCCTTTAAAAAGAAGATAGGACTGCCTTCTTGGAAGAACGGACTTTGAAATGAATAATAATAGAGCATCTTACCAAACACAGACACAGTCAGTTTTTAAATTTTAAAAACAAAATTGAAATGTAAATGAGTACGAGCCAGGCACGGAGCCGGAGGGGTTTTCAGAACAGGTATTTTCTTGTATCACAGAATTTCTCCTAAGAATCTGTAGCAAGTCCCGTAACGTTACCTCAGCTACGGTCCTTTCACAAAAATGGATAAACGTACAGAATAAAATATGCAATGTTCTACGAATTCAAGTACATATTGAAGTTTATATTTTTATTTTATAAGACCGAGTCTCTTAGTCTTGCCTGCTCAACCTTAAGAAATTAATTTCGTTACCAAGTGAAATGTTTTATTTAATTTACTTTCAAAGGAAAACTCATCTTCCATATACTACCTACTGCATTGCAGACCCAGACAGTAAATTCAAAACTTTTAGCTGTCTCCCCTTACTCACTGGAGCAGGAGTTTATTAAGTTCCATTTTTGTGGTGCGAATTGGAAATTCACTGAGGCATCCTGTTTATGGATGGCAGAAGAAATTCTAAGGGAATATTTTGATGTATTCAAGTTTATTAAAATTGATGAAAATAATATAAGAACAGTCTCTCTTTTATAAGCCAATATTCAAATGCATGTTTTGCTTAGGGGGCTGTACTCTGTAGGTACCTACGCCTGCCGAACACAACGCGACGACGTCTTGGAACAAAGTTTTCCCCCGAGAATCCTGTGCGGGTAAATTTCGTGGGAAATGTTTAAAAGTTTGTGGCTATTCATTTTCCTTTAAACCTATTTAAATATTATTTTGTACAAATTTGTTTTGGGATATGAACAATTGGATGGAGGTTTCTGAGTGTGTTATGTTTCCGATGGTCCTGGGGTAGTTCACTTCCCAACGGGAGATAAATGTAATTTTACAGAGAATTGCGGACAATCGTCCATAGGGCATTCGTTTGAATTGCGTTTGGAATCATACACTCATACCACGTGAGTTCTTTTGTTAACGACCCCAACAATAAGCCATGTGAATATTTTTTTGTTTTCGGTTTTTCTTTCCAATTTAAAGAACAAGGCTGTGAGTAAAAGTATTCAGCTAATGAAGCATACAACTTCAGGGATGTTAATTATAATTGCCTAGTTTTTTTTTTTTTTTTTTTTGAGAATTTTAAAGGTTTTCAAGAGTTCTCAATGGTGGTTAATGTAGACATTCAGTATGAAATATTTTTCTTAAAAAAACTTTTTATCGTTGCATATTTTTAAGATAAACATACACCCGCCTGGCACAACTCCAACACATTCGTTTGATTTCTTGAATTTATATGAATTTTTTAAATAAGTTAGATTTTTATGTATAAAATGGTTAAAACGTTTTAAAGGAAAAATTTTGGTATCCTTATTATAAGTTTTTAATTTTTAATGTGCAACAAAAATCACGATTTTTGAAATATATTGAATTTTAAAAAATTACTCTGTTTTAAAAATTCTAAATATATTTAAAAAAAAAACTTAATTGAAAAATTATTCAGAATCTTAAGAAGAAAGTTAAAAATCAGTAAAATAGGTCTATATGAGTTATTAATATTTATAACGACTTTTAGTAAATTTTCTTCCTATTTAAAGCTTTACCGCATTACTTTTGGCATATCGAACATATTTTTTTATAATATCGTGCTATTTCTAAGAAGAAGAATAATGATTACATATCACCAATTTTCTTAAATCTAATACTAGGATCAATTTTCGTTTGTAGCGAGTTTCAAACATATTGCCTAAATGACTTTTGAAATAAAGATTTTAAAACATTTTTGTTAAATCTACAATTTAAATTTTATAGAATCAGTTTTATCGCTTACGATAAATTTTAAAATAAAAAATATAATACTGTACCATTTTCGAGAAAAAAAAATATTTTTACCAAAAGGTACTTGCGACTTATAAGTACTATATGGCAAGTCATGGATTCGTGAGTAATATTGAACTTCATATTTTTATCAAAATAGATGTTACGGTGATATGGAAGTAGAACAAAGTAGGTTCGAAAATTTTCTCTAGTGATTCGCCAATACGTTTATTTTAGTTTTTTATGTAAACACAAATGAACATTTTTTTTAATTAATTTTGTAATTGTAACATTATACATAGGTACTAAATGACAAGTTATAGATTCGTAAAAAAATCCAAACTCGAGATTTTGATTAGACTCGACATTACGATGATAGAGAAGACGAGAAAGTGGGTCTCGTAATTGTGTCCGTCTTTCGTCTGTTCGACTACAGACTAACCGGCTAGGCCGATTTTTGTTAAACTTGGTAGATATCATTTTGAATTTTTTCCCCTCACACGTTTTTCTTTTTTTTCTAAGACCAAAAATAACGGTACCTGTCATACGAATTTTTTCGAAATTTTATAAATATTTTTTTTTTTCAAAAACTGTCCCACAGATTAAAAAAAAATTTCAAAAAACTTCATTTAGTTAAACCTAGGAAATGGTTAAAAAAAATTACAAAAAGTGGTTATATTTGGTACACCCCTTGGAACCATTTTTTTTGTTTTTGATTTTCTCGAAAACGGTTCGACCGATTCTAATCATTTTTTTATGCTGACGCTTCTCCAAAGTTTAAATATTATTGCATATTCAAATTATCAAAAAAAATTTTTTGGTTAAAAAAAACAAAATCAAAATGAATTTCTCATTATCGACATAACGGATTTTAATGAAATTTCTTACAGACATGCTTTCAAAAAGATTAAGAAACATTGCGCTTCAAAACTTTTAACAAATAATTTTTTGAATTTTTGGAAAAAAAGTATTTTTTTTTTTGAAAAAGTCGATATATCAAAAACAGCTCAATATATTTTGTTTAATTTAATTTGTATTCGTACAACAATAAAAACCTAAAAATGGCGTACCAAATTTGTTTTCTTAAAAGTGTTTTAAAAAATGTTGTATATAAAACCTTATTTTTTTTTAAAGAAACCACTACAACGACTTATAATTTTTGTTCTTGCATAGATTCATATTTGCATAGCATTCTGTTTTTATTTCTTTTTACTAAAAGAATTTAAAAAATGATGCTAATTTTATCCTTATGAACAGTTTTCTCTAATAACATTGGTTTTTAAAATTCCTAGTCTATTACATAGGAACAAGTTCGTGCGACCAAATCATGCATTTTATTTTTAAATACTCAAAAATTTTGATTTAGCTAAAGTTAGGTAGATAATGCTTGAAAAAAATGGTCCCTTAGATTTATTTTATTTGCTTTTTGATTTTCTAAAAACGTTTGATCATTTTACTTTGTTTTATGCTAAAGTACCCAAAATTTTCAATAGTCTTGTGTATTCGAATTCAAATTTTTGTTTTAACACTCAATATTTCGAAAAGCCAGTCAATTTTCTTAACTTAACTTGATAATTAAATGATCTTTAACACACTCTACAAGAAGTGAGAAGAAAAAAAATTTTTTTTTTTTTTTAAATAACGGTAACCATCATACAAAAATGGTTTTAGAAAACCATATTTTCCTCGAAAACGGCGCATAGAATTATGTTCAATATTTTTTTCTTTCGATTAATTTTTAAGATCTATAATTCGATTAAAAAAATGTCTATACTAAGATATTACAATGGAACCATTTTTTGAAATTTCTCACTATCGAAATAACGTATTTTAATGAAATTTTGTATGAAGAAGCTTTTAAAATATTCATGAAATGTTTTTGAAAAAAATTGCATTTCAAAACTTAAAAAACTATGTTTTTGAAATTAAAAAAAAGGGAGTTGCTGTAGTCAGTTAAAGAATTAATTTAATGGTTAAATTTTTAGTCTTCTTAATAAGAGCAAGTTCTTGCGATACAGTCGTACGTTTTATTATTATTATTATTAAATCTGCCTTTTTCTTATTACTTTTCCAAAAAAGCCATTAAGAATAATTTTCAACAAAGCCTTTTTTTTCTGAAAGAATTCAACGAAAAAGATATATTATCATCTTCTTATCAATTTTTTAAAGCCTTTCAAGAACATGGAAAGTATTGTATTGCAAAAAATTCTATTTTTTTTTTTGAGAAAAACTCAAAAACGACATATTTAATTTTTGAAACTTGGAGTCTAACGGACTTCAACTTTCTCAAATGAAATAAAATTAGTACTTCACAAGGAAATCTTGTTTTGATTTTTGATGTTCTCATAATCGAATGAACCGATTTTGATTAATTATTGTTATATATCAAAATCTTCTTAAAGGTATACATAAATAATATTGAAAATAAATAATATAATCGAAATTGAAGAAAAGAAATGTTTTGAATTTGGAAAATTTTATATTTCAACGTTGGTGTTTTTTTAATTTGATTTTGATTTGCAAAATCTTAAAATATCATCACTATTTTTTTTTTTTTTTCTTAAAAATAATTTCAATATTTTTTGCACACAAATTTTTGCTTTTTACATAAATCTCTCCAATGAATTTTAGAATTTTTTGTTTAAGAAATCACACAGCATTCTTTGTTTTTTTTTTAACTCAATCTATCTAGGGGCTTGTTTTAAGCAATTTGATTTTGATTATTCTTCTCTAATAAAATCCATGTTATATGATTCGAAGTCTCTTGAACATAAGAGCAAGTAAGTGGAACCCAGTCATACAATATTTTTGTCTTCACATAATCCCGGTATCATACATATTTGGAAATGATATAAAAAAATTAGCTGTGTTGTTATGAGCCACCTTCAGCTACCTCGGGCCAAAGATATGAACTAAAAATGAAATATGTACATATTGGGTAATTAATGAGCAGAACCATTTTTATGCGAACTTACTCCCTGCATAACACCACATGTTGCTCCCGAAACGCCACAATGTTTTTATTTATTTATATTTATATTTATTACAAGTATAAAAATTTTGTTTATGCCTACGGCACATGTCCTTGTCCATTAGTAAGTAACAAGGCATTTTAAATGTTTATATTAAGTTATTTAATTTAATATATTATGTATAATAATAAACTCGAGGTGCAACAGCTCGTAGAACCAGAGCCTGGGTGGTAACGCTTGGGAATAAAACCCAGACTTTCGACCTGACAATCGAACACATTAACCATTACGCCAGCCGAGATGTAAAACATCGCGAAAAATAAAAGTTATTATACATATTAAAGTGTGAATTGGATTTTGTAACATACTTTTCTATGCCAACACACTTAATATACGAAAATAAAGCAGATATTTGTACATAGTGATAGAAGGTTGATGTTTTTCCATTCTCCAAATCTGACACCAAAATATTAATCAACCCAAAAAATATATGCATCTAGCATAAGTAACTAAGAACTATTTATTAAATTTTATTGCATATTTTAAGGAAGTCACAAACATATAAAACTTTTTATTAATATAATTTTACGTGTTGTTATCCAAGTATTTGTTCCAGCTCCTAATAATATGTTAGAGTTAGTGTCTATAATAGATCAATTTGCTAAAAACTTTTTCTTTTTTATCCTGATTGTAAGTATTCATCATAGAACGGGTAAAACTTAGATATAAATTTGACTGTCAAAAATAGGTCTTTAAATACCTTATGTCACTAAGTCATGGGACAGTTTAACGGTGTCTTTGAGTCGACTTTTTGTGTGTGCAGCAATGTATACTATATATTTTTGGTTAACTTTCCCAATATAAAGAAACGAAAATCAGTTAGGAAAAGATGTGTTAGAGTTTTCCTTATTAAACTTTTTTTCTTAAATTTCATATTAATGGAAAAGTATTATAGTGAAAAAAATATTTTTTTTAAATTAGATTTATTATAATTCAAAGCTTTCAATTGAATTAAATTCAATCATTCTACTTAAACCGAAATAATTTTCGTATTTCATAATATCTTCTTAGATTTATTACTTCATCAACAAAAATTTACAAAAACATTTTGATATTTAAAATTAAATCTTTTTAAGGCATGTCCATGATAGCCTGAGTATTAAATTTTCAAATTTTGTAAATTGATTGGGGCATATTCATAGATGTTTGCTAAACTCTTGATAAGTTGTATTTAAACAAGTTCAGAGTTTAGGCTATTCACAAATAAATGTAAACCTAAGCTTAGGGCCAAAACCTGTAGTCTAACTTTAAATAGAGGAAATGCTGTGTTTAAGTAGTTATTATCAGAACGAAGTTTCAAATTTGCTTCTTTTTAATAAAAAGTTGACAAAGTAATTTATTTCAAAAAAAAAAAAAAATCCATAAATTCATCGTTATGGATATTTTAGAGGAGTTTTAATTATTAAGTGAAGTGCAAAATGGTGGCTCACGCAAACGAAAAATATACAAAAAATAGTCAATCCATTTAAATTAAGCGATAAAGACTTCTACGAAAGATATCGTTTAGATAAGGGAACGGTGAAAATTTATCATAAATTGACATATTATTGAAGAACTATAAAGTAAAGAGGATTGCCTGTTTCTGGCTACCGTCAGGGTTTAACAGCACTAGGATTTTTTTTAGAAATGTCCACCAGTGTGATATAAATAAGGAAAAATCTGTCTATTTCTAGACCAGCATATGACTCTTAGACCCCTTACTTTCATTCAAGCTGATCTTGATGGTATTTCCCAGCCAACGGGCTAGCAGAATATAGTCACCAAAATTGGCAGCAACTTCATCCGATGACACTGTTCCTTCAATTTTGGTATTTGTCTATTATAAGAATCAGCAGTGGCCTTTATGTCATGGTCTTAATCGGTCCAACTCTGCCAAGTTCTTTCATTCTTCAAACCATGAGCTTTGGGATCTTACAATTATTGAGACTGCAATCGTCCTTGCAACTTTATCAATGTAACTATACATAAGTTTGATCATGTAGTTTAAATGGAGTTTTAATGTTTTTCTATGTTGGAGTAGCTTGCTATAGTGAACTCTAAGTATTGGTATTCTTTTACTCCATAGTACCATTTCTCATTTGCAGCCAAACGTCATGTTCCTCTGCGAAAGACGGTTGTTTTTGATTTGCTTATATTGATAATAAGGTTTCACTTTAGACAGTATTCTAGAAATTTGTTAATCATCAACTGAAGGGACACGAGTGATTCAGCTAGAAGGACCAGATCATCTGCATATACATAGAAGTATGTACTTTAATCAGAAACCCATCGATTGTAATACCACATAGCAAGTCTTGCATTAAATATTCAATGTAAAAGCAAAAAGCTGAGGCACTGAGATTACATCCCTGTTTTAAGCCCACCAATGTTAGAAACCAGTCTGACAAATTTTGCACAACCTATACTGCATACAGTGTTTTGATAAAGATGTCCTCTATAATTTTTCCAAATTTTAGAGACATCCCATAACTAAACGATTTGAAGATTAACACCCCTATTATGATTGTCAACTATCAATTTGATAGTTGATACATTTTTAATTCAATGTTTAAAAACCCAACTGTTTAAAGTTTTGATCATTGAGAATGATTCAGACCATTGCGAAACACAAGCAAATTTGAAAAATTTAAAAAAAAAATTGATTAGTTTTTTAATAAATTGAGTTTTGTTACCCAATTTTCAAGGTTTATCAACTATCAATTTGATAATTGACAATCGTAATAGGGGTGTAAAGCTTTTGAGTCAATTGAAAAACCACGAAAAAAAGTACAATTTTTTCTGAAAGTATTTGATTTTCATTATTCGGTCTGGCGTATTGGATTGGTTGAGCAAAAATTGTTCAGCATTCAACTACCTTTCAAAATGATCTTTCACTGTTGATGCAGGTAAAGGTGGTTTTGTTGCAATTTTTTTCCTTTTATGCTTTTTATACCTTACCAAAAATATGTCTATAAGAGACTCTGCATAGTTTTTACAGCTGAAAATGACGTTAAGTTAAATAAAACTGATTTTCAAGCTTCTTCTTAATCACAATAGTACATTGAATTCTGAAAAAAAAAAATACAAGACTTGGTCGGAAGAACAGGCCCTAATGTTCAATGGACTTTTATTACAGAAAAATATTCGTAAGTATAGAACTAATTGTTTAAATGTCTAAAAAAAACTTCTTTAGGAGTTGGAGCTGAGAACAGAATACCATGTGATTTCTCAAGCAACTATGAATTTATGATTAAAAAAAAATGTTTCATCATACTATTTTCAAAACTTTAAAAGAAACAAATTTGGTACGCCAACTTAAAAGTTTCATTATTTTTCAAGTAAACATTAAATTTTAAAAAAATTATTGCGTTTTGACTATAGAATTCTGAAAAATTTGATGCTTTTAGAAGCTTCTATATAAGAAATTTCATTAAAATCCATCATGCCGGTAATGAAAGTCGAAATTCGAAAAAAAATGGTTTTATGATATAGTAATGTCTTAATTTCAATGTTTTTTGTTTATCGAATTAAAGATCTTAAAAATTAAGGGAAAGACAAAAATTGTGATCACAAATCAGGCATCGTTCTTAAGTAATTGCGATTTCCGAAAACCATGTTTTAATATTTGTACTGTGGGAATCATAATTTTTTGATAAAATAACAATTTTTGTTCTAAGTCTTAAAGATAGTATTGAAAATCTGTTAAGTGTCAATTTTCAAAAATATCGGTTATTTGTTTTTTCGAAATATTTAGTGTTGAACATTTTTTTAAATTTTAAAATTCGAAAAAAAGTTTCGTATTTAAAAAAAAATATAAAAAACCTGTCGGGGCTAAAATTTTATAATGCCTTGCACTAAGTTTAAAGAAAATCGGCCATTTAAAGATTTGTGTCACCCACTCTTTTCGCCTACCTTATCTACGGAATGTCAAATCTGTTCAATTTTTTTATGAAATGCTCCTATGCATCGAAAGTAAAAATAAAAATTCAAGAACAACTGATAAACAAAAGTAAAAGTTTAAAAATAAAAAAAAAAACTTTTTTCTTCAGAATCTTGTTTTAAACTTGGATTTTGTATGAAACCCTCTAATTAACAAATAAATACAAAATAGATGTCCTAGTTTGACACTTTTCAAAATTTGAGTACTTATACTGAGCATTTTTATACGACTCCATTGTCCGTTTAATGCTGCTCGCCTGCTAAGCTGCTAAACCGGATGTGTGTATGTTTGTGTATGAATTTGCTATGAGCAGGATTCCATGCAAGAATTTTCGATTTCCCGTTAAACTTCCTTAATTTTTCTTCTCCTATTTGCCATCCATATGTTTGTAAATAAATGTGCATACATATACTGCATATGTATAGTCTTTGGTATGGTAACAGTTTAATGTGGAAGATCCTGATTTTATCAGAAGGAAAAACTTTTTCCTTCCCACATGGCACCACCACCGACCGTGTCGGTCGCTGGTAGTCGTTGTCGTTGTCGAAAACCGTGAAATACCGCCTTTTTGTATCCTCTTCTTCGTGTATCTTTTTTTTCTATCTTTTATCAAAACCCCTTGTTTAGGAGTATCGGGATATGAGGATACACCCAACGACGACGACACCAAGGATTTGTGTTAGGAGGTTAAATACACTTAATATGTTTTCAAAATGTCGAAATTGAGTTGATTGCGAGGGGAGGGGGGGTAGTAGAAACGAGAGAGTTCATGTGAGGAAGGAGAAGGCATGGTTCCAGATATAAAAATAAGGAAATACATATACATCCCATACAGGAGATGAATATACTAGAAATTTTCCAAAAAATTGGACCCCCTTCAAGGAGAAGGAAAACACCACAAGGAGCAGGAAATAAGCAGAAAAAAAAGTAATACACATATCCTACCATAATTTAGGAAATGATAAATTACTTTTCAGGATATAGCTTACCCTGCGTGCACCTACCTACATTTTCCTCCCACACATAAAAAGGTATGTATTAGCCGGTAGAATCATTATCCCCTCGGAGGATCCTGGTAAATTTAAAGGTCTCACCACCAAAGTTTGATACATGGCGGGGATAAATTATTACAAAACCTTGACGCAGCGCCTATTCCGGCATTTATGCAAACCAATAAAAGAAAAAAGACGACAGAAGGAATGTCCTTTAGGAATGAAAAGGAACAATATTTGAATAACATCAATTCTTGACATCTGCTTTGCCTAAATTTCTGGAATAAAGGAAGTTTTTTTTTTTGTTCATGTTTCTGACACAACCTTCATCGCTTAATATTTTCTGCTTCAAGGAGGAGGGATTTAAATACCGCAATATTCAACAATGACAGGATAAACCGCCCGAAACCTTAAGCACACGAAAAAGAAGAACCCCACATGCAAGCAACTATACGTATGTACACAATATGATAAATTGCTCTCCAGGATATAGTCGGTTTGCACGCCATAATCCCATCTTCCGGCCTTTAAATACTTCAAGACACGTTCGTGTGTTGATTAGGCCTGGAGTCATCCTTTATATATGATTTATATGTGGACGTGGGAAGGAAAGATCGAGGAATACAAATTATTTGCCAAATCGATGAAAGCAAACCGAATCACAAAAGCTCTTAACACAGAATCCCGCGTTAACTTATTCTTTCACAGAAAGAAAAACAAACAGAAAAAAATAAACCCAATTCGCCAGGAGCCAAGGGCCAGGACAACAAAGAAATTCAAACAAACAAGAAACGGACAATATTCTAAATGCCAACGCAGTTTCTGACATCTGGTTGGATATTTTTTTGTCAACCTTCTTCATCTTTTCTGGCTTCAAGATAACAACCCAAAGATAAACAAAGCTTTGAAAATAAAGGACCGAAAGGAATTCCAAAAGTCCCATTTCGCTGATAGGAATCATTCTTTTAGAGCCTGGCGATACTCTCACTTTATAATAGGGTTCGCTTGAATTTGGGTATTTTCCCCCAAGAAAAAAAAAATTGTTTGTGTTCTGTACATTTCATTTCAGTTTTTCCTTGTTTACTAATTGCGACTAAATGACTTTTTGTTTGTCTTCATTTAATATGATTTGCGTAAAAAAGAAACGAGACAAAAAAAATAAATTAAGGTCTTGACCCTATTTGCGAGGGCAAGAGCAATCTGATGGGTAAACTTTTCGGACACATTTAAGAGGGAAAAATAATTTCTTTAGATTGTATTATGTCAGAATGAGGTGACCCTTTGGCTTAGGTTGTGCATATTAATATTTATTAAAAGCTTAGTACTAATTTTCGTTTTGTTATTTTTCTCATTTTAGCTGGGAAGTTTACTGCCAATTGCTGTACCGGCTCCACCAACGACGCTCTCACCACCAGCAAGGCCGGATTTGCAATCATCTAATCTCCTCAACAATCTGCCACAACCTCTGGAAAGTGGTCCACACGTAAGTTTTTCTTACATTGAAATTTTATTTTTCCTGAGCAGCGTAGGTCCTGATTAAGACAGGACCAGGAGTGAACCTTTTTTTTTGTTGTAAGAACGAAATTTAAATTATGAACGAAATGATCAATTTGAGAAATTAAATTTTCTATTTACATTGGACTATCGCACCCTGGGCAATTCAACTGGGGGAACACGAAGATTGCAGATAGGCTAGAGAATTGGAATGAAACGAATACAATTTTCCCCTTCTTAGAAGTGGAATTACAAATTTGAAAATTAATACACACAAGTTGTATGCTTCGGAGCGAAACAAAAATCAGCTAATATGACTTAAATCCGTTGATGTGTAGACAATCTTCCTTCAGCGTTCTTAACACTGTGTGCGGCTGTCAAAACTTGCTCTCGGGTTAGATTGGTTAAAATTCAAAGTAATTGCTGTCAAAATCGAAGTTTTTTTTCATTCAATTTCTATTTCTTCTGCCTTCTATTCTTCTATTTTTTTTTTATAATTCACAAGTGCTCAAGGGTTTATTAACAGATCCTTATAATTGCTGGAACTGGTGAGCATTTCTCTTCAAATCCAGAAATCTCACCATAACTTTAAAACTGCTGCTGTACAGAACCATGGTTCTGCCAGTACTCACATATGGATCCGAGACTTGGGTGCTTAGCAAAAGGCACTCCGACCTCTTAGCAGCGTTCGAGAGAAAAGGAGAATAATTGTTGGCCCCATATGTGAGGAAGGACGATTCCGGAGACGGTACAATCATGAACTGTACGCAATCTAGCTAGAAGCAGATATCGTGACAAAAATTAAGCTCATTAGACTCCGGCGGGCAGGGCACCTAGCTCGCATGAGCGAAGAGGAACCTGCTCGGAAAGTTCTTTGTGGTACATTCTGTGGTAGACGACAGCGTGGTAGACCATGCTTGCGCTGGAGATGGCGTAGACCAGGACGCCCGAAGCCTTGGGGTGCGCAACTGCATGGCGTCGGCTAACGACCGAGATAGGTGGAGAGACTTGTTGAAAGAGGCCAGGACCGGAACCCGGTTGTCGAGCCGATGATGATAATGATGATGGTGAGCATTTCTAGCGAAATGGGTATCACCGGTGAACTGATTGACGGAAGGCCTGGACCTGGCCTTCCAGGATGCTCAACAGATGGGAATGAATGCATGATGGCTCTGTTTCCTATCAGTTTTACCGCTGTGTTCTGAATTCTATCCCGAAAGTGGAGAGAAAATTGTGGTGCACCTGTCCGAAAATGTGAGTTAGACTCGAGTTTCAGACGTATAACTTACTTACTTACTTATCCGGCTCCCAATCCATGGAGGGTCTCTGCCTGAGATATTGCGTTCTTCCATCGGTTGCGATCCCTCCTGAGCTCCCTCCAGTCGTTGAGACCAAGTGCTCTTGCGTCTTTAACCGCCTGGTCCCTGTAGCGGAGGTTCGGTCTTCCTCGTCGTCTCGAACCTGGGGGCTGGGACGCGAAGATTTTCTTGGCTGGCGCGTTATTGTTCATTCGCTCGATGTGACCGAGCCAGTGTAGTCGACGTGTTTTGGCTCTTTGAACTACATCCACATATTGGTACAGCTCGTATAATTCACGATTGATTCTTCTACTCCATTATCCCTCTTCACATATAGGACCAAATATTCTTCGAAGAATTTTTCTCTCGAAAGTACCCAGTATGAATTCTTCTTTTTTACTTATCGTCCAGCACTCGTCGCCGTAGAGTAGGACTGGTAAAATTAGGGTTTTGTATAGCGTGCACTTAGTCTTTCGAAGAAGGAGTTTTGAACGCATGCTTGGCTAAGCCGAAGAAGCAGCGCTTCACTAGGGTAATTCTTCGTCGGATTTCCACTAATGTGTCGATCGTGGGATTGATGTTTGTTCCGAGGTAGATGAACTCCTTGACTACCTCTAAATTACTGCTACCAACAGTGACATTTTGTCCTAGGCGATGGACAGCTGAGGCTTTGTTGATAGCATATACTTTATTTTGT
This sequence comes from Philhelius festivus, assembly GCA_963931855.1. Taxonomy (NCBI): domain Eukaryota; kingdom Metazoa; phylum Arthropoda; class Insecta; order Diptera; family Syrphidae; genus Philhelius; species Philhelius festivus. The sequence goes on along the minus strand of OZ007556.1, from coordinate 192,720,480 downwards.
CCTCATTAACTTCAAGAACAACGCGTTTCGCCTGTTCTTCAATAGCTGTGAATGCTTCTAGCACAGCTCGCTTGGAGCGGCCGATGATGTCGATGTCGTCCGCATAGCCAAACAGTTGGGAAGACCTGTTGAAGATAGTGTTTTCCAGGTTAACACCACTCTGGCGCACTATCTGCTCTAGACCTATAGGTTGAAGAAATCACATGATAACGCATCTCCTTGTCTGAACCCTGTGCACGTCTGGAATAGCTTGGATGAACTGTTTCTCATTTGCACGTTGCACCGCGTATTTTGTAACGCCATGCGGCATAGCTGGGTCAGGTTTTTCGGAATCCCGTGTTCCGACATCGCACATAGAAGCTCTTCGCGATTTATGCTATCATATTTATGCGGCTTTGAAATCGATGAAAAGATAATGGGTCTCGAATTGAAATTCGTTGATCTTTTCCAGGATTTGCCTTAATGTGAATATTTGGTCTATCGTTGATCTGCCTGGCCTGAAGCCACATTGGTACGTGCTGATCATAGTGTTGCAGAAAGGATTTAGACACTCACATAGTACGGTGGATAAGATCTTGTAGGCAATATTAAGCTAGGATATCCATCTGTAGATTTTGCAGGACATGGGATCGCCTTTTTTGTAGATTGGGCATATGGGCATATGGAGCGCCTCCCAAACTTGGTTGATGAGCTGATGCATTTTATCAGAATCTTTCCTCCATACTTGAAGAGTTCCGCAGGTAGACCATGCAAGCCTGTTGTTCTTAAGTTTGTGGATTGCTTTCTTAACCTCTTCAGTACTGGGTACTGCGACTGGATCTTCATTGACTGGTCTTATGCTATGGACATATAAGCGCCTTATAAATAGTAACCAGATCATAAGAGGTGAAAAATGTCTGACTTTGATATAGAAATCCAAAGCATTTAGAAGCATTTTTGGCCGTTTTGAGAATGTGATCATTCCATCGAAGATCACCGGTGACACACATACCGACTAATGAAAGACTGAAAGCTTTTCGGTTTTTTCGATGCAGGTGCCATTCAAAGACAATGGCATAAGGGGTCTATTTTGCTTTAGCGACAATAGACACCATTGATTTTTCGAAGAATTTAACTCCACACGAATTTGTATACCCCATTTATCTATGCTGTAAAGATTGGAGTTTAAATTTAAATAAATAAATTTGGTGGTGCAACAGCTCGAAGTGAACCAGGACCTAGTGACTTACAACTCTCAACCATTCCTGTGTGCGTGTTAACAGGAATGGAGGGGACCTACAATTTTCTGCCGATTCCGAACGGCTAATGAGCAGCACTTTCCATGACAAGAGATACTCTTGGAGGATTTGGCAATTCCTCGCAAGAGGCAGTACACCCCTGAAAAAACTTCCTTGCAGCGGCTGAGAATCGAACTCGAGATTGGAGTTTAATGAGCTTATTATACGATACCGTTGCAATTCCATTTCCGAAGAAGATGGACGTGAATTTGGGAATGAGTATGAGAAGCTGAGAGTGGAGCCGTCGGCAAAACAATGAAGTGGATTAGAAGTTTCAGACAAGAGATCATTTAAAAAAAATGAAAAAAATGAGGCAAGACGGAGCCCTGGGGAACATCAGCATTTATTTTGTAAGGATCTGACTTGAAACCGTTCAATACAACAAATATTGAACGATCTAGGAGAATAAGAGTTTCCTTGATACCAAACACACGCATTTTCGATAAGAGAGTCTGGTGCCGATCTTCCAGATATTTCTTGAGCTGATGATTGATCAGCGATTACATTACCTTGAAAAGAAGTGATGTAAGTGTAATTGGTTGATAAGAGGAGGCGGAGAAAGGGTCGTTTTTTAGGAACAGAATGAATGAAAAATACTACATAATAATGGCAGTACAGAGTACACCATCAGGACCAGCGGATTTATTTATTTCAAGATCTCTAAGGGCTGTTGCAACTGTACAAGTCCGAAATATACCTGTCCCATTTTGTCATTCTCAAGTACAGGAGGGGCAATGTTGCTAACAGCCAACATAGAGCTAGCAGCGAAATGAGCGCTGCAAGAACATTTGCCTTATCTAGCGACCAAGTATCGGATTGTCATTGAAGATGAGCGTTGGAACCGAAGACAAAGTGCTAGTTGAATGCTTCTCTTTAACTGAATGGATGGGACCCAAGATATATGTTGATATTACACAATGGTTCAGCAATATCTGGTATTCGAATGGGCTCGGCTACTTCAAAGTTGTATCAAATATTATTTTTAATACTCTTTTTTGTACCCTTTTCAAGAGAATGAATTGGGTTATCGGAGGGCCAATACTCACACCATAAAAGAAAAAAGGCTATAAGGATTATAGCCAGATCAGAACGACAAAAAAATTTCTTGTATCTTCAAAGGAAACCTAAACATTAAGCAACGTTTTTGGTGACTTCAAACATGTGGTAAAATTTTATCTGTTCTGTTCGGCTCTCTTAATGCAAGTACAGCTCATGAATAGCGGTATGGTGGTTGGGTTCCGTTTCATCGACATTTTGAAGCATTAAATTTTACTCAGTTTTAGTTCTCCGTTTGACAATGCTATCAAAATCAGAATTTAATGAGTATACACTGAACTTTCTTTAGCACTCGATTTTATTTTCAGTTTAGCTAGCCTTGACAGTAAAATTCTTTTATTAGGGGATTTTAATCTTCCCCATATCGAATGGGTTCCCTCTGATGACGAATCCTATTTTGAAGCTTCCACAAGTTCACCCCAACAAGAGCTCCAAATGTTGGATAATATTATCTCTACAGATTTAGAGCAAATTAGCTGTATACGAAATAATATGAATAGACAACTGGACCTTGTATTCTCATCTGACGCCGTTAGTACAGTAGGGGTAGAATCTATCTCTGCTTTGTCTATCATAGATCAATATCACCCGCCTCTTGACATTTTTCTTGACTTGAGTGGTCATTTACTAGAAAATAGTAATCCCCACGACTGTTCTTATACTTTTGACTTTCGGAGAGGTGATTTTCAACAGCTTTTAGATAGTTTAATTATTTCCGGTATAGAACGTTTACCGATTTCTAATGATCTTGACAAAACTGTCTCAAGCTTCTATTCTATTTTGATGATATGCATAAATGAAACTGTCCCTAAAAAAAGATCTATTCCCTGTAATTCTTCTTGTCATCCTTGGTTCACAAAAGAACTCAAATGCCTTCGAAATAAAAGAAATAAGGCTTGGAAAAAATATATAAGGTTCATGACAGTAGAGAATCAAGTAGTTTACATTTCCCTTTCAGAAGAATTCAAAAAACTCTCTTATGAATGTTATAATGATTATCTTCAAACCATGGGGCTTTCCCTGAAATTAGAGCCGAAAAACTTCTGGAATTTTTATAAATTCTAAAAAGAAAAGCGACGGTTATCCTGTTAATCTCATTTATAATGACGTAATCTTGAGTACTACTACAGAAATCTGTGAGGGATTTGCAAATAATTTTAGCCAATCCTTCATTGATTCCCCTGTTGTTGTTGACGATAACTATTTTCAATTCTTACGAAAGTGTCCTCAGATATCATTTAATAATATTACAATAGATCATGACAAAATTTTGGACTTTCTGTCACATTCAAAAGACGACTATTCTATTGGACCCGATGGAATACCACCCGCTTTATTGAAGAAATGTAAGTCTGTTTTAGCTCTTCCTCTGCGTAATATTTTTGTTCTATCCTTGAAATTAGGTAAATTCCCTGCAGTTTGGAAGAAAGCATTTTTAACGCCAGTATTTAAAAAGGGAGACAAAGCCAATATTACCAACTATAGACCAATTTCCAAACTTTCTTGCATTCCGAAGTTGTTCGAACAAGTTGTATGTGACAGTTTGACATTTATATGTAAAACTATTATCTGCAACCAACAACATGGTTTTATGCAAAAACGTTCTACTGTTACTAATCTTGTTGTCTTTTTGAATAAATGTTTAAACTCTCTAGAAAGTTGTCAAGAAGTTGATTGTGTATACACTGACTTCTCGAAAGCTTTTGATCAACTGTCTCATGAGATTATCAAGTTTAAACTTATCTCATACGGATTTCCACCACCTTTCATCAAGTGGATATCGTCATATCTTGAAGATAGGTTATATCAAGTCAAATTCAGAAATTCATACTCAAGAGAGTTTATTGCCAAATCAGGTGTTCCGCAGGGAAGCCATCTGGGACCACTACTCTTTACATTGGCTATTAATGATGCTCCTCTGTGTGTTCGCAACAGCGAAATTCTAATCTTTGCAGATGATATGAAGATTTATAAAAATATAGTATCTTCAAATGATCGGGCTTTACTGCAAGATGATATTAACCATTTTGCCTTGTGGTGTGAAAAGAACAGTCTGAACCTCAACCCGACAAAATGTCAAACTATGACTTTTTCTAAAAAACGTTCTCCTTACTCTCATGAATATGTTATCTCACGGCACATTTTAACTCGTGTTATGACTGTAAGGGACCTTGGAGTTCTTTTTACACCCAATTTAGATATTTCTGCTCATATTAATAAAATCGTGAATAAGGCTAATTCAATGTTAGGGTTTATTAAGCGCTGGTCTAAGGAATTTGTTGATCCCAATGTCACCCGGGCTTTATACAACTCCTTGGTGCGTCCCCATCTTGAGTATGCATCGCAGGTTTGGACTCCTCTTTATGATATTCATATTGAGAGATAAGAATCTGTGCAAAGAAACTTTACTCGTTTTGCCTTGAAAGGACTTCAATGGAATGATCCTTCGTACGTCCTCTCTTATGACCAACGATTATCTATTCTTCAGATGCAAACTTTGGAACAAAGAAGAACAAACAATGATTTGGTATTTTTCCACCAATTAATAACAGGCGTCACAGATGCACCAGATCTTTTATGTTCGGTTTATTTTAATTATCGGGGAGGAGGTTATAATCTTCGAGGCCTCGATATGGTTAAGGTCCCAACACACAGGACCAACTATGGCATTCATGAGCCCTTGACACGTATGGGTAGACTTGTAAATTGGAATTCAAATATTTTTGATTTGAATATAAATAAATGTAAATTAAAAAACCTTCTCAAAACCAGTGGTCCACGCTCCTAAATGTTCTTTGTTTCATGTTATGTTATTGTTTTGTTTTTACGTAATATTATTTGTTTATTTTCATGTTTTCTTTTGTCAGTGCTAATTGTAATAGAGTTTGCCTACTAACAACTAACACTGCACTAAATGATGAGCCGGTGGTATAACACAGTTCTCTGTGTTGGCAAACCATTGGTCCGAAAGACGGAGCTTGCTATAAGCTTTCTTCGACCAATTCTGATAGTGTAAAAAAAAAAAAAAGGGACAACGTGAATCTGAAACAAATACGAGAAGCTCGTCTGAAAAACAATTTAATGGATTAAAAGTTTCAGGCAAAAGATCATTGATAAATATCAGAAAAAGAGTCGGATATAAAACGGAGCCCTGGGGCACTCTAGAATTTATTTTATGAATAACATACTTTCAGCCATGCAATCAAAGGGCACGGTAGTGCCTAGCCAAGTTCTGGCACTACACCTTTTTACAGGAACAAACTCAGGCGATTTTTGACCCCTCCCTATCTTCAGTACCAATGAAGACAGAAACTGAAAATTCCGAATATTTGCTAAACTACTCAGGGACAGGCGCTTCACCATATTTCAATTTTCTAGCGTTAGCGGTTCCTGAGAAACGAGGCCTTAAAAATCACAAAAAACCGTAACTGACTGACAGATCATCAAAATTATGCAGCTCTTCCCGACATCGTATAATCTTGTAATTTTGCACAACGGTAGGTCTTCTCATGCAAGCAGAGGAAAAAAATCGAAAATTTGAGTTTTTCCGTTCAGGGGGGCGTGGTATCCGCCCACTTTCTCCGAATTGGTGTTGGTTTAATTGAGCACTTCCGACTGCTGTAAAAACGATGAGATTTGGTAAAGCGGTAGGGCTTAAATTGCGTACAAAGAAAAAAAATATAAAATTTGAAGTTTTCCATTCAGGGGCGTAATATCCGCCCACTTCCTGAGAACTGATGTAAATTATATATGGCACACTTCCGATTACAGTAGAACAATGAAATTTGCTAGAACGGTAGGGCTCAAATTGCATATAATGAACCAAAAATAAAAATTGAGGTTTTCCATTTAGGGGCGTGGAATCGGCCCAATTGTTGGGCTTACTTGGCAAGTTTTTTTGTATGCCCAATTCGAAAGGTTTCAAAAACTTGACCAGTGAACCTATCAAATTTCGTTCAGTAATCATCAAATAATAAAATTTCCCTACACATTTACATTTTAGCTGTTTCAATATTACTCTACTTTAAATATTCGGTATTAATCCTTCATGAAGTAAGAACTGGGCGTACCTACTTTTATATCTCAGTACTTTTCACGGCTGACTTGTTACACAAAGGTTTTTGTATAAAAGAACTTGGCTCTTTTTGAAACATTTATGTTTTTGGTCTGATTAATTTGTAGGTATATAGCGTGTCGAAAAAAAAAATCAAATTCAGCGATACAGAGATTCGTCAATACCAAATGTACGCATGTTTGAAGAAAATAAAATGCTTTTTAAATATCAATCCCATTAATTTACTTTCTGCAAAATGATGAAGGGATTTGCCCTAGGTAAAAGGGACGTTAGTTCCATGGGATAAAAGTTACGAGGGGCAAAAAATTTGTTTTTTTTTGGTGAGAAAATACGGTTTTCCATGCAGCCGGAAAAACGAGCGTTAAAATAGGACAGATGTAAAAGCTTAGGCAATAATTAATAAATAGCCATCTACTGAATCCCATAGTTCGAAATCAGCAGAACCTCTCAAAGTTCTTTTTCTTTCAAACTGTTGTGCTTTTCGTAAACATGGCATATTTAAAATATCCAAATTGAAGTTTTATTAACAGACCTTTATTTTCCCTATTTCTAAATTAAATCACCTCCCAAATTTAAATAATGTAATTATAAAAATCCATAGGCAATATCTGACGATTTGTCCTTAAAAAATAAGAACATACATATTAACAGCAGAGACAAAATATGGCCATCACTAAATTTCAAATCAATCCGTTCCTATTCTAAAAAAAAAAAACGCTTTATATTAAAATGTTTGATTTTCCAACCTTTTTCTTGGCATTTTTTTTTAGTAATAAATTTAAATCTGGTTTCATTTTTAAACTTATTTTGCGATTTTGTTTTTCATTATTTTCATAAATAATTATTCATTATTTTTATAAATTATTCAAAGAACTCCGATTATTATAAAATCATCGATTTTTCATAGTCTGGGAATTATTAAAATATCAAAACACTTTTTGATTTCAACAATTCAACAGCTTCTGAGAATATGTGTTTCTCATATAGAGTTTTCTTTTAGCTCACAATACACAATACACACACATAATTTTATGCAGTAGGTCATGTAAAAAGAAACCTAAATCCTTAAAACCCCAATTCACAAGAAGGTACTCTTCATGAAATCAATCATTCCAAGCACAATTTATTTATATAAACAGCTTCAACATGTGGGAAGGGGGTAGGGGAGGACTCGTTTAAAAGCAAAAAAATACGAGTATATGAAAAATCACATTACCTATACCTACGCTTCCTCTATACAACTTTTCTTTTTGCACTCAATAGAACCAACCAAGTCGGCCAAGTTTTTACATTCAACTCAACCATAGAGACCTAAGAAATGATGAGATGAAGAAAAAGTAATCATAATGCTTAGCATGTCTATACAAAAGAAATTTTCTAAAGACCCAAAGGACTTCTTTCGCGTTTACCCCTGTTGGTTCGGTGAAGTATTAGAATAGGAAATATATAAATATTCAGGCCTCGATTGTTAGTACTTTAGTGTAAACCCATTAAACAGGGTGTTAAGAGGAATCTTATAAATACTTAGACCCAGTTTTTCTATGTTTTGGGTTAACTCTGATTTCGGACTAAAAACTAATCCTTGGACAATAATAGTAAACTAAAAATAAGTACTTTTAAGTGAAATACACAGCACTAGATATACGCAGAAAGCCTACTCTCGTGAAGTCCCAAAGCTTCGAGTTTATATCTCTAAGAAAACTTGATGCAGCATTAACATTTATGAAAATATTGGTTTATCAAAATACGAGAAAGCTACTTTTTAAACGTGATACCAAATTTTAAGGAAAAGCTATATGTACCTATTATTAGGAACAAGAATAACAAGATTGAGAAGCCATTTTTAATAATATTGGCCTATATCGAGTTCTGCTATTTAAAATAAAATCAAAAATCCCCCGCCTTGAATTTTTGATTCTTTAAAATCTTTCTTCTTCATATAATAAAATAGAACATACATAATATGTCGGTACTATAGAGCATTTTCTGGATAAGTAAAAGAATCGAACTCGAATTCATAGTACTAAGCATGTGAATTTAAAATTATACCAATAAAGCTTTCTTGCTTTCTTGAAAATTTATGGGCATTTGCTCAAAAGGCAGAAACCGAGTGTGTTTCTTTGAATATTTAAAAAAACGTCAAATTCAAAAATTTTAAATTAATAGTATTTTTTAAGGAAATTGCTTTCTTTAACTTCAAGCTTCTGGCAGACAAATTGAGCTCATTTTATGAATATTTATAGTAAAAATTAGGCGTTTTTCTTTTTTAGTTCAGAACAGAACCTGAGTTGTCAAAAAATAAATTGTGTTTCTTTTTTAGTTCAGAGTGTTCAGAGTTTCGAAAATGTGTTTCTTTTTTCGTTCTGAGCATGTTCTGAGCGTGTTCAGAGTGCGCTCTATGAGCTCAGAATAAAATAACTGAGCAGACAGAGTAAAATGCTTAACACAAGCATTTGACAGATGGAAATTAAAAAAAAATGGCGACAGCTACATAAGTGTTCAGGTCTGTTTCAAAATATACTCAGAGCGCTCAGAGCACGCTTGGTTCAGAGAATGTTCGGAACATGCTCGACATGCTCGGACTCTGTTCAGAGCTCTATACTGAACTAAAAAAGAAAAACGCCTATTAAGGAAATCCATTTAAAGATAAAATTATATCCTCGAAATATATTGCTCAAATACCCTTAGCTTCTCAGTAACACCCCCTTAGCATATCAATTGCCAACTAGCTAGCTTTCCGCATGCGATGTTGGTTTAGGTCTTCTTCCAATTTAGCCATACCTATTGTGCGTTCTTCTTCTGGTTAAGTTGTTGTGTTTTCAGCTTTTTGACCAGGTCGACTTAACTTTACGACCTGTTAAGGGTAGGTCTACCCCAGAAGCAAACTCAAATCTCATGTAAAAACGTGTACATGTATTGGTGTACAAATATGGCTCTCTTAGTTAAGAATTTTTGTGTTAAGAAAATAAATTTACCTCGTCTCGTCTCTTCAGGATACCTCTTTTTTCGCATCACGCATAGAGATAGAGAAAGATAGAATAGAATATAAAAAAAAAATAACAGAAAACGGGAACAAGGCACGAGTGGCAAGCTGGCAAGCCGCACAGTCAGCGCAGCGCACAAACATTTGATTTTGAATTGACTCGGATTGCGCAAAAGATAAATGAAAGATTTTTTTTTTCCTTTTGTATTTTGGGTAGAAAAAATTATTTTTCGTGAATCGTAATTGTTTGAGGTTTAGGAAAGGGAAATTCAGTTTTTTGCATTCAATTTTGCGCAGAATTAGACACAATAATAGACGGTTTGTTTTCTGTTTTATTTTTGGTTGCAGGTGAATTGAAACTTTTCGCATTTAGGTAGATAGCGTTTTTATTCCTTGCGTATTTATACAAGGTTAATCTGTTGGTTCTAGGACTTTTACTTTTAAGGATATTTTAAAAAATAAAGAAAAGGGAGCACAGATTTAGACATTAGGAACCCGGGGAATTTGCTCTGATATTTATAATTTATTTTTAATGTAGACAATTAATTTTAGGAAACAGTTCACAATTCAAAAATTGCTCAACTAAAAAAATTATTAAATTTCCTAACCCAAGTAAATTAATAGACTTTCAAAAATAATAATGGTAACTATGTACCTATACCTATAAAAATGGTCGTTTGAGTCTTTTTCAAAGGGCTGTAACTCTGTGAAAAGTGATCGTATTGGGATGAAACCAAAAGCGTTTTAAATATTTCTTTTTCTTGTTTCAAAGTTTCTAAAAATGAAAAATATCCATAGTCAACCATTTTAATTTTTTTTTTAAAGGGCTTCATTGTCTTGAGGTTATTTATGATTTAATAAAATTAATAAGTGCAAAAAAATATAGCCTCAGATTAAAAAGTGGTTCCGTCTTTGACCAATAATTTACATGTAAAAATTGACAACATAAAAGGTAAGTTGGGCAGTTTTGAAAACATGAATAAATTTGTTATAGATAATGGATTCTTTGAAACTATTTATGGAGATACATAATTGATTTTTTACAATTTACCGTTCATTTAATAAAAGTGGAAAAGTGTTTTTAAACAAACAGACTATCAATTTTGAAATTGGTTGATCAAACCGTTCGTTCATTATCTATTGTTCCTGAATATTATGTACCTAATCATCAAAATAAAAACAATGATAACAATTTTCATAGTTTTGCATTTGTTACATATCTTAGACTTGAAGTCCCTATCAGCGTTACCATTTCCGGAAAAAAATCGAAGGAGATTTGAAGAAAAAAGTGATGTAAATTGGGAAAAATCGAAGTAGGTTTTAAAATGACTTTTAATTTACTTTTCGAAAAATTTCAACTGGGAATTTTCATAAGTTGACATTACAACACAAGAGAATAATGATTCCGTCTATCTGCAACTCTGTACCTCAATCTGCAGCCACTTTAGCTCGGTTCCTTCCATACAGCCATTATGAAATATGATAATTATTTTGAAAACAGCTCTAATGCTTTTTTTTTTAAATTATGTATAGATAACTGTACCAACAATGCAGTCCACACTTTGGTAAAAAATAAATGTTATTATCGGTACCTGTCATAGAACCTTCTTTTTATTTTCTACTTTTTCATTTGCGACTCTTCCGATTTCGATCAAAATTTTTACATCGCAAATTCTTTGATTTTGAAATAATATTGTATACGACAAATGTTTTCTTTAAATGTATACTTTTAAATACTTAAAATTATCAATACATTTCTTTTAATTTTAAAGAAAATTGTGTATAAATATTTAATTTTATTTAATTAATAAAACATTCTTTTATAAAAAATATAAAATATATTTAAATATAGTTTAATTTAAAATTAAAAACACATATGCAAGCGAAATTTTCATAGGATTCGTGTACACATCAGTGTGTTGAGTTCCTATGCTTTTAAACTTACTTATTTGTGTTAATTTATTGTGTTGACATTCTTTTTTTTTGTAATTCGATGAATCTCTTCTTCGTTGGATTAGAAATTACTCGTACCTTTCGGACCGTTCACTAAAAGTAGTTTTGGACGGTTTCAAATCTGATATCCACAAAATAAATGCTGGTGTGCCCCAGGGGTCCGTTTTGTTTCCGACAGTTTCTGTCTATAACTGTTGCTCCGCTTAATTGTTTTGCTGACGACAGTAACCTTAGTTTTTCATATTCGTTTTTAGATTCACATCCTTGTCCTCGGATGTGGACTACCAACGGCAGCGTATGATAAGCTCATTAAATTATGATCTTCGAAAACTCAATGCTGTTTGGCACTTGCATCGAGGAGACTGAACAGCTTCTAGGTATGTGCATCAGAGACCATCATTTGTGAAGTGTTAACATGTTTGACGTAACCAAAAACGCCGCTAAGTGTTTTAATTTTCTCCGCCGATGCAAGAAGTTTTTTACCCCTACTAATCTGGCTGTAATCTATAAGGCCTATATTCGTCCAAAGCTCGAGTGTAATTCCCACTAGGTAGGTGCTCTAAAAACCCTCTTAAGTCTTGCACAGAATTCAAAAGAGAGCTCTAAAAATGAAAGGCGACCGTTGTCTAACTGAAACATTTGAATCTCTCGAGCACCGCCGCAATTTTCATAAACAATGCTCTAGTGAAGTAGGCAGTTGCGTTCTCCCCCTCAAACAATTCAACCGTAATACCCGTACTTCTAGGACTGCTCATCATTTTACCCTTGGGCCCAATTTTGGACGTACTGTCAAGTACAGTGATTCCTTTTTTAGCCGCACTACACGCATCTGGAATGCTTTACCCGGCTCAATATTTCTCACTCATTGTAATGTGCAGACATTAAAAACCAATATGTATCGGTATTTCCTTTCTCATCCTATCCTACTTTCCTAATTTCTTGCACTGTGTTTAACAATTTAATGGTATTCATGACCCCTTGAGTGCGCGTTTAATATAAAAAAAATACTACCTAGAGTGAAATAAAGAAAAAGAAGTAGATTTGGACTTTTTTTGTGAAATTGAAGTAGGTTAAAACAGAGATTTTTAAAATGAGGTAGATTTCAGTATTTTGCTGATGGTGCGAAGTAAGAAGTAGATTTTAAATATTTGGAAAAAAAAGTAGATCTACTATAATTGAAGTAAAATGGTGCCACTGGTTCCCATCAGCTGAAACAAATTTCGAAGAAAAAGTTTGTCAATTTTATTTCCAATAACATCATTGTATTTTAATTTTACTTTGTATACTACTATACTAATTTTAAGCTTCTATTTTATTACCTAAGCAAAAACTAAAAATGCATTTTATATAAAAACTGATCTCATTCAAAACACAAAAAACCAATTTCATTAAGTAATTTCGAAATTATTCACAATTTGTCTTTTTGATTTTGACACCAACAACATTATTGGAAAACTAATACTTGTTTTTTTTTACAAATTAAAAACTAAGTGATAATTATTATATGAACATACATGTTATGTATATTATATAAAGGTCGTTCTTATTAGAACTGGGCCAGACTTGCCTATTGTCCTTTGTTAAAAATTATCTCATTTCGAAATTTTCAACGAAATTACATCATGTGGCCTAATGAAAACGAAGTACGCATGACATATGTATGTATTTTCTATTTGCTTACTTTTTATCAATTTTTTTTGCTTGGGTTTTTTGTTTCCTTTGTTTGTTTTTGGAGGCATTATACCTTTGCAGCTAGGTTGTTGCAAAAAAATATTTATTGGTATGTACAAAATAGATTTGCACAATAAAAACACAACAGAAAATAACAGTAACGAGAGTATTATCTATCACCATGACATATTGAATTAAAGGAGACAAGTCTTCCTATGTAAAACCAACAAAAATACATAAAAGAGGTGCACTTCCCATATTCTTTCTATTTACATACTTTGACATAGGTACCTCCCAATTTCACCATTCTTCTACCAGTGGAATACGTCACCACCGAAAACAAAATGTGATCGAATTTTCCTTCTGAACTTATTTATATAAATATGTACATAGGTATTTAGATTAATAGATACCTGCATACATAATATTTTGGCGCCATCCACTTGCCATATCCCTTGGTTGTTGCGTATTCGCTTACAGTGAAATGCGATTTCATCATCTAATATGTTTTTGATACATCCATTTCCATTTCCAAATTTAATCAAAACAATCCTTACGATACCAAATCAAATCACGGCGTTGCAACTCTACATTACCTATGAACCTACCTATCAAAAAAAAAAACAGCACAAAATCTATTGTATATATTTATATGCATATGTATATGTATGTATCTTATTCTATACACAACATCGCAAATTTCATTTCTTCCATCATCTACACACCCTTTGACAAAAAAAAATGAAGATCACTATGCATCGCAATTTATTACTATGTGTGTACCTAAAATGGCTTTCCATAGAAGAAACAAAAAAAAAAAACAGTAGAAGTGATGATAGATCGCAAATAAAATAATACAAAAAAACAAAATTTATGACAGCGAATTTGTGATATACCTACCTACTTATATACTTTTTTATACATACACAAAGAACATTTTTCCCCTCTACCTCCGACAATGTGGAATGGTCATTGCATCATTTACCTACTAAAAACAATCATTTCTAAAACGTTTTTTTTTTCATTTTTTCTGTTCTTGTAATACGAGATGCAAGATGACAAGTCATAAACAAGAATAAAAAACTAAATAAGCCCAGCCAAAAAAAAAAAAAAAGAATCAAGAGAGCGGATGGGCGGACAAAATTCTTTTGCACAGAGAATACGAAACCTTCTCTTTCAAAGCGCTGATATTGCAGTGGCATTCTTGTGAACTGAAAACTTACTTGTGTGCGTGTGCAAAGGAACTTTTTGTTAAAAAATGCAAAACAGACCTCTTTTATAAAAATAAAATTAAATAAATATTGAGTGAAAAAAGTATTTTGTATTTTTGAATTTGGTAAATAAGATATCAAACAAAAATAAAAAAAATATGTGAGAACTGTATTATCAATACTTTTCTTGCAAATGCATTACAAATACTGTCATATTGAATTGCATTTTTTTGAACTTTAGATGAGTTTTATTAAATTTTTAAGAACGATACGCTGTTCAGGGAATATAAATCTTTGATTAAAAAATTATTTCCAAAAATTAAAAAATATAACTCTCAATTTCCCAGGGTAGAGAACAACATATTTGTAAAAAAATTTATATTTTTTGACTTTTGTTAGTAAAAAGTTACTGTAAAAATAAAAAAACAAATAAAAAAAAAATTAACGTAATTGCACATACTTATTGGCTTTGTACAAGAGTGAATTTTACTTCGTTATCTTTTATACTTATGAAGTTTTATCCAGTAGAGCATTCATACCACTATGCGAATTTCCTTCGTTTTTCATAGTTTTATATATTTTTTTTTGAATAAATAATAAAACAGAATAAAAAAAGAAGAACGATACGTGATTTGGGAATATGTTGTTTCTATAAAAAAAATATAAAAAAAATAAAAAAGTAATATTTTCGGAATTTCCCTATCATTTGAATAAGGACCTTACTAAAATGTATGATTTTTCCACTTGTGTGGCAGTTTCTGGGCACACAATTTTTTATAATTTTTTCAAAACTGCAAAAGTATTTTGAATAACATTTTTCTAATCGATGACCGTTTATTTCATTGAAATATTCGTAAAATTGTGAAAGTTATACAGCTTAGCGCAAAAGTCTAACCTATTTTTTCAATGGACACCTACCCTTAAGCTCGATGTTGAATTTTCTCCTTCACACTCGTTAGATATTATATTGAATCAAAATTCGGTCAAAAAATCTTCTACTCGAAGCAAATTTTCTTCCAAAACACAGTAGTAAGATGATGAAAGTCTTTGGTTGTCTGAAAAAGGGCGGTACTAATTAAAGTCAGAAGAAATTGTGATAGGCAAAAATAATTCTTCGATCGATATCATTTTGTAAGGAATTACTAAATCCCTGGTAGACAAAGTTCTTGACTTCTTCAAAAATATATCTATTCATCGCGATATTGTGTAATACTTCGTCTTGTACTCAATAACAGCTAGTTCCACTTTTGTCGCTTCGCATTCAATACTGTCAAATTCGCTAGACACAGCTCTCTTCACTTTGCGAGTTGAACAGACTTTTGATAAATTGAACATCTCTTGTAGATAATGTGAGTTACGTAGAATTGCTTCAAGAACAATTTATGGCTTAGTACCACACCGATCAGATCTTTGAAAAAGGGTCATAAGTAATCACGCAGGATATCCGTTTCGAACTACCAAAGTCAAGATTTTATAAGCGCCCAGTTTAGAAGATTAAGTTCAGAGTCTTACCTTTTTCGATAAATAAAGCATATACATGAATTGATAAACATACTACTTAACGTAGTCTAGTGGAAAGCCGTGGGCAAGCTTACCAACCTTAAAATCATGTCCGGGGTACAAAAAATTACATATATTGGAATCACTGGAAGAAATCAGGTCCACCCCCAAAGCGGGTCTGGAAGCTATACTCCACATAAAACCTATCGCACTTGTGCTTAGCCAAACTGGTAGCTGGAGAAACAGTGGCAAAGGTCGTACGCAGATTGTACAGAAATAAACGAGAAATATGGTATGTACTGACTACATAACAACCCGTTTAGACTCTTTTTTTAAGCCGTTTACAAGTGCCTAGCAGAGAGGACTAGTCATCTAATTCAGACTTCCTGATTACAGCAGTGTCTTCCAAGTGGGGGTCTTGGTAGTAACAAAAGCTGCTAGACAAGTCTCATGATGGCAATACCACAAGCTGATATCAGCTTTTTCATTGGTAGACAAGCGGCATTGTCATGGAAATCAAATGGAAGTTTTTTTTAGGTCGCACTTTGTAATCTTAAACAGGTAATAGAGAGCGTTGTAACCAGAAAACTATGGCCTAGTTCCAACAAACAAAAGACCGACATCATGATCCAACTGAGTAGAGCCTCTCTATGTCTTCTCGTGAGCATCACCACTGAACACAACCAACTGGGTTACCACAATAAAAAGATGAAACTCAGTATGGACGACTTATACAGAGGATGCGGTAACGAGGAGATTCATGAAGATACCCCTCACTACATTTGTCACGGCCATGCCCTATATTATCCGAGAAACAGCATCCTAGGAAGTCGCTTCTTCAAACACTTGGAGGAACTCTCTGACATTCACACCAAAAATCTGTTGAAATGTATATTAACGCTACCAAATATGATTTGAAAAATCAGCTTGACGAAAGGAACAGCCAATTCGATATAATCCTGACTAAACAAACGGACACATAAATCAACCACTGATCAATCAAACTCATCTACCAGACGTTGCAAGGAGCCACATGCTCCTACGGGGATGGTAAAGGGATGATTTCTCAAGTGAGGGTATGGGAAAGGATCACGCCCTTAAAAGGAGTATACCTCACCTCAACCAGGTGATTATGTGACGACAGACATTTCTTCAATAACTCAGAAGTACCTTCCGGCATTTTAGGGTATAGCTTTCTGAAATTCATGAAGAAGCTTGACGGACTTGAATGACATAGAATTAATCATAGGTTTCATGGGAGTTACAATTCCTAGGGTATCAGAACAGATCTACATTGATCTTAGTGTGACGGTAACAAGATCAACAGTGAGGATGAGGACATTAACCTAACCTAACCTTACATTATTCCAAGGCTTCATTATCATTCATCGGTCAAAATTTCATCTGACCAAATTTTTCAGATAAGTTGATATATGGGTGATTCTACAAACGATAGAATTTTCGGTGGCCCAAGAAATATTTTAAAATCCGTTCAATTATTTAATCTGATTTTTTTTTTTATAAAATTAAATCTTGTTGATATCTACCAGGCCTAACAATATTATTAGGTTGACCTTATTTTATCTTGCTTCAAAAACTCTTCAAAGTGTCTGATTCTCAGTCCCCTGACGATGACGTGTCCGCAGTGCGTTTTCGCTAAGAAAAATTATTACCGTTCTCTTATTTCAGTTCTCATACTTAGATGAATTGCACCAAAGTTACGGAAAATAACACATCTTTGCTACGAAATAGATAAATATTTTTTAGTAATTTATTTTATTATAAAAATAATTAATTAATTAAACTTTGTCCCCCGCTTTTTGTATCAGTCCCCTGGCATATTGGAACAGTAGAAAAAATCAAAAACTAGGATATCGATCGAATTTCCAGCACTGGCAATTTGAATTATCAAATCTCCTTACAACAAAATTGTGGTGCAAATCGATTCTGTTTCTTATGTTAGTATTGTGGAAAAGACATTTGTGCATTGTCCCTTTAGATTATTATCAGTCCTCTGGTGAGGTTTTACAAAGCAAATTTGTATGTAAGAAGGCATATTTGTTAGAAGTATAGTATAGGTTTAATAAAACTGCAATATTTTTATATTTATATTTTTTAAAGTAAAACCTTAAAACCTTTTTTGGGCAAAAACCATGAAAAACCTCAGTCCCCTGGTTAATAAATGAGTAAATGATATTTTATTCAGAAACCTGAGAAATGTTTAGTTATATTGAACTTCGAACTTCATTGCGAAATATTTTTAAAATTTTTAAAAAGAATATAATTTATTTTTAATTGATTCTTAGAAAAAAAAATATTTAATTATAATATAATACATATATTCCCTTTATAAAATGCTAAATAATATTTATTTACCATGAATTTTTATGTTTATGAAGAATAATTAAATTTAATTTCCATATTTCAATGTGTACCCAAGAGAAAATTAGAAAAAAAAAAATAAAGATTTATTCAGTTTCCTTAAAAAAAAAACTCAGTACCCTGAACATCCTTTTTCAAAAAATGTCCTTAAAATCGTCATTTTTTATTTTTTTAACTGGCCGCAAAGGGACGTTCTAGTGATCATCTAGAACAACTCTTACGACTTTTGGAATCCAAAAATGTCGTGCCGAAATTTTTATCATTTTATTCCAGTGTTTGTAGAATCACCCATATGTTTCATTACAAAGTCCTCTCCGCTGCCTTTAAAAGTTCGGCTGGTAGGCCTTTCGCTCCAGCACCAGCAGTGGCGATTCCTCTCAGTTAGCAGGTTTATCGCCGCTAAACCAAGAATTTAAATAAATAAATACTACTATGATGTACCTACATTTTATATTGAAAACGTAACTTTCAAATCATATTTTCCTAAACACAACACAAAACTACCATACTAAAAATATACCTTAAGCTAAGTGTACACGATTGGTAGATCTTACAATATTGTCAGATCTGTCAGTGAAAAACATGCTTACAATGTCTTACAATCGTGTAGTCTTACAATTAATTGTCAGAAAATTTGTCTGACAATTAATTGTTAGGTCATTGTCTGACAATTAATTGTAAGAAATCTTACAATCATGTGTACGCTAGCTGACAATCGTGTAATCTTCCAATTAATTGTCAGAAAATGTATCTGACAATTAATTGTAAGACGGTAAATTGTAAGGTATTTGATAATCGTGTACACACACAATTTATTGTCAGGCCTGCCAATTTTTATCGTTATCTGACGTTTCTGACAATGAAGAAATTGTAAGATGTTCGTTTTTTAGCATCATACAATTTTTCATTGTCAGAAAATTTGCAGCCAAGGTTTAATTGTCAGTTTCCATAACCAACAAAAACTGACAATTAATTGTGTGTGTACACGGTTGGTAGAAAATCTACCAATCTCTTACAATTAATTGGTAGGTATTAAGCGGGCTATCTGAAAATGAATTGTCAGCCAACTTCTGACAATTAATTGTAAGAGATTGGTAGATTTTCTACCAACCGTGTACACAGACAACTTATTTGTCAGCTCATTGGTAGATAATTGTCAGACATTGTAAGATCTTACAATATTGTAAGATCTACCAATCGTGTACACTTAGCTTTAGCGTTGAAATTTGCGATACCAAATTTCCTACAATATAACACCATTGACATAAATACTACTACTTAACCTACCCACATTCCTATTTAAAAATCATATTTACTTACACAAACGCAACACAAAACTCCATGCAAAAATATATCCCTTGAAGCATTTATAGCGCGAAAATTTGCGCTAACAAATTCAATACAATTTATACAATACAACATCGTTTGGCTACAACATGTCCTAAGCAAAGCCCAGCTAAATAATATGAAAGCGTTAGCGCAAAAAATTGCGATCAAACAAGAGACATCAGGTTGAATGAAAGAGGAGTAGCCGAGTAGGTATAGTCGTATAGTAGCAGTAGCAGGTAAATTTTGTATGCGTTCTCTTGCTTGTATGCAGTAGAAAAAACAAGGAAGGAAAGGGTCTGATTATTTGTGTTGTTATTTGATTGGCCTTTAATATCTGGCGACATTAAGTTAGATACTAAATCTCAAAAGTTTAGTACGATATAAACATAAATCCTAAGATCTAAGATCAGTGTGAAATTAATTAAGTATATACATATACATACATATATTTTGTATTTGACTGGATTTTTAATATGAATAAATATAGATATTTTTGATACTCTGAAGGACGATGGTGTGATCTTGTTTTTTTTTTTTGAATTTTTTTGTATCAAGGTATCTTAGGGTGGTCCTTATATTGATTTTTTAAAATTTTAATTTTTTGATTTTTAGAGGCCAAAATTAATCTGTTTCGTTTCTAAACCGAGAAAACTATTAAGTTTTAAATGTATTTAAATAATACGAAACGGCAAGGGGTTTTAAAGGTACCTCAATGGCAAAATGATTTGATCAAAGCAGTTTCTGTGCTTTTCAACATGTCATACCTCTGCAAAAATTAAATAGCTTCACTTTGTTGCTATTATTCTTGATGAATTTTCTGACATTCAAATGAAATCCCAATTGTTCGTTGTGTTTCGGTATTATCTACTTTAATTAGAAAATCCATGATGTAAGTTCTGGGTGAACAGCAGAAGATTCACTTCAATTAGTTACAGGTCAATTGGGAAAATATAACATAAAATATAAAGCTATGGCCCAGGTCAACGATGAGGCTTCCTTTATGAGTGGTCATTTGAATGGAATTCAGATAAAAGTTGAGAATGTATAAGTCAAGTCAAAGCGTCATGAAAAAGGGCCTGACCTTGGGCGCATGGTCTATTTTTTTTAATGGATCGATAGGGACATTATGAGAAAGGCTTCAAACCAAATTTGCACTACCTGACAACTTTTTTTTACAAAAGTTATTGGTAAACTGTGTTTTGTGTAATTTTTTTATCTTTCGCGAATATCTCGGTACCCATTACAGAAAAAAAATAAAACATATATATATATATATATTCATAATAACATTAACTATTATATTATATAGAACACAAAAATTGTTTAAACAAATAAAAAAGAAGTTATAGTAAGTTCAAATAATTTGTTGTTGTTTGAAAATAATTGTTTCATGATTATTAAGAAAAAAGACCATTTAACGATGTACTTTTTATTTTTTATTTTTGAAGTCCTCGTGATTTCCTACAATTTAAACAAATTGCATTTTACGCAAGTTGATAGAAAATATTGTTATAAAAGCAATAAATTGTTTTATGTCGGGCTGAGATATTACTTAAAACGTGATTTTGTGATGCTTTAACACATTCTGAAAAACGAAAACTTCTAAATAATCATTTTGATATAAATGAAACAAATTAAGCATGAAGATATTAAAAAGGTTGGCATCAATCGAATAAATGAAATATTTCGATTAACTGAACGGGAACAAATTTATTTAATAACGCCAAAAAACAAATTTTCCTGAAGAAGTAAATAAAAATCTAATTACAAGCTGACCAAACATATTTGAATTTACTCAATTAAAGAATGAATTGAATGTTTTTTCATGAAAACGCAGATGCTATATAGCCAAAAGGGACAACATCAGCTGAGATTTTAAAAGCGATAACTCCATTTAATATCTTACTCTGGATGGAGGCAAACGTCGCCTAAGTTTTTAGCAGGTGTACAAGCTTATAAAACTCCAGCTTAAACGGCGTGTATGGAGTGCTTCTTTTATGCATTGAAGAGGATAAAAACGTACTTTCGAAGTACTCATGGTCACAAAAAATTGAGCTATTCGGCTCTTATGTCTAAAGAAAAGGTTCTTTTAAAAGAATTAAAAGCAAGTGACGAAATTTATAATCAAGTCATCGAAAGTTTTGCTAACGTTGAACGACGAACCGAATTAATGCATCGATACATTTTTAAACATTTTATTTTATGTTATTAATTTATAAAGTATTGCTTGTGTTTTGTTTTCCTTATTAATAAAATTAAAAAAAAAAATTAAATTAAAAACTACATTTTTTTCCTCACACCATGGCGCTAACCCAATACTAAAGATCAGGAATCGCCACTTGCACCAGCTCTAATTCTATTTTAGACAGAGATTCTCCAGATAGGAGTAATGAAGACTTATATTACACTTGACATTTTAATGATACAGAAAACAAGAAACGTGTACTGCAATTTTGTTATTATATCTGTGTGTGCATAGTTCTGTACGCCTGGCTATATTGCATCGATATTCTAAAACGTGTTTTACGGGGTACCTCAAGGAAGTCATATTGTACCAATTTTATTTATATTGCTTTATTAATGACATTCATGTGGACATCTTATGTTCAAAAATCTTAATTCTTATACTGATGATTTTAAGCTCTTTTATGGATTCAAAAACCTAAAACGGAAACGGAAACGAAACGAAAAAAGGAGAGAAGAAGCTTTTTCTCTTTTAATTCTTATCAAGATAAAACTGTTCACATTTAGTGAGTCTACTGAATGTAAATTCTAGTCCCAGATTATCCCAGAGTTCTGATTTTTGTATACAATCTTGGCCATAGTTAACAATGGCTTAAATGAACCCATAAATGTAAATGTATCGATTTTAATAGTTTTTATTAATTGATCGACTTTAATAAATCCAAAAACAGTCCTTAAAAAATTTGTTACTTATTACTTTTTTCATATTTAATCCTTATTTTAAATTTATTGTATTTTAATGTATCCAGTTTAGACACTAGTCTGAAGTTAAAAAACTAATGTACATTTTATTAAAGTACAATAATTAATTTACATCTCTTCAAACATATTTTCTTTTCAAAGCTGGAACCTTAGGTTTTTTTATCATTCACTAAGGTTGCAAATTTTAAAAAATAAAATAAAGGGATATATATGTGTAAAGAGATGTCTATCTCAAAAACGACTCTAACGACTTTGAACAAAATTTAGTCCATTATTAGCGATAAAACTTCCATTTATTCAAAAAAGCGCGGCTATACAACGGTTTCTTTAATCGTTAGTGGCTAAACTGATTTTGATTTCAAATTTTACATAAAAGTTCCCTTATACTGCCTACAAAAATTTAAAAAAACAAATACCTACATTTTTTCTTGATTTTTGAAAATTTAGTATTTCAAAAATGAGTTGATTAATTTTTTTTTTTAAATAAATTCTTAAGTGTACATTTGATATCACTTAAGCATGGCTTACTAAATTTTTTTTAATGTTTTTTTTTTTTTTGTTATTAATATCTATACAAAAAATAATTAATTAAAAGAAAAACATCGGAAAATAAATTCTGTTGTAGTCAAAAAGCCCGACAGCACTTTGTTGATTTTTAGTTCAAAACTATTTAAGGAGTTCTTTCAGCAATCTAAAAATTTAAATTTGCTTTAACTTCACTCATATTATACCTATAGAAAATCCTTAAAATTCCAAGCAGCCTTAGCCATAAGACCGAAAGTTCCTCCCCAGTGATGCTTGCATTCTGTTTTTTTTTCTATTTAGGTTTATTATAATTCCGATTGCATAATAAGAAAATTATTTTGAATAACCACCAAGTAAGGTACTCAAGGGTTATGATCCTTTTTCCCGTAACACCCTGTTGCAAGTATACACAAGAAAACGAGATGCGAAAAAATTAACTCAAATCCCTGATGTTTCGTGTGAAAAGAAGGATGAGCATAGAATAAAGATGAAATGTAAGGCACAACTCATGCAGAACTCCTTGCGCGTATTACTTTTACTTTGCTTCCTGGTGGTAATACGCTTCCCTGGAATTGTGGGCCAACGAATTATTAACAACAACAACAAAACAGAAACCAAGAAAATTCCCTTTTCGCAAAAGATAATCCAATAGCGTCAGTGAAGAGGTGCTGGTTAGTTATGTGTGTGTTGGTGTTGGTGTGTCAATGCGGTAAGAAAGAACCAAGCAGCTCGCAATTTCTTTTATCAAATTTCAAATGGAAAATCATTCTCGAAGAACTTATGAAAATTTTCCTACCCCCATCTCCCACGGTTATTTTGTTTGGAGCCTCGTGTTTCTGTGCCCGTTCTCGCTCGGCTACGGATACCGAAGCCGAAGCCATTTCACAACCAGAATGGATGCAATGGTGTTTAATACCAAACAAACATAAGGGATGAATATGAAATTACTTTGTTTCATCCCCTTTGCTTGCTTTGGCTGCTTTTGAAGTTGTTTTTTTCCTTTTTTCGCTCTCTATTAACTTTATTCGCATAATTTTATTTATATTTTTTTTGCTGTTGGCATTATTGCATTTAAAGCAGAACAGGTTGAGGTTCCCATATAATATACCTAACCCACAAAAGAGGGCTTAAGAGGGAAAAAATACAAATTGAAAAGACTTATGATGTAAGCCTCACCGCTTGGCGAAAATGTCGGTTCCTAACGAAAAAAGGACACGATAAAGGTAAGGAGGTGGAATGAATGAAATCCGGCATTGAATTAAATTACCTGTCTGAAAAACAGTTTCTGTGTTCATTGATTTTAATTTTTTTTTTGTTTTCATATAAATAAGTAGGCTGGTGACCATTCTACGTTCTTGCTTGGAATTAACCAAAAAAAAGGTCTACCCTAACCCATTTACAAAGCTTTTTCGAACACTTTGAACCTCGCTAACAAGATATTTTGTAAATTTTCTGCTCGAATATCTTATTCTCGGTAGATTTGGCCTGATGAAAAAAGGACCCTGACGCTGCTGCACGCTGATAGGACGGTTGTGGTGTCCTTTTTTTGTATTTCATTTTGTAAGAATTCATTTCGGGTCTTTTATCGGGGGACATATGAATAAGAAAACAGAGCAATATTATAGGCGTTAGACAGCCGAACCGAACATATCCTTGTACCCAAAATGGGAAAAAAATAGTTATCATAGGAGAAAGTGTATACTACTTACACCCCCAGGAGTGGATTGGGGGGACAGAGGACTTGAAAATGGAAATATCTTGAATTGAAATCACCCTGAAAGTAATTTGAACGGGATTAAGTTTTTTTTTATTATTATTTTTGTCATCTCTTAGATCGTCCTTTTTTTGTGTATTTGCTATGAATGGACCCAGGCAGAGGAGAAATAGAGGCTTGGGTTTTGTTAAGATGTCAATCTGAATGACAAATTAGAGTTTGTTCTGTAAACCTATATTAAGCCTGGGAGACGATTATGGGGGAGAGGGGGCTTTGGGCTCACTTACAAATCTTGCATAATAGAGGAACATTGGAAAAAAATGGAAAGTGTGAAGATTAATTTCTATGTAACGACCTGATTCTATGGCAAAGATTATAATTTTTTTTTCTTCTGATTTCTGATATTATAAATGGTTTGGGTTGGCTTTTCTGTTTGAGAAAAAAAAAGACTTAGACTTAAAAAAAAACTCAATTTGTGTAGAAGGAAAAAGAATCATATTTAACGGCCTTATAGGTAACAGACGTCTGAATTCATATAAATTTTTTCTGATCCTTAAAGTACACAATAGAGATTTCGTAGTATTTGGCTTACAGCGTTTCGCAGAAATTGGTCGTGATTTCAATACTGGTTTAATGTTAAAATCATTCTTTATTATAAATAATGCCTTTTGTCAAAAAGTAATTCTCAATTTATCATTATAATGCATAAATAATAAATACATTTTCGGTAAAAAATGTAAGATCCTTCCTATCGGTCTTGGATTAAGAAGACTATTTATCAACGAATCAAAAATTATTCTACAAATCCCCTAATGGATCCTGATTTTAAATATTGCATGAAACGTTTTATTAGAAATTATCACATTTTAATGAATTTAAAACTTAAAATTTAAGTTGTAAGATTTGCATTTGTATTCGTGTCAAGGATTCGTTAGGGCCGTAATCTGAATCTGAGCGGCAATAATGAAGAAGAAAACAGTTTAAGCTGGCTAGGGTTCGAGAGTTCGGGAGGTCTTTTGGAGCAGATTGAAGCTATTATTATTATTATTAATATTGCTATCTTTATTGATTTTTAAATAATGTTTGTCCTTAAGGTTTAAGGTCAATTTTTTGTTTTTTTATGTTGTGACGTTTCGGATGTGGTTACACCCTTCTTCAGACAACTTTAAAAAATACAAATATTTTTTATTTGTTTGGTCGTTTTTGGTTTCCGTGTTTTTTTTTAAATCTTTAAAAGACGTTTTAATTTTTTTTTCTTTTTTGTTGTTTTGTTTTTTATTATTTAATTTGTTTGAAAATTTATTTCAAACAAAATGAAGTTTAATTATCTGAATTTTTTAATTCAATTAAATAAAATTAAATTTAATCAAATAAAAGGTCACGAAGAAAGGAAATATTTATTGATTTTTCATAAATAATACATATGTAGGTACATAGAGTTGAAAAACAATTAAAAAGCGTGAGAAAAAAAAATAAAATCTAAAATTAACCAAAAACGAAAGAAAATTTATTAGTGGTTATAGAAACATAAGGATATTAACAAAACATTTAAAATGACAGGCCCAATATTAGACTCGTCTCACTGGCTTTGAATTCATCTCAAAAATAACAAGCTTCATTCAAACTTAAGGTACTAGTACGGTCTAGAACACCAAAAAACGCACGATTTTTGGGAATTTTTTTCTCGGAAACCTTATTAGGAAATAACATATTTTTTTTTTTAAATAATGAATACATGCGTCAAGAAAACAAAAAAAAATTTTAATTTTCGAATTTTGGCCGAATTATAGTGGGCGCCAACGTGGACTCATCAAAAATTACTTTGTCCATTGCAGACAGTTAATCTCAGGATTGGCTGCACTGAAACAAAAAAAAACAAGGTGGGTTATTTAAAAGAAGGTTTCTTACGAGACAATTTACCACAATTTGCTTAAAAAGTCAAAAACAAAAACAAATGTCAAGCTTTGAAAAAATTTTTTTTTTTTGGCAATTTTGTTGGCCATTTTCAGGTCGCCATTTTTTTGTTCATAATTTTTTTGTCAAATTATAGTAAATTGTCTTAGAAAACATAAAAACAATCAAGTTGCAACAAGTTTTTTGAAAATCGATTCAGCAGATCCGCAGATTAACTGTCCGCAATGGGACAATGTGTTTTTTGATGACTCGACGTTACTGCCCTCTATAATTCAGCCAGAATTCGAAAATTAAGACACACACATTTTTTTTTGTACTTTTGACGCATGTATTAATTATTTTAAAAAAAATTATGTTATTACCTAATAATGCTTCCGAGAAAAAAAACCCCAAAAATTGTGCGTTTTTTGGCGTTCTATGGACCGTACTAGTACCCTTAGTTAAGGTAACTGCAAATAGTTCTCGAAACAAACTTCTTCGCCTGACCAAGAAATGTCTGAAATATTTTTTAATCGACCATAGAAATGCAGTCTTAAAAATCTGTCCTCCAAAGCACAAAGCTATCCACACATAGGTTCAAGGGGAAGTTGTGTTCTGAAGCCAACTCATACCAGTCCTTGAGAAGGGTTTAATGGGTATATTCATTTTCTGTTTGATCGTTGCATGTCTTTCCCTTTGAATAGTTTGAATTTCTTCTAATTGTTTGAAACCATTGTTTGTAAACTTGGTACCTTTGGTACCTATATCTATTCAATTGTTGTTGAAAAATAAATTTCATATGAACTCGAAGATCAAAATTGTGTGTATTTGAACTTTTTTACATCTTTTATATTTGAACCATTAAGTTTCCAAGAATGGTCGTTTTTTTAAAACTACGAAGATAAGATCTAAACACCATAATCTTTGATTTCATTGTATTTATTTTGAGGTCCTTTAGGTCATAAAACTGTTTTTACAGTTATCTGTTAATATAGCGAGACCGTCCGCATATGCCAACACTTGGATATGTAAATCGCCAAAATAAACACCACTAGGAATATGATCTTCAATAAAATTAATAAAAAAATAAAATATTATCGGGCTCAAAATTCAACCCTGTGGATCACCAGAATCAGACGTAAGCTACTTGGACTTGTTACTCCAATTTGAAACCACTGCATTCATGTTTGAGAGAAGTTCGTCATAAGTTCGTATATATTTTGTCGATAACCCAATAGCAGAGAGTTTAAATAGTAAAAATAGTAATAGTAGATCTCCTGTTAATGGTGAGCTCTAAAAACAGATAATTTTGTTGTTTCGTTCATCCCAACTCACGATCCTTCCATAGTTTGCGAGTAGACCAGCGAAGCCTTTTTAGAGATTGGTGCTTTTTTTACCCCATTTAGTATCCGTGAACAAAAGTAATTTCGATGTTTGTGAAAGGTAAAAAGTCTTAAGACGGTTCTCGTAAAAATGTAGCTTTTAATCATCCAAGGCAAGGTCCCGAAAATTGAAGCGTACGAATCTGCAAAAAAAAAAAATAAAAAACAGAATAAATATTTTATTTGTAGCTATACCTATGAATGTTTATAATATGCGAATCGGTTTATTTATAATATATTTTTTTGGTAAATAAATGTTAAAAATGTTTATTCATACATTACTACTACTTACTTATCCAGCTCCCGATCCATGGAGGGTCTCTGCCTGAGATATTGCGGTATTCCATCGGTTGCGATGCTTCGTGAGCTCCCTTCAGTCGTTGAGACCAAGCGCTCTTGCGTCTTTAACTGCCTGGTCCCTGTAGCGGAAGTTCGGTCTTCCTCGTCGTCTCGAACTTGGGGACTGGGATTCGAAGATTTTCTTGGCTGGAGCGTTGTTGTCCATTCGCTCTATGTGACCGAGCCAGTGTAGTCGACCGATGTGTTTTGGCTCTTTGGACTACATCCACTTCTTGGTACAGCTCGTATGATTCACGATTGAATCTTCTCCTCCATTCGCTCTCTTCGCATTTAGGACCAAATATCCGCCGAAGAATTTTTCTCTCGAAAGTGCCCAGTATCAATTCCCCTTTTTTACTTTTAGAACTGGTAAAATTAGGGTTTTGTATAGCGTTCACTTAGTCTTTCGAGAAAGGAGTTTTGAACCCATATGCTTGGCCAAACCGAAGAAGCAGCGGTTCACTAAGGTAATTCTTCGTCGGATTTCCACTAACGTGTCGATCGTGGGATTGATGTTTGTTCCGAGGTAGATGAACTCATTGACTACGAGTACCTCGAAATTACTGCTACCAACAGTGACGTTTTGTCCTAGGCGATAGACAGATGAGGCTTTGTTTGTTGATAGCATATACTTTGTTTTGTCCTCATTAACTTCAAAACCAACGCGTTACGCCTGTTCATCAATAGCTGTGAACGCTTCTAGCACAGCTCGCTTGGAGCGGCCGATGATGTCGATGTCGTCCGCATAGCCAAGCAATTGGGAAGACCTGTTGAAGATAGTGCCTTCCAGGTTAAAACCACTCTTGCGCACTATCTGCTCTCGGACTAGGTTGAAGAAATCACATAATAGCGCATCTATCTCCTTGTCTGAACCCTGTGCACGTCTGGAATGGCTGGATCAGTTTTTTCGGGATCCCGAGTTACGACATCGCCAATAGAAGCTCTGGGCGATTTATGCTATCATATGCGGCTTTGAAATCCATGAAAAGATGGTGGGTCTCGACTTCGTTGCTTTTTCCAGGATTTGCCTCAATGTGAACATTAATTTGGTCTATCGTTGATCTGCCTGGCCTGAAGCCACACTGGTACGTGCCGATCATAGTGTTGCAGAAAGGTCTTAGATGCTCATTGCTCACATAGTACGATGGATAGGATCTTGTAGGCAACATTAAGCAGGGATATGCCTCTGCAGTTTTTGCATAATGCGATCGCCTTTTTTGTAGATTGGGCATATGGAGCAATTTGACAAGGCGTCTGGCATATCTTCCTCCTCCCAAACTTGGTTGATGAGCTGATACATGCACCCTATCAGGACATCTCCTCCATACTTGAAGAGTTCGGCAGGTAGACCATCGGAACCTACGGATTTGTTGTTATTAAGCTTGTGGATTGCTTTCTTAACCTCTTTAGTACTGGGTACTGGGACTGGATCTTCATCGACTGGTCTTATGCTCCTTTGCTTTTCGGTTGCTTCCTCTAAAAGTGACCACTACAATTCCATGTGCTTCGGTGACTAGGTTCCCTTCGCTGCTCCGAAGATCTTGCGTGCCGGTCCTATAACCTGATGCCAGTTGCTTGGCGAGTGTTGGTGGCGGTGCAAGACTCCTCGAGTTACTCGAGCTGAGAAACTGCAGATACTCTTTTCCTTCTCTTTTCACGGCACTCCTCTTTTGCTGCTCTTGTTTTCCGTTGCAGCAGTTGCATTCGTGCATTTTCCGTCTCGTGCTTCAATACCGCGCATTCATTATCATACCACAGGTCCTTTTTTCCAGGGGTGGTTGATAGCCTCGTCATACATTATCTAATTATTTATACATAAGTATCTATCCATTAACGTAATCCCACAACAATGCTTAATTACCTAAAAGATGATAATCAACTTAATTATTACCTTGACGAACATGAGATCCTAAATGACCCTCAATATGGCTTTCGTAGTAATAGATCCACCGGTGATTTGATGGCTTATGTTCCTGAAAAGTTGAACCAATCTTTATATCGATTAGGTGAAAGAAAGATCGTTATACCAGCTGTTTCGAATGCATTTGAAAAAGTTTGGTACCCATCTCTTTTAGCAAAAATGTGTGCATTTGTTATCGGTGGCTCTCTTGTGTATTGAATTAATAATTACCTTTCTAATCGTGTAGCCCAAGTTTTTTAATGGTTTTAAGTTTAAGGTTCGTAAAATGAATGCTGGTATCCCTCTGTCCCAATCCTTTTTCTGATTACAGAATGGGCACTCCTTTCTTACACAACTTATCCACTCAACTATTTTGCTGATAACACAATCTTCAGTTTTCCATATTTATTTCCTGTTTCAATTCCCTCTTCTTCAAATATAGAACTGCAACGGCAGAATTCATTGGGTTCATTAGATTTATAAAGCATGCAAAAACAAATGTTATAAATCATTATACATAGCTTTTTTTAAAAGAAAGAAGTTCTTAAACATTTTCTACCGAATCCGAACTGCTAAGGTATTTTTCACTTCCTCGCAATAGGTAGTACACCCCTCAATCAAACTGCCAGTCGAACCAACACATTCTGCATGACATCTACCACAATAAAAATCACACCAGGGGGTACAACAATTTTTCATGCTGTTGAATCAAATCTAATTAGTAATCAATTGATTAAAGACAAAATATCCTTTATGTCAATTTTCTAAAGAAAACACAATTTCATTGTTCAAAGGACAACGAATAATATGTTCCATGTTTATCAAGTGTTTTCAACAGACTTTTGTTGTTTTTTCTATTTTGAAAATAAATTAATAGAGACAATTATGTGTGCCACCAAGTGGGCGGGGGTGGGCGGCATGGGGGATAGAAATGTTAAGAGATAGACAAACAAAATTCTTAGAATATACATAATTCAATTTGACTGATTCAATTTATGAAGAAAGCCATGCATCCTCCAGACTGTGCTTAGAGCTTGAAATTGCATTCACCTTGACACATTAATTTCGAAAAAGTCAGAGACAAGATAAGACAAGAGAAGAACAAGGCACGTGATGCAAAGCATCAGCAAGGACGACGAAATAAATATCAAGTCAGTCTCATGCGAAATGAGGGCGGTAGGTATGTATGTCTAAGTCTAAATGGTTAATAGAGTCAAGGGTGGAATTCAAAACTTCTTCTTCTTTTTCTTCTAAAAAGAAACGTAAATCAATAGGACTCCCAGACTGAACTCATTCCAGAAGATGACAATGACAACGGCACGAACACAAATATAGAGCAGCAAACCAGTTCGTACCTAGATCATTTGGAAAACCCTATACCATACCTATCAAAAATTGTTTATACCTACAACCTACATACAAAATATAGTTTAACGAACACTAAAGGTAAAAGAGATGTCAGTCAGTTCAGTTAATCTATCTCATGAATACGTAAGTTTTCCTAATGAGTTCTTCACAATGGAAAATGTTTATCGCCTGACTTCCAAAAACAAAGTATAATTAGTTCTCAAAATACTCACAGCTACAGTCGGTCTTCTTCTTCATTATAACTACCTTAATTGTAATACTTTATACTCTTATAAAAAAGAACCACCCGAAAAATGTCTTCTTTTGTAAGGAAAAATATTTAGTTTTTTTTTTAGGGGGGATGTTGTTCTTCTAACGAGGATACTTTGATCCTTGAATTAATACAACATTTTCATTGCTTACAAAGTAAGTCTTTACCATAAGCTTGTGTAATGTTGTGCATAAGGGCAGAAGCACAAATTAATTACGTAAAATAATCATAGTTAACTTTGCTTTCTATCGATAATAATAACACTGAGATTTAATTATAACAAAACTGAAAAAAAAAATCAAACAAAATTAGAGACCATAATTAGGAACAACATAGAAATTGGTGTCATTTTACCTGAGATAAAGAGAGATCAACACAAGTCTGTTTGCGTTCATGGGTGAGTCGGACGAACTTTCTGTTTTGTTCCAGAAGCTTAGATACTTTGTATGTATTATGGGTATTGCCCACCTAAATCTGGATGAGCTTGGTCATCTTACAATTCTTCCCCCAAAGCTATTGCTTTCAGAAATTTAAGTACTTCTGGTACCTTTGGAGAGGATAACTGGTATCGTCGCAGATAGTTTTTTCTTTGGTGCCTGAGTCGACAACATTTTTCCTGGTAAGTGGTCTAGTGTTTCATGTGACACTGCTGACTACACCACTAAAACCTAGGTTTCTTCTAAATGTGCAGTTTCCAGTGAGAATTCCTGTTTTTAATTTTAGGTTTTTCCTATTTAAATTGATGCACTGTCTCCCGATCCATATGAAAGGTCTCTGCGCTTTTAAACACGCTGCCAGTATACTGTGCAAGCACTCTGGCATCCGCGATCGCTACGTTTTCAAACTAGAGGTTCAGTCTTCCTTGCCGCCGTGAACCTGGGGGGCTGTGAAAACTCTCTTAGCTGGCCAATTTAGTCGACGTGTTTTGGTACAGCTGATAGCTAGGGTTCGCAGTTATATCTTCTCCTCCATTCGGCCTCCTCGCATATAAGACCAAAAATATCCGTCGAAGAATGTTTCTTTCGAAAGAGACCAGAGCCATCTCTTCCTTTCTGCTTATAATACAGCACTCGGCGCCATAAAGTACGACTGGAAGTATAACGACTTTGTAGAGCCTCCACTGAGTCTTACAAGTGAGGAGTTTTAAACTCTTTGTTTTGCTAAACCGAAGTAAATGCGGTTTCCCAGGAAAATTTTTTTTGTTGGATCTCTACTAAATAATGTCGTTTATGGAGTTAATATTAACTCCGAGGAAGATAAACTCCTTAACTACCTTGAAGTTTTTGCTATCAATAGTGACGTTTTGTCCTAATCGGTGGACATATGTTTGTTTGTTTATTTGTTGATAGCATATTTGGTCTGGTCTTTTTCTCATTTACTTATAAGTCCTACAAGTCCCACCTGATCTTCAACAGGCATGAAGAACTCTATTACAGAATGTTGGTAACAGCTGATGATTTCCATATCGTCTGCATGCCCCAACAGTTGAACAAATTTGTTGAATATAGTGTCATCCGCCCTAAGGCCTACTCTGCGTGAAATCTGCACTAGAACAAAATGGAAGAAATCACATGATAGCGTCTCCTTGACGAAACCATGTGTATGTTCGGATTAGTTCAGAAGCGTTGCTCACTAGTTTTCCCGGCATCCCGAATTCGGCCATCGCCGTATAGAGTCCTTGACGGCTTTGAAGTCGATAATATAAATAAATCTTTTCCAAAATTTGCCTCAATGTGAATATTTGGTCTATGGTCGATCTGTTGATCTATCGGACCGAAAGCCAGATTGCTACTTCCCGAGTAAATTATTACAAGACGGTTTAAGACGTTGAATTAGCACGTTGGATAAGATCTTATATGCGACATTTAGTAGAGATATGCCTCGATAATTCTAGGAAGACATAGGATCACCTTTTTTGTAGATGGGGCATATGGAGCTGATGGTAGTCATTGGGCATGATACCTTGATAGGTTGATAGTTTGATGCATGCACTCTACCAAAACATCACCTCTGTATTTGAAGATCTATGCAGGTAAGCCATCAGATCCTACTGCCCTGTTGTTCTTAATCTTATTTAGAGCTAAGCCTACCTTTTCTATAATGTGTGGTGGAACTGGTTCTTTATTGATTGGAAGCTGGTTATATTCTTGCCCTATTAAGCACTCTACATGATGCCCATTTAAAAGCTGCTTAAATTCTGCTTGAAAGAATCTAGAATGCGTTTGGTTCAGTGACTATATTGGTATTCAAAGTTTCATCAAAATCAGTTAAACAATTACTGAAGAAGTCTAAACTTCATAATTTGGAAATGTTTCGATATTACTCTTCTTAATAATTTTTTTTTTCGGGATATCACTACTTTTTGCAAAGATCTTATTATATTAGGTGAACATTTTGAAAGACAACACTAAAACTAGTCCTGTGGAATTATATATACGAACAAAGATCACATAGCAAGATAATTTTTTGAAGGAATTTTCGTATACCTTTGTTTGCATCAGAAGACCTACCGTTGTGCGAAATAACAAGGTTCTATGGTGTCCGGTGTTCCATAATTAAGATGATCTCCCAACTAAGATTTCAGTTTCTATTAGGTTGGGAATATGGACATGCTGCAAGTTTCAATTTATATTATGCTTCTAAAGAGCCTTCTTCAAAAATAATGTTCTTATAGAAGTCACGGTTTCAATATCATCTTCTTTTAAACCTTTTGCAAGTAAGACACAGAAGATTTTCTGAGACTTGAACCTAGAATTTTTCGGATATGGTTTTATAAATGAAAATTGAGAAGCTGGAACTTGTATAAAGATTGCAATGTGATATGATATAGAAGTTTGCATCAGTGAGTTTTCAAAACGTTTCTATAACAATTTCCAAAGAACTATATAGAATACTTCTCTTAAGCCTAGCAGACTTTAACAAAAAGTCTTTGAAGAAAATGTCAATGTTCAAACTTCTAAGAACTCTGCAAATGAAACTTAACAGAAACTGATACATTTAATCTTAATTAAAGTTAGGAATATTAAATTGATGTATGTTATAACTAATTATTTGTACACATTTATTGTAATCCATCTACTTTTTAGATATTACTCAGGCAAGTATAAGGCTAGCCGCGCATTGGCAACTGTGATCGAAATCAAATATTTTAATCACCAGTTGATAGAGTACCGCCCACTGGCAACTCTTTACTCACACTCACACTCACACTCTTTTTCTCTTTTGCGCTTATAGAAAACAGGTCAACTGTTGCGAATTAATTTTAGGCAATCGTTTAGTTTGTGTCAAAACAAAAACTTTCAGTTAAGCTTTTGGCCATTTTTGAAGTCCTATATCTTAGGAACCATTTACGCTAAATAGTTGAAATTTTGTGAGGCGCCTGTGTTTGATGAGCTCAGCAAATACTATTTTATCAGCTCAGCAAATGCTGTGAATTTTAAATTTCTGACTTTGTTGGTACTGAAGTTAGAAATGGGTCGATAAGCACCTGAGTTTGTTCCTGTAAAATGGGTGTTGTGTCCCGAACTTGGCTAGGCACTACCGCGGGGTTTGAAGTTTAGTCAAATATAGAGGTTATTTTGTTTGTCGTACTACTCGTATGGGAATACTTAGCTTTACTTGAACTCTCTACCTCATTATGATTTACAAGCCTTAAACATCAATGAGCATCCTATTAATTAATCTCCATTTTACACAATGTCGTACATCATCATATCATAAGGGTAGTGCATTATAAAGAGAAAATGAATACAATTATAGAAAAATGGGCAAAATACCCGTCAAATGTATGTAAGGTAAACAAAAATAAGTACTCTTTAAAACGATTTATTCCGCTTTCAATGCATAGCAGAGAAAATTAGAGACATAATAATCTTATGACCTCTACATTGCTTGTAATGATCAAGAAGACTCAATCCTTAATTTATTATACATTTAATTTTTATATAAAAATGGTTTTATATTTAGCTGCTAGTGCTTCCATTTTCTAAAATGTTTGAAGAATTCTATTAATGTTTTGTACTAGTTAATTCATATATTGTCAATTTAAATTGATGAAAGGCGCCTTATAATGTGATATAGGTCGACAGAATTAATTTTTTGTAAATCCTAAAACTAATATTTATTTAACAAAATTCAACTCTTAGATAATATATAACTAGGTATGTTAGGTTCATTTATCAAGATATATAGGAAAGTTCGAAAAATGTTATATTTTTCTTTAAATAAACATTCTTAAAAAAAAAGTGAACAAAACAATGGGGACTAATGGCTTTAATTTAATTTAACATTGATTTAACAAATTATACATTTTTTGGTCCATAACTATTACACAAATAAACGAACTACTTTCAAATAAATAATAATTTTTATAAATTGAAATAATAAATTAATTATCTCTCTTATATTTGACTTTCTCTTATATTTCACTTTGGATAGTTTACAATATCACCGGAATATGAAACGGTAAGATTCTTAAAAATTATAAAAATAAATTTATCGATTAAATTACATTTCAGTTTTGTTATTAGATCTTTAGTTTGACTTTTTGTTTACTCAATTAGTACTAAATGACGGAAATCTTATAAATGTACCTTCATACTTTTTATTTTGAATGTTTAACAAAACAAATTATTATATATTTAATTTATTTTTTGGTAATATTGGGCCAAATTGATAAGCCCGAATAATTAAATTTGCTTGATAATAATACAAAAATATAGAAGTTGAAAAGATTTAAAATTATAAAACAAAATTTAAGAGTACCACAGAATATGTGAAATGGCACATGTCAGAAGTAGCTCGTACTAATTCAAACAGTTTTGATTTCTAAAACCGTTTTAAATTAGAATGAATAGCTCTTCACTTCAAAATGTAACAGAATAATTTACAAAAGATTTGACAGATGTCACCAAAACAACATAGCCGTCACAGCCTGCCAAAATCTATCTGCACCAATTGAAATACCCTTTCTATAAAATTATCAAATCAGTTCCCAAATTTTGAATTTTAGTGAAAAATTATAAAGAGGCTAAAAAATGTTGGTATGTGTGCAATATAAGTGATGGTACTGAGCAGTTCCTGTATATAACAAAGTAAAAACGAAATGTCTAGTGACACTAACTAGAAATAAACTATATGAGATATTTGGGTACCGTTAAATAAAGATTATCGCAATATTTGTTTCCGAAAAGTCTTTTTAGCGCATTATTATATAAGTAGCCCTACAGAC
Source organism: Philhelius festivus (assembly GCA_963931855.1). NCBI lineage: Eukaryota > Metazoa > Arthropoda > Insecta > Diptera > Syrphidae > Philhelius > Philhelius festivus. The sequence goes on along the minus strand of OZ007556.1, from coordinate 192,683,496 downwards.
TGAAAGACAGACATACCAACAGATGGAACTACGGGCCTCATTTACCCATGATTGCAGATTTGATAAAAATCTCGAGTTCAATTCCTTTTTCCAAAACCCAACCTTATTAACTGTCTATCTAGCAAAAATTACTAAAATTACCACATTCACACGAGAAAATCTATAATCAAAAATTGTATTAAACAAACATGCCTACCGTTCATCCGATGAAATTTAAACTATTTTAACTACTTTTATAATATTTGTACACGTTTAAATAACTATGGTAGTAAACTAAAGTTATTGTGTAAACAAGGGACATAATGATAGAAATATAATTTTTTTCCCCATTAAGGTTTATTTTATCTATACTCTGTCCAACAAAAATTGTCAGTACAGGGAAGATAGGACGTTTGTCTCTCATTCTGGTTGCATTGCTATGCATAAGTGTGTCGCCTTTTAAAGCTCACAGGGATTCCGTAGTTTACATTATAAATCGCCGCAAATGAGAGTAAAAAATGCGTAGGGCTACCGTCTACCGATTCAAAATGACTGAAAACAATATTCAATTTACCTTTTCCCACAACACCAAGTGGTAAGATAATATGCGCGTTTTTTTTAAGTTGAAAAGCAATACGACAACACTCAACATACTCATGTTCTTAAAATGTGTTCTCAAAAGCTTCAAATCCCAAAAGCTCCTTAATAAAAACCACTGAAAAAGCTCCTTGCTTGCAATTGAGAATGATAATGGTAAGTCTGTTTTGATGTAGATAAAGAGCGCACGATCGTATTGAGTGACACTTGAACTTGACACTCCTGACAGTATCTCATCAGCAGTGGGATACGACGGTCATGTTGGGGTATACAACTTTTTGCAAAGAATTACAACAACAATTCCTTAAGAAAAGTCAGTGGCTTGCTTTTTTTTAGTGGCATTTTTCCTAACGCATTGTAATGAGGGTGCATCAGGCGCCAATGCTTTAGAAAAAGCTCTCCCATAAGGCCTGTACTGACAATTTTTGTTGGACAGAGTATAGGTACCTAATTATACCGCCCAATAAAAAAATGTAACAAAAAGAAAATCCTTTTAAAAAATTTTCCACTTCCCTAACGTTCGCGCTTTCATTTTTATTATATTAATGGTAGCCAAAACCTTTTAAGACCAAACGCACATAAACTGGTTTTGATTCGTTGGACTTCCAAATCAAAATCCCTGCGCAATAATGACTTAATTATATGACACTAATTGTCCCCCATTCTCCCAACGTTAAGGTATTGATTTATTATTTGAACGAATTGAATACATAAATATACACCTACAAAACACTGAGTCTTAAATGCCACTATTTATGTCACATTTCAAAGCCTAAATTATACGTAAGGGCAAAGGTACACATCCTTTCCACGAATATGTACCTACATGCGTCCTCACAACAAAGAAATATTAGAACCAAAAAAAGCCCTTTCTTCCTTAAGCACACAAAAACACGTATGTAGTGTGTCAGTACATAAACATACTACATCGATACCTAACTTACACAACATTATTCCGAAAGCACTTTAATAATTCAATTGGTTTCACATCTCTCTAGCCATAAATTAATCCGTCAAAATTGTGTACACAATCCATCATAATATACAAAATCTACGATTGGCGAGGGACCTTTCTGTTCAACTGTTGAAATAAGGATAAAGCACGATAAAGAAATTACCATAATCGGCACATAAACCAGCTGTCAAGAAGCAAAAACCTTCTTTAGACATACTCCCACATTGGCATATACACAATGTTATAATGATTAAACACACACACACACACATTAACATTATCAAAAAGGACTCCCCACTAAAACCATTTAAGGAATCGTACATAATTGATGAGCACATTCCACAACTTGTATGACATGATTACAGGTGATTAATATTCAGGCTTCTCCGGATATACGTGAATGTCCTATATAGTAATATTGTAGACCTTGTGTGCGTATGTTAAAAGGATTTGTTTTGGCGTCCCTACATGTGTATGTGAATGTGCATGTAAAGTGTATTGCTGTCAAAATGCTATCTATGGTATGTCAAGCTTACGTAAGTATGCCAGAACTCTGAACCGAACTCAACTGAACTGAACTGAAATTCTGTCATGAAAATTACATACCATAAATAGCATGTCCTTTAATTAACTCCACTAATCATTAGAGTCCTCTGTTTTGGATGAACATGTCGGATTCGGAGGAGTGATTAGTTCTTTAGTTTCAATGTCTTTGGATGGTATAAATGTCAACGTATATGAATGCCTTAAGTTTATATCCTGTTGGCTCTGCTCCCTACAGTGACTAATGATTAACATAATTGTTCGCATTTTGATCGACATGCTAAAATTCTTTTGGAAGATAGACATGGACGTTCTTTGTATTTGACCAAATTGATTCGAATAGCACGGAGAAGTGGGTGGAATCAGATTGGAATCGGATTGGAATAAAGCAGAACTCAATGAATATAAAAGAAAGTGCATCTAATTTAGGCTTTCCGAAGATAAAATTTGTGTAGTCAAAGCTCCTATATGTTCGAAAGTCCTGTTCGTTATAGTCCTATGAATTTCAAAATGAAAATGAACTTTTCTTCCATTGAAATGTATAATGAGCGATTGACAATAGATTGCAATGAAAATGAAGAAAACTAAAACAATTTGTGTATGCAATTTATCTAGAGCCTCAAAACCATCGAAAATAAACAGTGGTGACTGGCGCTATAGCTTTATCAGTCTTTTATTTTTATTATCTTCTATATGATGACACTATAAGTTTTCCTGAAAATGTCCAGAAATTTTAAATAAATTGTAGGAAAAAAGTACGTACTCAGAACATAAATAAAATACATGTACACATCGCATAAAGCTCTGTAGATACGAGTAGATCATGTATTTGTTACATGTGGAAGTTTGTACTGGCTAAAATAGGCTTATTAGTAATAAATGTAGCTATTAAAGAGTTCTGTTATTTGTAAATAATGCTGGGTTAAGTGTTTAAATTTCATGTCTATGTACTCCTTATGTAAATATATGTATATATATTCTAAGGATTTATAATTTGCATGTATGGAAATGTAGCTAGTGCAATTTCTGAACACCATTCTATTTTCTGATTAAATAAATATTTATCTGTCCAATAGTACAGCTACTATGCACTTTTAACATACATCCATGGTGTCCGGTAATTCGTTACCATGATGTGATTCTTGGTCATATTCTAAGAAAAAAATTGTTCTGCAGTAAAGTCTGATTTTCAACTTTGACATCACTTTTTGACGATTTAAAAACGGCTAAATTTGGTGTACCCTGACCCATGTTAAGGTCGATTTTTCTGTCAGTACTAGTTGTAGGGAGCTCATTTTGGACTTTTTTTAGGAGAAATACAAACCTTTAAAACTACGTTTAAATTAAGCCGATGTATTTTTAGGGTTGCCAGGTATTCAATTTTAAATGGTGTTCAATTTATCTTGCCCGAGCAAAATTTTGACTTTGAGGTCAATTTTTTCCAAAAAATGCGTAATAAACATAGAGCTTTCTTATTTTTATCTGATGAACAAAACAATAATAAAAAAAAACTCATAACTAAGTGCTCCCAAAAACCCATACATTTTATGATACTTGGGAAAATCTAAAACAAGTAAAATTAAAGAAGGATGAAGCTATCTTCAGCAGTAGAACATTCTCCAATAGGTCTGGTAGATTATTTTGTAAAAACTCCAGATAGTTAGTAGAACTAAGCCGGGTGGTAATTTGAAAGGCCCGATTAATTTATTTCCAATTACACCTGCCCACATATTGACAATGAATCTGTGTTGAAATAATCTTTGCCGTCTTGAATGTGGATTGCTCGAAGCCCATGTGTGGATATTATGGAAATTCGTAATACCATATCTTGTGAATTGGGATTCGTCTGTCCAAAGAATTCTGTTTAAAAAATGGTTGTCATCCAAGCTTCTCTTTAGCAACCAGTTACAAAATTCGAGTATCTTTTCAAACTCATCGGGAAGCAGTTGTATGGCGATATGGATACATATTCTCTCCATGCAGTATACTGGAAATTCTGAACTTGGAAAAATTAAACTGTGGAGTGTGGAGCCAAGTCTCTTATGCTTATGGAAGGATCGATTTCAACAGCTGCCAGTATTCTTTCATCCACCGAAACTCTTCTTGTGCTTGCAGCTCCCGCGTTAGGTCTTGCAGTTGAAACTGATCCAGTTTAACGAAGCCTTCGAAACATTTCGAGAAGGAAGTCGTCTGTTAGGATGAAGTTCCTGGTATCCTCGTTGTGTCCTTCTTGAATTTCCATTGCACAACCCATAAACGAATAAAATGTCTGCGTATTCTTCTCTCATAAATGAAGGCATTTCAAAAAACGCTCTTATCCAACTGTTATCGTGACTTAACTTGATAATCTGATGAATGAATTTGTTTTTCAATCCTCTTATACCACTTATTTAGTTAATTTACCCATTAAACATTCATACCCCAAATTCAATTCTACCTGAGAAGAGGTAAGGTAATTAGGGTTTTGACAGCAAGTCAAGCAGGCATAAGTACACTCTTAACCCTTTTGATGAGGGCAAAGCCAAGAGTTGCGTTTTGGTTGTGATAAACTTTTTAGTAACTTCCCTCTTAATCAGTTTCCACACATTGCAAATAGGGTTAATATCGGTGCTGTTACCCACCCAATCTAACAACGAGATATACATATTAGCTTTTTGAAAATAAGTTTTTACAGACCAGGCTGTATGATAGAGAGCTCCATATAACATAAGCTATTCGCCATTCGGAAATCTGAACTGGGGCAACAACCGATTCCTAATGTCTGCTTTCTGGCTGATCCTGTTTCGTTATTTCTTAAACCACGTGCAGACGTGCGTCGGTTAAAAGTCAAAAAAAAGAGGCTGGGTGCGACCCACACTGATAACTTCCCATTTGTGGTCTTGAAAACTTTATATTTAGTTTTTTTCAAATAACCAAATTTTCAGCGAAACAAACTTTAGCTGTAAAATTCAAACAAACATTATTTTAAGATTGAAAAGCATTTTAATTATTTAAAGAGATTTGAAATTGAGATTGTTGATGTTGATCGTGAGCAAAAAAAAATTGTTAGATGTCACTTAGTTTAACCAAAATTGTCTCTTAGCACACTATGATTCAATTAGAACTTTCTTCGTTTTTTTCGTTTCCTGAACAATTTTAGAAATGTCGCTTTTTAGAAGGCACTATCAGTGTTCATTCCCAAGAAATTCGACTTGAAATACAATTTTAACTAGTTTTCACTAGAATTTTTAATAGTTTTTTTATTAAAAAAAAAAAACTATTAATTCAATATTTGTCAACATTTTACCAATTGTACAAAATTATACTATGTATAAAATAAACTAAATTAGAAGTCAATATCACTACTAGTTCTCGAGAAATTTGAGTCGAAAAACAATTTTTACCAATTTTCAATAGAATTTTATATAGTTTTTTATTTTTTGTAAAAAAACTGTAAAGTGATTTTTTTTGAAATTTTCACCAGTTGTCAAACACATTATTTTTCGTAAAATAAAATTATTTTGAGTTTCAAATTGTTTTCCGTTCTTAGAATATCTGGGTTATGAAATTATTTTTTTCAGTTTTTTTTATTTAAAAAAATAACGGTATGTTCATTTTTTTCCAAATTCATACCAAACCTGTATGACCTTATAATGAGTACATTAAATTTTATTTGAAATCAATAGCATTATTTTTTCGTGAGATATTTGAAACTAACCAAAATTTTGACTTTTTTTTTAAACCGTTATAGTGAAAAAACTACTCATTGAATTTTAATAAACGCCCTTTCAGCCTCTTTCGAAGTTATTATCTATTAAACAAAATTTATTTGAAGTCGATATCTTTACTCGTTCTTGAGATATCGATGTCGAAAAATGGTACGAGAACGTACGGACGTACGAACGTACGAACGTACGAACGTACGAACGTACGAACGTACGTACACACACACACAGACATCTCTCTAAAATGATTGATATAGCCTCTAGGGACCTTGAAACGTCGAGAAATGTCAAAAATTCCAATTTGACAAATCGGACCGATTACAATAACTCCCTATGGGAAGTTAAAAAAGAACACTGAAAACAGTCACTTAAAATTTTATTTGTACAGTATAATTCACATTTGAGCACAAAAAGGAACAAGAGAAACACTGGTACTAAATTAAATTAAAAGAAAAACTCAAACAGTGGTAAGATACTATATCAGACTTTGAAATTTGAAAAAGAGGGATAATTATAAAATAATTAAAAAAGAATTTATCAAAATTTAAATTATTTTTTTTTTTTGAAGTTTGAGTGGTATTTTTTTAAATTGAAACACAACACACAGCGCCACAGAATTTTATATATTTTTTGTATTAAAAAATACAGTTTTCTTTTTTTATAAAATCACTTTATTGATTTTGATCTGAATTTAACTTTTATAAAAAATAATATTTTGGATAATTTTTGTATTAAAAAATACAGTTTTTTTATCAATTATATAAAACAAAAGGAATTTATTTCACATCCGATTTAAACGCTTCTCAAATTGATAATGAATGCCAACCAAATGTTGTACCAAAAAGGAAAGGATAAGTCAAATAGAAATAGGACCTATGCACAGTGGTTTGGGTTGTATGGAGACGACGCACTATGGGACCAAATGGTGCAAACCATCTCAAAAATCCATAACTTTTTCGTTTCTCAATATTTTTTTTTGAAATTTTGCACACTTATACTTGTATAACCAAGAATTTAAAATATTAAAAAGTTTTATATAGAAATAAATTATTTTATTTTTTTTAAATAAAATAAAATAACAAATTTGTAGATTTTGTTTAATTTATATGGTCAAAATTTATTGGAGCAAGAATTTTTGCAACAATTCGGATGAAATTTGTACAGTTTTTTTCTTTTACCGGTGAAAACATCTGAAAGTAGTTTTGTGAAATCCGCCCACTACCACGCCCATATTTTTTGATTTTTGTTATTTTCTTATCTTTAGTGACCAGGAAGCCGAACATTTTTGTTTGAGATTTTTTAAACTCAAGACATCAGATGCATATTTTTTCTGCCCACTTTCACGCCCCTTTTTTTAATATTCAGCTTAAAGTTCATTAAAAGCAGGCCTTTTTTTGATTAAGTTTTATATGTAGGAATTAATTTATGAAAAGTATTATTTTTTAGTAAAACCCGTGAACTGCCACGCCCCTTTTTGATATATGAAAGTGTTTTACCCTTAAGATAAAAAAAAAACAAAAAAAGTAATTCAAAAGTATCTTATTACTAGGTTATGTATCGATATTAATGTATGTTTAAAAGTTCTTTTGCCTCATCAAATTTGGTTTTACCAGACTAGATATATGCGGATCAGATGTATATAATAAAATGTGTAGAACATCTTCGTTCGTAGCTGATCTTGAATATTTCCTTTGCAAATAAATTCTCTCATTTTAGTTTTTTTTTTTAAATTTAATGCGAATCCTTCAAACGCTTTATTGAGAATAAAAGCTTAGTCATCTCATTACATTATCTATGAATGTTGCCTCTTGATTGATTAATGTTACAACAACAATTTGGCTGTCCCATGCCAACTTTATTACCTTTTAGACTATTTTCACATGCTTTTGTTGTTGCTCTTGGTATTGTTTACGATTCAGTTTACATATTGTATGCAGTTCTCTTTTAAGTGAACTGTTAACTTTTTGTTTTCTTCTGTTTTCTTTTATTTATATGTACCTACATTTGTATTATATGCAACATACCCCCTCCCACCCTCAAATGCTTGGCATTTATTTTTATTTGATTATGATTTTTTTTAATATAAATATGAGTAAGGAAGTTTAAAATTGGAAAACAAATATTTTATTCTAAAAATAAAATTTTGAATTTTAATAACATTGGAAATAACTGATAAAAAGTTATAAATTTTGTGGAAACATAGTCACTTATATGATGTTTATGAAAATGTGTTGCACATGTTTTAACAGTTATTTTTTTGAATTTTTTGACAAAAAAATAACATTTTTTTTTTTAATTTTGAGCTAAAGTAATAAAATAATGGTCTAAAACTTTTTGGAATGCATATTTATGTGCATCAATAAAGGTACCACATTTTTGCTAAATTTTAATTTTTTTCATCACTTAACAATAAAGTTATAGGAATACTAATTTTTATTCTAAAAACTTATTTTTCTTTCTCATCATACGTTTTTTCTTCTTAAACAAAAATGCATGAAAATGCGAAAGTTTTTATTTTTTCTTCCAAATTAAAAATATTTTTAGAATACAAAACAGCCATTAACTAAGCGGAGGCAGCCGGAGCTAACAGAGAAAACTTTAATTGAAAACAAAAAATGAAAAAGATACTGCACCTTACTCATTTTTTTTATTAATTTACTAGTAAACAAAATTTAAAAAAAATATAACTGTTTTGTAAAGAAGAGGGTTTGCGCTTTTCAAAAAGGTATAATACTTATACATTCTGTCCAGAAAAATACGAAATAATTGACTTCAAACTCTCACTTCTAATAATTCTAAAAAATAAAAATATCGAAATGTCATTTTTAACGGTAATTTACGTACCTAGAACAAAAGTAAGATACAAAAAATTTACTGTGTTTGGAAGAACCCTATTTCTAGTATATAATCCCATCATTAGATTTTTCAAATTACGAAATTCACCAAAACCATTTTTGAGATGGATTTCATCATTTGGTCCCATAGTGCGACGTCATAATTCAATAACTTTCGAACCACATGTCCGATTGTAAAGAAACTTTCAGATATGATATAACACATCGTAAGAAATCACTTAAGAAAATTTCAGCCCACTGACACGCCTACTTACTTGGTTACATTTGTAAAATGTAGAATGTAAATGTAGAATTTCCTTAAGCGGACACGGTATTTTTTCCACACTATTGCATTTACAAATATACAAAACAATAAAACGCAATTTTGCAATAGTGTTTAGTTTAAAACGATTTCACTTTCCTACCACTACACTTAATTACTCTATAAAAGAAAAGATGGAAGTGGTGAATAACGTCGCATGTTGCACAAAAGTGCAGTTCTTATGAGAAAAGGAGATTTTGTTTCAAAGACGTTTTCTACACTTTTTTATTTTTGTGGTACCAAAGTAAATAACCGTTTTCTCGGTTATTGGATTTTAGAAAAAACACCGGTTTTAACCGAGATAAAAAAATTTTCGGTGAAAACAAGATAAATTGAAACAAAATAACCGGTTTCGGTTTTGACCGTCCGGTTTTTCCCATCCCTAACTTATATTATCCATAACGGTATTGAAAACCTGCGTTTTTTTTCACCCAACTCGCCGTTTTTCGTTGACCAAATTTCGCAGATATTCTTTCTTGATACCAAGCAAAAATATTTCGTCCCTAAAGAAAATTTGTACAGAAAAAAGAAATCGTTTTTGCTCAAAACCGTGAAACTAAAGCATTATTTGTGCTGGTTGTGGGTGATTGTGGGTGCCAAGATAAGGTTTTTCTAAAAGCTGATTATTCACTCTATATAACACAAGGACTGTTACCGCTATGTGTGGCTAATTACTATATTAAAACTTTATTTAAACATTGAACAAAATGTCAAAAAACACTAAAATGGTACACGGTTTTACTAACATTAATTATAAACCAAACATCCAAATATTGACAACGAATTAATAAAATACTCTAAATACCTTACTTTTGTAATTCCATTGCGAAAAAATTGCAATAATATAACTTTTATTTAAAAAAAATTCACTTCAAACTACTCACAATTATTTAAATTTATTTTCACAAAAAATTAAATATTTGGCTCACTTTGAAAGCGAAAATAAAACAGATAACACGTGACATGTATGCCAAAATACTTGCAACGGTAAATATTGAACTGTAATCTATTAGAAAAATACACTTGAAACAAAAAACAATTGCTTTCATTTTTTTATTTTTGTCGTATGGGCGAAACCACTGTGCTATGGATGGAACTCGGTCACATCTTCTGTTACTAGGAAGGACAAATTTTATTTAGGTTTAGAGAAAAAATCCGGTTCCAAATACAGCCTCTTTATTGACGACCGACCGCGGCTCATCGTCATCTTTATGCATCTATCATTCATATTTCTCGGTAGCTACTAGAATTACTCAATCGATCGACCGACGATAATATCCTTTGTCACCGCTCCAAGTGGCACGCTAGCGTGGTTGTTGTTGCTTTTAACAAAAATATATCGCTGACCTGCATATGAAAAAAAAATGATCGGTCCATTTTTTGCACATTTAACCCTTTGCTGCACTCCTTGACATTTTCTCGGTTCCGCAATGTGTTTGTTGTTGCATTTTATTACCTCTATTGAAGAAGATGGTTTGGGTTACCTAATGTGGTTGTTGTTGCACATTTAACCCTTTGGTGAGCTCGTTAACTTGTTTCGGTCAGATACTGTATCTGTTGTGGTAATTAGTATGATATATTGTTACATACTTCGATCATAGAGCAGTAGAAGGAAGATCGAAGTAGATGGTTTCATAGTGTAATTGTTGTTGCGGTTTTTCCGGATTGAAAGGCTGTGATCTGCACTGGATATACAATGACTCCTGTTTTAAAAATCGATGATGCTTGTGGCATACTATGATATTAGGAAATTTGCTTTGTTTTGTTGATGATGAGGATACTTAGTCGCTCATTTTATGTTTTTTTTTTTTACAGAAAATGTGTTTAACTAATTTTAAACTTTTCTATTTAAAATGTTAAATTTCTTGTAATAATTACGAAGGTTGGTAGGTACATATTATATACTGAATTATAGATTTCCGTGTTTTTTAATATATCTGTGTTCCTACACCTAAGAAAACCTTGAGTAGAATTTTACATCTTTTTCATGGACAAAAAGATAAAAACATATTGTGACGTTTTCTTCAATTTTACCATAGCTACGAGTATTAATGGAATTTGAATATGTGGGACTTGGGTACAACTGAACAACCTTATTCATATACGTATGTACAGTACATACATTCTTCTAAAAATTAAGTTGATAGTAAAATTATAAAATTATGTATTATATTATAGAAATTACTTTATTATTTCGGTTCCAAACATTTTATTTGAAACAAATTTAAAAACGAAATATTCAAATATAAAAGATATGGTTTGGTTATTGATGGAAGTGTACCTACAAAATATATCCGCTCTAAAACTAGATTTATGTCAAATATAAACAATTTGTTAGAAATTGTATTATGTATAAAATTAAATAAATGCAAAGTCAATATCATTGCTCGTTCTCAAGATATTCTAGTCGAAAAACAAATATTACCACTTTTTTTTATATTTTTGTTAAAACTGTCAATTCGATACTTGTCAAAATTTAACCATATGTTAATAATTGTATTATATCGATACCTTCCCGTAAGAATGTACTAAGCGAAACTTTTTCCGAAAATGACTTTTTGATGAGGAAATATAATATATGTTAAGGGCCACGTTTTGGCCTGGGTTTCGCCAACGAACTTTCTTCGTTTTTTTCGTTTCCTGGAAAATTTTAGAAATGTAGCTTAGTATACATTCTTACGGGAAGGTATCGATGTATAAAACAACATACTTTAGAAGGCACTGTCGGAGTTTATTTCCTAGAAATTCGACTTGAAATACAATTTTAACTAGTTTTCACTAGAATTTTTAATAGTTTTTATATTTAAAAAAAAAAACTATTAATTCAATATTTGTCAACATTTTACCAATTGTACAAAATTATACTATGTATAAAATAAACTAAATTAGAAGTCAATATCACTACTAGTTCTCGAGAAACTTGAGTCGAAAAACAATTTTTACCAATTTTCAATAGAATTTTATATAGTTTTTTATTTTTTGTAAAAAAACTGTAAAGTGATTTTTTTTTGAAATTTTCACCAGTTGTCAAACACATTATTTTTCGTAAAATAAAATTATTTTGAGTTTCAAATTGTTTTCCGTTCTTAGAATATCTGGGTTATGAAATTATTTTTTTCAGTTTTTTTTATTTAAAAAAATAACGGTATGTTCATTTTTTTCCAAATTCATACCAAATCTGTATGACTTTATAATGAGTACATTAAATTTTATTTGAAATCAATAGCATTCGTTTTTCGTGAGATATTTGAAACTAACCAAAATTTTTACTTTTTTTTTTAAACCGTTATAGTGAAAAAACTACTCACTGAATTTTAATAAACGCCCTTTCAGCCACTTTCGAAGTTATTATCTATTAAACAAAATTTATTTGAAGTCGATATCTTTACTCGTTCTTGAGATATCGACGACGAAAAATGGTACGAGAACGTACGGACGTACGCACGTACGAACGTACGTACACACACACACACAGACATCTCTCTAAAAATGATTGATATAGCCTCTAGGGACCTTGAAACGTCGAGAAATGTCAAAAATTCCAATTTGACAAATCGGACCGATTACAATAACTCCCTATGGGAAGTTAATAAAAGCGTCTAACCTAGTACACTCCATGAATTTCTGAAAAATCCACTGTGCATCTAATAATATGGCCAGAAACTGTGTATACTCGTATCTAGATATTCTACGAACTCAATACAAAGTTATGTGTCAGTAACCTGTAATGAGTACATGAACATTTTAGTGAGTACAATTTATGTGGACTATTTTATGGACTCATTCTATAAACATCTGAAAGTTTTCGGTGATGGAGTATATGACTAACTAAATCATTACAGCTTCTATGCACATATAGTACATACAAACGAATATTTTCTGTACTAACAGAAATAATGTAGTGAGCACATAGACATTGCACTTATTAAAATATATTTTGGTAATGATCTTAGATAACGGGTACCGATGCTTGTGGTTTATTTTCCAACTGTTTCTATCTCAACTGTTATTCTTATCAGTCAGCTGTGACAGCTGTATAAGGTACTTCTTATTGTACTCACTACATGTTGGTGAATCGCTTACATTTTGATTTCGTTGATTTAAAACCAAACATGTTTTGCTTATAAGGGTATTTCAATGTGAGTTCTAACTAGAAGCACTCGTTAATTTTGAAATAAGAAATATTATTAAAGAAAAAATATTGATTTTTAACTAAAACTTGTACCCACAGTACATAACAGTAAATCGATTTAGAGCAACTATTGTATTCATTAAATTACTTTTTTCCATGAATACAATATTTTCATTTGTATGGCAGGTATTAAATATTTATGTCTTTTTTACATATATCACTCTATCTGGTCTATAGTTATGTATTCAGTACAAAATATTGTCTAAATTCAATATACGATGGTGCGATACAGACTTTACAAGTCGCTTGTAATTAGTACGTAACTTGATGTAATGAATACATTTTTTTTTTAAATTTGGATGACTGGTAAGTTTTAAATATTTACGTGGCTTCACATACATATTTTATTCTTGCCAATTCACAATTATGTATGGAGTAAAAATATTTTCTGTCTCAACCAGTACTTGGTGATTGTTAGTCGTATTCATTAAATAAATTGAAATATACGCAGTAAATATCAACAATGAAGCTTGGTGATTATCAAAAGAGCGGATTAAGTGTGATATTGAACTTACAAAGCATTAGTTTGTGTTTTGGATTGCAAAAAATTGTCCATGTCCTGTTCAAATATCAATTGAGGAACGCTTTTGCAAAACTTAAAAGATCCATATTGTGAATTTTTCAGAAGAAGATTATTCTTTCCGGTTTCGTTTCAATTTAAAAAAAAAAATATTAGAATTCTATAAATGCAGAACTATCTTTCTTGCACATCTCATCGAAAGGCTATTTTCTGTTAAGATTTTTAAGAAGCATTTACCCAAAATTTTGACCTCAAACACTGTCCTTTTTCTTTCAAACCGAAATAAATCCAAATTTTTGCTCAGTTTTAAAAGTATGTAACTTTTGTTTTATTTTGAGAAAACGAAATATAAGAAAAAATTATTTTTATAATAAAGGAGATCAGAATATAATTTGAAAACCATAATGTTGCTTTTTCTCAACTGTATCAGTTGGTAAGTTTTCATTCATTTGTCCTTTCAGCAGTATGTCAGGTAAACAAGTTTGTTTCCAAAAGCTCTAATCCAGCCTTCTTATATTTTCACCCTGTTCACACTGTAACAAGGAATTACCTAACCCAGATATCTTTTCAACGAAAACAAAAAGTAAAAAGTTGAATAAACTCGCCAAAAAAGTACAAAGAGATTAAAAAGATATCAACTCAAAACGGCTATCAAAGCATTACAAAATAAGTGAAAAATAAATCACTCAAAAACTGTACGTCGTTTTAAGTCGTTCAAAAAATAAACCAGTAGGTACTTATTAAATTCTAACAATTTTACACTAGATTTGGAAGGATTTTCTTCAAATAAAATACAGAAATCCTTGTCAAACATTAAGAACAATTCTAAAAAGTCAAATCTCACATTATCTGTGTATCGCTTTTGTTGCTGTTTTACTTGCTTCAAGAAACACAAAAAAAAACTCTCAGCTTAATCTTCTTTTTGTCCAATGGGATCCGCAGAACAATTCTTTAATATCCTGCATACCACCGGACTCAGCTGCTTCCCGAAAATTCTTATCTCTTTTCATATGGAACAAGAGAAAGGCAGTAAAGTTGAGTCCCAGGGTTCGGAAAACGGTGGTATTCTTATCTTTTCACCCAAGAACAAAAATTCTGGGGAGAAAAAAAAAAACAAGAAAAAGGAAAAAAGGACTTTTTCATGTATTTCATTATAAATTCTAACTGCGGTGCTTTGGAGAAGAAAAAAAAAGAAGCCAAATAAAAATCGTCTATTGCTGTCACTTTGTATTTCGCTTTCATTTTTTTGCCTTTTAAGAACCTAACCTTCTTCTACATCTTTTTGATCTCTGTACACAATTTACGTATCAGTCTTGTATCTATTCATCCTTTAACCCTGTAAGGCTTTAAGACAAAAAAAATGTAGTTTATATTTCTGAATGAGGACAAACAGCTTTACGGATAGACAGAAACAGGGCAAAAGGAAAACAAACCGCAAAATAGGACCTATTACACACCGGGAATAACGTTTAAACCAGATTTGCGGGGATAATAAAAGAAAATACATATATATTTGTATATACTTATACATATAAAGGTGATGACAGGAAACGAGCACAAGGACACAACAATCACACGATTATGTCGGTGAATTGTGTGTCACCAGCTAAAGTGTATCTCGAAGATTACTATATACATGCCTACCTACGAACAATTTGCATATTTTATTTTTTAAGGATTTTTCTTATCCTTTTTTATCCTCTTTTTATTATTTTTTTTTTTATTCTTCTTTGAACTTTTGTTGACACTGATCTAGGTAAGAAAAAGGCACACTCCTTTAGGGTTTCTATTTATTGTTACCCGTTTTTTCGATTTATTTTTTTTTTGGAAAATTGTTTTTCTCTTCCCATTTTATATGAGTTATGTGTTTTTCGATTTTTCTCAAATTGCCAAGAAGTGGAACCCGTGTTTAAGGAATCTGAGATTTCAATTAAATTAAAATATATGTATACGCAGGTGTGTAAGAGTAGGAGTAGGTATAGCAATAGCAGGCATTTAATTTAAATGCATAACAATAATCAAGTGTGACTTAAAAAAAAATATCATAAGACCTCACCTTCTATACCATATTAAGAGCCCTGAAACCTACAGTTTCTTTGATTGTTTTGTCTCTTTTTAAGACATTCATATTATGTGGCATCAACCATAAATAGGTCTTTGAATTTATTTTTAAAGGTTTACCAATATAATGTTTAGTGCATCATCATACAATTTTTTGTCGTTCAAGTTTATCGCCCATTTTGAAAACCGTTCATAGAAACTAATAAGACATGTTTTTAACTCTCTAACATCGAATTTTATAATTCTGCAAAAAATATTGTTCACAAAAAGTAAAGATAATAAAATTTTATCTATACTCTGTTCAACAAAAATTGTCAGTACAGGGAAGATAGGACGTTTGCCTCTCACTCTGGTTTCATTGGCTTGCATAAATGTGTCGCCTTTTAAAGCTCTCACAGGGTTTCCCTAGTTTACATTATAAATCGCCAATACTCAACATACTCAAATTTGTTCTCAAAAGCTTCAAATCCCAAAAGCTTCTTAATAAAATCCACTGAATAAGCTCCTTTCTTGTAATTGAGAATGATAATGGTAACTCTGTTTCTGTTTTGATGTAGATAACAAGCGCACGATCGTGTTGACTTGTTGACACTACAGTATCCCTTTCCCTTGAGCAATGGGATACAACGGTCGTGTTGGGGTGTACAACTTTTTGCGAAGAATTACAATAACAATTCCTTAGGGAAAGTCAGTGGCTTGCTCTTGCATCAGGCGTAACACAAGTCCTCTCCCACAAGGACTGTACTGACAATTTTTGTTGAGTATAGGACTAGACTAGAAGGTAAGATGAGCCGTTCTCGAGATATTGCACTAGTTTTTTTTTTTTAAATTGGTGAATATTTCGAAGTTACTCTTAAAGCCTCACATTTGATCGACAATAATGGGAGCGTTACGAAATCCCGAATAACATAATCCCGTGTAACGAAATCCCTCAAAGTAACATTCTATAAAAAGCCTGTTATCGTAACAGAAAAATATTGTAATCACGAAATCCCGTTAAACGAAAACCCGCAAATTTGCTAATATTTAGCAGATTTTTTAATACTTTTCTAAATAATATTTCGTACTTTTGGAAAAAATACATGTATTGGATAACGAAAAGGAGTATTTAAGCAGTAGTGGTTCCGCATTAAACATCAGTTATTCTTAGAACTCCGTACCGTAGAGCTAAGACCTCGCGAAGAGATAAGAACTTGATTCCGTTGTGGTAAGGTATGTTTGGTGGACGGGCTGGTAGGATGACTGGATTGTTGTGCGACCGGTTCGTTGATATACGTTGGTGGACGACGAACTGGTTGGGTGAATGCCTTATTGGACGATGGGCTGCTTGGTGATATTTTGATTAAATTATTTTGTAAATCGATTTTAAGTCGAAATAACGGTAAAAGTGAATTTTAAGCTTGAAACAAATTTTAAAATTTCCTCCAGGAAGTACAATATACTCTCAAAAAATTCTTTGCCAAATAGCTTAAAACGCTGTTGAAATGACATACATATAAAAAGTACTTTTTAGAGCTAAAACAAAAATATTGTAAAGAGAAATGAATGACGACAGAACATACCCTAAGCGGAGCAACAAAATTGCGTGGCCGAGACAGAGGATCCGAGTGTTAAAATCCTTTGAACTCGCGAAGCGGTCGACCCAAGATCCTGTTGCACATAAAAACTGTTGTCATAGGCAACAGATTATACTCTAAATGAGGCAAAAAGGGAATTTAAATATCTGCTTCTGCTTAACAAAAATGGAAAACATATTTCTCTAAGAAATTATGACAACGCTTAAAACCTTTTTTAAGCTTGGAAACAAATAAAAAATTGCTTAAAGTTGATTCTTAATTTAAATTTTATTTTAATTTTTATTTTGCTTAAAAAAGTATGTATTTTAATCCACCTTAAGCCATCACCCTACCAACCATCCCGCAAATCCTAGCCCAAACCTACCTCAACCAAACAACATACCAAATAACCAGTTTTAATGAGGTCTTCTGTATAATTAATGTAACCTTCCTTGATTCTCATTGGTGAATCTAAAATTAAATGAAACGGTGCCGTTTCCAAAATAGTAGTAACCTTCGTCCACGTTGATTCTAATTGATTAGTGTCTCAAAACACTATGGGAATAAAAATAATTATACTGCGCTGTCGCTTTATATCAAAGAAAATAGTATTTTACGGGATTCTGTTTTTCAGGATTTTTTTTGCGGGATTTCGTTACGCGGAATTTCGTTACCCAGGATTTCATTACGAGGGATTTCGTTTTGCGGGATTTCGTATCCTACCCAGAAATTATTTCAGTTCCTCTTAAACCGTAACTAAGCCGTGAAAGTCGTGCTTCAGCTTCACAGCTCTTTCAGATGTATCATTTACAATTCTGAGCTTTGAAACAGCTTCTTAAAATGAAGTTGAAGTATTCCATGAAGATTAACTTTCTTGGCAAAAGCTATCATTAAGTTTTAGACGATCGAAGTAGAATTGGCTTCTGTTGAATAAAAATTCTTCTAAGTTTTTATCTGAAACAATACAAAGTACAATAATAAGAATAGCAGAAAATAAAAAAGAAAACTAATAACTTAATTGAAAGTTCTTTCATGCTCTTTGAATTAAAATTTATATGATATTATGAACAAGAATTTATGTAATACGCGTACCATATATAATGAGCCAGTAAGTTACTCCTTCGATGGAATTAATCGTTTGTCATAATGGCGTTTTCTCTACTCAAATTTTCAACCATTTTAATTTTAGTTTTTAGATCTACATCATCGCCAAATACGAGTAGAAACAGCATTACGACTTCATCCGTTAAATACCATAAATAGTGACTAAACTTCTGCAGTGCTGCCTTCGAGATACTTGTCTACTTGTCAACTTGTGCTTTGAATTGAGAGCTTAATATCATTATTTTTAAAGAATATATACATAGGTAGCACTTGCGATCCATTGAGGTTGGTGACTGGCTTTTCTATATCTCCTCCTAACAACGAAAAACTAACCTCAATAAATTCTCGATAATCATATCTGACTATTTCTTTGTTCAATTCCATTTGATAAAATTTGATAAGTTGTTCTATCTGTAAAATAGTTGGGAAAGCTTCCATTTTTTCTTTGAAACTTAGGATATTTGTGGGATCGTTACGATGTTATTTCAACCATCTCTAAACTTTTTAAATAGTAGTATATCGGAGCTTCTTGTTACTTGTCTGATTTTAGCTTCAAACACACCTTTAAATACCAGCTCGAAGACGTGGTGACGGCAAGCGAAAATAAGCACTTCACTGCCCACTTTCTGTTTCAAGAGGACCCAGCACCGTTTATGCGACCTGTATTTGAAGCCATAGTATCGCAATACAGAATTTGAACTTCATCTTCAAGATCCCAATCTAGTATTAGGTTCCAAGCAGCCTGGGCTTGTTCCTTGCCAGTTGCAAGTTGCTCTTCCTTATGAAACGTAAAAACAACAGGAAGCTGTTCTTCGTTCGATTTTTGTACATCTACACCTGGTATCAATTTTTCGTCCCAATGTACCGTTGCAATGTGTGGAACTTTATTCTAAAACTCCTTTTTTTATTGCTTTCGCATGTTGCGATCACTTTGAATTTTCTGGGATACTCTAATGTTAAAACATGCATGTATCTGGGCCAAATGTGAAAATGAATCAAATGTAAATACACATAATAAAATGGTGTCTGAATTCTGCAGAAAATGTTTGTATGTCCAAAAAAAAAAATTCAAACCGTTGAAGCATTTTTTTTATAGTTTTTTGTCTCCAAGTTGTGGTTACCTAAAGAATTTTTAAATATTAGATACATAAAATGAAAAGAAAAACTGATTTTTGTTTTATTTTATTTAAATTTAATTTTAATTAAATTAATGTCACAATTTAATTTATTTTATAATATCTAAGAGTTCGTTGAGGCAGTTTAACGAATAAACTTATTCTGGATTTACAAAATTTTGTTAAAATTTTTAAAAGAAAATTAAATTAAAATTTAAAGATATGATCATCACACCATTTCGAAATATTTGATTAAAAAAAATGAAAAACTATTTTTTCGAATATTTATAAATTTAATATTAGATATATTAAATTCGTAAGAGCTTCTTTTTTTTAATTTTAATCGAAATCCATGGAGCGTTCATAAAAACGTCAAAAATTAAAAAAAAAACACGATTCTATGGGAAGTACCCATCATAATAACATTTTTGTTAAAATTATATTTGACCCAAATTGAACATCCTACATTATTAAAATTTATTAAAATTTTAAGAACTTATTTTGGAGTTGAGTTGAAAAAAAAAACTTGGATTTCTCCTCTAGCGAATTACCTAAGACCCTTTAGTATTAAATTTGGGTGAGAAATTTAAAATATGAGACCATTATTGCATAAATATTTGAATATCAACAATTTTAATTCTGTTATACTTTCGAAGCGAAACATTATACTTATGGGCTATACAGTTTGGCATATATAAATGTCCAACTTTATCAGCCTTACACACACAACAGTGATTCTAAGATTCGGTATTAAATTGTTGTTAATAGAAGCTAAGAGAAGCAGCAGCAACCTTAAAAAAATTCTGACAAAGGCTGAGCTTAACTGAAGAGTCTTATTTGTATTTTTTTTTATAATTCACTCGCGCTCAAGGGTTTATTTAAATCCTTATTTTGATTTTTTTTCGATTTTTTCCTGAACAACGGTCACCTTTATTCGCACACCGCCGATAGTCCATTATTGAATCGTGTATTCTTACGACTAGTTCTGGTGTTGCGACCTCAATTGAGCGACCAGAACATTCAGCATCGCTTGTGCTGGAACGACCGCAACGAAATTCACTAAACCAGTGTTAAAGTGTTCTGGTAAAAATAGTGTTTAACGAGAACTCGAAATTTCATGTAATATATATGTATGTATATAAAATGGATGCCCCATCAAAACTTTTTTACAGGTCTGTGTAAAAATTTTGGTGCGTTCGTTGGAAAGATGTTTCTGGAACAATAAATATGATGAATTTGAGGGATTAATTTTCAGGGATTTCACCTACACTTTGATAGTTTTGATAGCTTATTTAAAAACAAACATAATTCCAATTAAGATGACTTCTTATTCTTTTTACAATGTCAAAAACTTAAGCGTACTTAACGTTCGAGACATAAGTCTGAAGCTTAATTTTACAAAATTTTATTCAGGATATCGGAAAAGTTAAAGATCCTTCGTGGGGATTGATTTTATTTTAGAAAATTTCAAAATTTCAAAGACTCATGGACAGGGGTCAACTTTATCTGGTAAAGGCAGTGTTTTGATGGGAATTATAATCGTAATTAAACGAAATTCCATAGTTACAAATCGTTCCAAAGTATTCGTCGACTAAGAGCTGATTTAAGATCAATACCTTGCAGCAATTTCCAACAATGAAATGTACATTCAAAAACAGCTTAATAACACGATTTTTTGTCAACATTGCTTAATTGAAAATATTCACTGAAACATGGCTAGTAAGTACTGCTATCGCACAACTGGCTGAGTTCCGTTTCACGAAAACACATATAAATATTGAAAAAAATACTGGAAATCGGAGTTGATAATAACGGAACCTTAAATAAAGATGACATTAATAAGGTTGTTCTTTTCTAATAGTAGATGAATCCAAATTTGTAAAGCTTTCTAAACCTAATACCTAAGAACATCTTCTTGCAAATGTAACGATATTAATTCTAAAAGAGGGTTTTCTTCTTAATGTTTAAAACATACAAAACAAAAACGTTTTACAAATAAAGTACCCGAATGTGTCATTCATTTTTTATATAGCTCCCATCAAAATCGGAATGTTGCTATTTTTCATCTTTTAATACACCAAGAAAAAAATATGAAAGCATTCACGATTAACCACCTACCATTTTCTTATACAACAAATATCAGCTATTAATTTTTTCCACGTACATAATGTGTGTGCCTCAAGAATTTTTTTAAAACGAAAAATTCTCAAATCTCTATTCATGCACCACCGGAAACGCAATTTCATACTAGTAGAGTAGTCAGCTTTTTTGGGGAAAAGTCAGCATCGTGTGCTGCTTTCAGAATGATACGTGTATACCTTTTAAGTTGATGACAGAGGCCATGAAAATGCTTTCTGATGGTTTAATCTATTCTTCTTAGGCTTCATTCAGCTACATAAATGGCTCTCAAAATAAGGAGGTAGTATCCAATTTTTAAATCAGTATAATGGAACTGTTCTTTCCAAACGTTATTTCTCTATGTGTGTTATTATTCAGAGGCATGCTTGAGCTGTGTAGCCCAGATATATACGCACTAGGCAAGGCACGGCACGACCGACGCGACGCACTCATTCCAAAGATGATCTGCCCCATTTGCAACTTATGAAGCAACATCCCTTTTCCAAGGACGATGACAACGACGAAGCAGACGACCAACACGCAAACGACGGCGACGATTCAAAATCTCTGATAGCAACGACGATGTCTGCGGCGAAGAAGTTTAAAATGGAACATGTTTCCAGAAAATCTGTTACAGTTTTTGAAAAGGTTGTTGTTTCATAAATATTATATAGAAAAAGTCTTTCAGCAGCATAGTTGTGTATCTGTTGTTTCTCCATCGCCGCCGGAGTAAGGCATATTGAAAGAAATTGAATGGAGCTATTTTCTTGAGTCTTTGTGATTTCCGGCCGCGTTCTGGCCATTTGTTTTATGTCTGCGTTTAGTTTTGTTTGTGTGGCTCTAGTTAAGTCAGATTGGACCCTGGGGAATAAGGTGCAATTGGTATAGCAACTGCTGTCTTAGACATTAAAATCTATCGTTTTATTTGTATTTTTTGAAAACAAAATATAAATGCTCATTTTGTAAGAAAAATATCCAAAAAGTTGTTATGCGCATTTAAATGAGCCCTTCGAGGGTAATTGACTTGAAAGCAAGAAGTTAAGCAACCAGGGTTGTCGTTTTGCTAGAACTGGAGCAGTATTATAATATGTTACTTTTTCTTCTAATGATCTTAGTCAATAATGAGTGTCTACTAAATTTAAGAAATTAAACAAAACTGATTAAGGGCTATTTGCTGAAACGAAACTTAAATATTTATGTTCAACTTAAGCGCTTATGTTCTACTTTTTCCTCGACGTAAACTGTCGCATAAGAGTTTATGTGGAACATAAGTATTTATGTTTTGTATCAGCAAATGGGCCTAAGAGACAAAAACACACAGTTTTTAACAACTTAAGTTTAAGAAACTTGATTTTGTATTTTTTTTTAACAATTTACAATTTTAAACAGAATGAATAATGATAAAAGTAGGGATGAAGAGGAAGGAAGTATCGATATCTAAATACCGATTTTGAGAAAGAAAAACGTCCATTATCCTGTGAGGCGACTCTCTGTATTAGACGGTACGGTCAAAAGCAGGCTATAGCATTTCCAGTGAAACGAATATCACGGACGAGGAATGAGGTGAGAAAAGCAACTAGCTAATTCGAGTGAGCATTGCTTGTGAAAGAAGCGATGAAACATTCCGAGGGTTTTCGAGACATGGGAAAAGAGTTTCATGATAGTACTGTTCCCTTTACGTTACAACTAACTGTTCTGGATTCTATCCAGTACATGAAGAGAAAGTTGGGCTGCACCTGCCTAAAGATTTGAGTTATACTAGAGCTTAGGACATATAACCGCCTTAAAAATTAGGTCAGATCAATAGGGGTGAATAATTTCTTACACCGATATAGAAATCCTAAGCATTTAAAAGCATTTTCGGTGGTCTTGAGAATGTGGTAGTTCCAACAAAGATCGTCGTTTACACATACCGGGTACTGAGAGCTTTTCAGGTTCCTCAATGTAAATGCCATTCAAGGGTAATGGAATAAGGGCTGCATTTTACTTCAATGACAATAGACAGAAAAACAATAAAGTGGATCAAGAGTTTCAGGCAAGATGTTGTTTATAGAAATGAGGAAGAGAGTCGGAGACAAAACGGAGCCTTGTGGGAGACCACAATTTATTTTGTGAAACTGAGACGTAAAACCTTCCTACACAGCATTTATTCGTATTATACGTTCCAGAAGGTTATTTCTAACCCAAATAATAAGGGCAAGGTTGATAGCAAACCTGGTCCCATATTTTTTTCAAATGTCTTAGAAATGTATCAAGCGTAATAACCTTACCCTCTCCGAAATAATGTTAAGATCTGTTCCGCTCTTTGGTGAGACATGCCACCATATTATCAGTGGAACGATAAGATATATTACCTTTCATTAAGAAGCTTTTGCTCTTCGAGATATTTCTATACCTGATGGTTGAGCAGCAATTAGTCAATGGGAGGCGGCGGAGGAAGAGTAGATTTTTTTAGGAACATGCTAGGCAAATAGTGTTTTCTACCTTCTACGGAAAATTCCAGAAGTAGGAGCAATAGAAAAGCATATGCAATGGTTTTACCAGCGAGAAAGAACACTTCTTAAGAAGATTTGCCTATATCGAGATCTCGAAGGGCTCTTGCAACTGTACGAGTGCGGAAATATACTGTCATTCAATGATTTACATTCTCAAGTACAGGGAGGGTGATGTTGCTATCAGGAAACATAAAACTAGCACCAAAATAAGCTGCAAGTACATTTGCCATACCTGAAGTTGTCATTATAGATGAGCTTTGGGACCGAATATGATGTTGAAATATATACGTTCTAAAATACATTTCATTTACTGATATAAAAATTAGTTTATAACCAAGACACTCTATCCAAACTACCGACCATAGCTTCTATACCATGCCACTACACATCCAACTGTGGTTTAAAGGTTTTTATTCAATTGATTACTATTTAAGACCTATATTTAAGTTCGATTAAGAATTACGAGTAGCTTGTATTAAGCCTAATAAATGAGGGTATTGCGCCTACCAAAATTAAACTATCATGATTCAAATTCCACTTCAAAAAGTGGGTTTATTTCGCACTTAGCAAGAACTAAATCCTGCAGTAGAATTTTTTCATGGAGACTCGCATTTCCCTGCACATAATTGCTGTCTACATAAAATTTCATTAAAATTTGCTCAGCTGTTTAAGAATGATTGGAAGCAAACATTCAAGAAAACCTACTTTCGCATTTATAATAATAAATATTGACTAGTAAAATTAGCGGTGACTATAACACCCGCTTTTAAAAATAGTAGTAGTACATTTGATTTCCTACCACAGCAGCACTGCTCACAGGGAAAAATTTATTTCGCAAAACGCCACCAGGAATAACAAGGATTTACTTGTTTGTGTTGTGCTCTGGCGAAAGGTGACGACGGATTTAGATTTGACTCCTCTACTATTATAAAACAAAGTGTGTATATGGTTCATTATGATCTCAGCAATAGCTTTTTGGTGGAAGTAGAAGTGGATTATAACGAAGATTGATGAGGAATGCTCAGCCTATTTCAAAGAGTTATGGGATTTTGAGTTGAACAATAAACATGTGTAAAATTTACTTTTAAATTACGTCATCTGAGGTGTGAAACATAAACATTATTTAAACTTGAAGGACTTTTTAAAGGACTGCGTGCATAAAGGACTTGAGCAAAAAACAAAGTTCACATTCATATCTCGCATATATAGATGAATAGCTTGAATAAAAATTTAATATTAAGGACGATGGCATGGAAATATTAAATTACAGAGCTTCTGCTTCTAATTTTATTAATTGGCGCTTTTTGGCAGTCATCATATATGTCAAACGATTTGATGAAGATGAAATATTTATAGTACCATACGTGGACGTGAAATTTGTAATCCTACATTCCACGTAGAAATAAATTTGTCTTCTTTATCGATTTTTCAATCTGTTTCATCTTCCAGTGTGTAACTCTACAAAACTCAAAATATGGCTTTGAAGAAATTTCGGAATGCATTTTATTTTTCACTTCAAATGAGATGTGCACTTAAAAGACTACTTTTCACCTATCCTGGAACTGAGAACTATGGTGACATTGAAATTGACTTGTTTACTCTCCATACAATTCAACCAACACAAAAGTTATAGTTTAGTAATGACTTTAAATATCTCCTCTAAAATTAAATCCTTTTTTTTTTATATTTTGCGCGTACTTAAAGGACTTTTACTATACCCTTAAAATGTTTGAGCACAGTGCGAGCGTTTAGGAAAGCTGAATATGATTTAAAAGGAGATACCGATGCGATTTGGTTTTGATTGTCTAAAAACTGTTAATAGAGGGAAATATTAAGACGGTTTCGGTATTTCACATTCGTGTAGTAGAGGTAAAGAAAGAATTTTTGAATTTAACAGTATGTCTGACGTTGGGATCAAGTGTTAACTCATGGGTATTCTCTGAAGTGCGTGTAATAAATAGTGTATTGTTTAAGGGCATGAATGCAACTTGCTTTTTCAATAAAAAATTGCTTATCGGTAAAATAATGATAGGCAAAAAATATTTCGGAGGTGGTCAAAAGATTCAGATTTGTCTGTTATACTTACATAACCCACCATTTTTAAACCCCTTTTTTGGGGTTCTATCCAAGACACTCAAGTGTGTTATTGGAGCACCTACCACCTACTCAAATATGTGAATTGTACTCCAGCTTTGGAAGAATATAGATTACAGCCAGTTCAGAGGAGGTACAAAATTTCTTGCAACGTCGAAGGAAACCTGAGCACTTGGCAGCGTTTTTGGCGACGTCGAATATGTGGTCGTTCCACATATTCGATCTATCATGTGCATATAAAGTGTTGAGAACTGTTCAATTTCCTCAATGCGAGTGCCGCTTATGGATAGTGGAATCGGGGATGAGTTGCGCTTTAACGAAGGAGACAACATTGAGTGTTTGAAGCTTTAAGCTCTACGCGTTTTATGATTCCCCATTCGACAATACTATCAGAGAACAGGGGCATGCATTAAGATACGAATATGAGAAACTGAGAGTACTGTCATCAGCAGAAAAATTTTATGGATTTGAAGTTTCAGACCAAAAATCATTAATGAATTTGAGAAAAAGAGACGGAGACATAACAGAGCCTTGTGGTACTCCACTATTCATTTTATTAACTTCAGAGTTAAGACCGTCAAACACTACTTGAATTGAGTGGTTGAAAGGTATGTAGTATCTAATCTCACGAAGAAGAGATTTATCAATACGAGTACCAAATGAAAGCATTTTCGGTGATGGTGAATCTTATGTCAGTTGGTTAACATACCCATCCAAAATTCGCTTTGTCCCCAAAGATTATTTTTCGGCTAAAATTAAGGTCCTCATAAAAGGTATCCGAAAACCAGTAAGTGAACCTACGGCTTTGTCTATGGTTATGAATTTTGAGCTCTTGGGTCAGTTGGATCTTGTCTTAAGTCTCGATAGAAACTTCGCCAAGTTCACGTTTTTTAAAGTCCGAGTTCTTGTGCACGGCGAAGAATCGACGGCCTTGTGTTCTGTTGTACACTGTCATGAACAGCGGCGATGTACTCTGCCGATATTGCGTTCCTTTGACATACGAATTTTTGACTAATTGGTAACCGAACCGATAGTCTTAAATCTGACCATGAAACGTTGAAGAGTCGATTGTGAAGGGCCAACGCTTGCACTAACGAAAATTGATTTTAATAGTACAGTTCTATTATTTTGACATGCTTTCCAATAGTGTTACTTGCCATGGTGATTTGACATCACCAGCTAAATTATAGATTTGACAGATGTCACCAAAACAACATGGTCAAAATCCGCGCCATTTGATTGGCAAACATAGAGAACCAGGTAAGAGGAACATGATCCAAAAACATATAAACCGTTATATGTACTAGTAAAACTAACGAGAAACTGTAGAAAATTTGATTCTATTCAAATAAATAAAATAATTTAAATGAAATAAATCCCAGAGAGGAAACGTCTTTATTGAGCTAGTACTTATAAGCAAATGAAGAAAATATTATAAATATTTTGATAGATAAAATTAATTGATTACTATAAGTTCACAACAGAAACAAATACTTAGGCACATAATTATGTATCTACATCGAAAGACAAATTCTTTGCTGCGCTTAAACCTACATATGTAGACGCAGGTCTACCGGCCCTAAGATCTTGCTCATGTTGCATCACAATCTAAATTTTTATTTGTCTATACCCTTTTCATGTAAATATTATAATGAGTGATTGTAATTTATCTGGGTTGAAATTTCTACACGCAAGTAATTCCGCAGTGATTTTATTAAACTTCATTTAAATACTTTCCCAAGAAACTGTTTGTATTTATAAAATAAAGACATACCCGATGCAGATGCAGAATCCGTCATATTCCCTTATTAATTAATCCATTTTAATTAGACAATTTTAATCTTCTTCACAATATCCTACCTAACCTTTTCTCTTCTTTTTTCTAATATTTGGTTTTGGCAACCCAACAGCGACAGATCTTCTCACCCTCCATTTGACCTGATGGGTATAAACCTGTAAAACCCTATAGAGTCATGAGGTTCATTTAAACCCTCTATTTATTAAATGTGAATACCTGTCCTACTGTTATCTTCAGCTCAAGCCATTCTGATTTATCTTTTATAAGCTCCATGGCCCAAATGATTCTTAGAATCAGATCGAGAGATAATAATGTTGCCTTTGAGAAGGATGAAAAGTCAGAATTCACTTTGATACGTTCACCGTCTCGGGTATCTTCTTTTTTTCTCCTATACACTTGAACGCGTTTTTTAATAATAAAAATGTATATTATCCTGGAAAATCCCATTCATAGATACATTGAGTACGAGACGCGACGGTGTGATGGCGTCGTGCATTAAGGGCTTACGTACACAGATATAAAAAGAAACCTTATTTTATTACATCAAATTCAATTTAACATCGCTATACGTCTGAAGATGAAAAGATGATTAAAAGGGACCTCGGGTCTTGAACCCTGTACGGGTATAGCTATATCTTTCTATCTCCATGTAGATTGTATTTATTGAAACCACCCGTACCGAGATCCCTATAACAAAGGGTTAAGAGTAGGTTTGCCTCAGAAACGAAAGGTCCTAGATGCGAATTTGTTTTGCAAGCATTAATATGGAATCACCACCCAAATGCAAATACGTCCCGTCTCCACCCACCCACTCCAACATATACCCTAGAACATGCAAATAATAATCAGACCAAACCGAACGACCGACCGACGCACAACCCGTCTAAATTGACACAGTTGTGGGGAGGGGGACAGAGAGGGGTTAACATTAATTTGTGTACTTTGACCAATTGCGTGTTGACTCTTGTGTAGAATGTTTGTCCTTTGGGTTGCTTAATTATTTATCTTTTATAGACGAAATCCCACAAATACAACGTGTGATCCCGAATGTCCTCTCTTTTTCTATATATAGAGAGTATATGTATACCCATATCACATATATATGTATGTATAAGAGTTTATTTATAAATAGAATCTCAGTCAATTACCCACAGAGATTCAAATTCAATGTGTCGTGGCTTGAGGGTAACATCTTAAAAGGATTAAAATTTACAAATGAAATGTAAAAGGGGTGAGAGTACGTATGAATATTAGGGTGGCTGGGCTCATACCTACATATTTTATTTATATGCATGGAGGCTGTGGGTGTTCCCGACACTTGAGGCTGTTTTGTCTGATTCCAAGTTCAATCTTAAATGGTATTTTGCGGTGCATGCTGTGTTTACAGTTCATGCTGTGGTTGCGCATACGTTTTCAAATATTTCGTCCTTTTTTAAAAACATTTTTATTTAAAATTTAATGCTCGATTGCACCAGAGTGTCTGTAAAAGGATTCGAGTTTGAAATGATTAATGGAAAATTGAACTGATGTCTGTTCTTAAAATGTAATGATTTAAGTCTTTAAAAACTTTAACAACACCAACAAGATTCTGGTTAAATCAATTAAAGATTAGTGTTTTGGACTAAGATGACTCTTCAAAATAATATCTTGAAAAATGTGAGATAGTTTTGTCGGCTTTTTAACATTAAATGTATTTTTAGTAAACACATAAATATTCATAAGCAAATACGGAACTCTCAGCCATAAATGCTTTTTCTATTTTGAGTTTGTTTTATAATTAAGAAACCCTTTTTAAATTTTGCTCCAATTTTATACATTTTTAACGAGTTCGAAAATATCTCAGAAAATACTGTACCAAAAATTTTTTTTATTCCTTATGCTGCTCTTTGATGATTTCTTAATGGATGGATACAGTGGTATCCCCGAATGGTAAGTTTCTAATAATTTCTTTAAAAAATGTTAAGTGACGGGTTTATTTTTTGGACTAAAATATATGATTCTTATTTATTTTATCTTTGAATCAATAAATAATACAAAAGGATTCAATGCTTAATAAAACTATTTTTTCCGTTGCTCAAAATTCACAATGTTTTTTCTTTATTTTTTTCCCATTTAATATTTTGTTTAAAAAAAATTAAATAATTTTTATTCAAGGGTCTGTTGCTTCCACTTAATATTTATAGCTTTTAAATATCTTACTGAAAATATAAATAATTAATAATGGTGCTATAATAACTTAATGCTTAGCCTTTCGGCTAATTTTTATTTTTTAACAAGATTGTATTGGTATTACGTACGAGTATATTACGTAAAAAACCTAATTCGATTTTTGAGATAGAATTCCCATTACGATACAAGAGAACACGATAAAAGTGGCTTAGCAATTATGTCGGTCTGTCTGTTCCAAAAGAGGCTTTACAGCTCGGGATAAAGTTCCTTTTAGAGCTAAGCAACACAAATGATTATGTAAGATAAGAAATAAACTACCATCAAGCGGTTTACTAATGGATCGAGAAAAAGCGAAGGAAGCAGAAATCTTTGGGTCTTTAACCAAACTTTCCATACCCATTTGGCAATCCAACAGCAGCATCTTTCAAGCCGAGGTACACGCCTTAAGGAAATGCGTGGATCGATATTCCGAAAGGAACAACTATCGTAACAAGAATATTGCCAGAAGGCCAAGCTACACTCACGACACTAAGCTCAAATACCATCAGGTCTAAATTAGCGTGGGAGTACATAAACAGGCTAAACGAACTTGGCAACAGAACGGGGCCTCACTTTACTCTGTGCCTGATCACGTGGGTGTTTAAGGAAACCAAGAAATAGGGACTGAGCTTTATTGCGGAATAGGAGAAAACAGAATCAAACAAGAAGAGGAGGCATAAGTAGATTCAAGAATTGGAAAGAACTCCCTGAGCGAAGGCAGGCAAAACTATTACTGAGCAATTACAACCATGAACATTTCACAAAATCTTCAACTGCATAAACTTAAGTAGGAACAACCTAAGAATAATAACAGGTATCTCAACTGGATACTGCCAACTAACAAGACATCAAGGTTTACTTGATGTGATAAGCTGTGTCACTTGTAGATTCCGCAACATTCATAAGGTAACATCGGACCACATACTAGGAAGAAGTTGTCCACTCATGCACCAAAGGAAAAACCATCTGGGACAATATCAGGTGAAAGAGAGGGACTTATGTATATCCTCTCTAAGATTCCGTAGAGCAACGGATTTGGAGGAACAACTATAAGATGAACAAGCTCATCCATATTAAAGTGGGAGCCAGCGTTACCACTTCCGGAGAAAAAGTCGAAATAGGTTTGAAGAAAAAAGTGAATTAAATTGAGAAAAATCGAAGAAGATTTCAAAGTGACTTTTTTCTTGCTTTTAGAAAAAATAATTCATACAAATTCGTTTTTCCTTAAATGAATAATATTAAATATTTAAAATTGTCAATATATTTCTTTTAATTTTAAAGAAATTTCGTATACAATTACTCATTTGTGTATTTGTAGTGTATTGACGTGCTTTTATTTTATGGTAATTATGGGGCTACATACTACTACTTAGAGAAAAAGAAGTAGATTTGGGCTTTATTTTGTAAAATTGAAGTAGGTTAAAGATAAGATTTTTAAAATGAAGTAGATTTCAGTATTTTGCTGATGGTGCGAAGTAGGAAGTAGATTTTAAAATATTTTGAAAAAAGAAGTAGATCTACTTCAATTGAAGTAAAGTGGTACCACTGGTGGGAGTAAAATAGTTCTCTAGTATTTCTTTCATCCATAACAGCTCGGCCAATTCCGTACAGGGTGCGTTTTATGAGAAAAAAAAATTAAATGAATATTTTATCGACTGATTATACTATCTTTAACATTATTTATGGAATTTCGTGTCAGTCAATTGGGCGTCTGGCCGTGGAGCAAAGGCGAGCTCTTTTAAGCATATTTTGCATAACAATTATGGGTACTTCTGTTGTAATTTCAGCAATTTCGTTTCTACTGTAGTTCTTACGCATGGAAATTGTGGTTGGTTGGCTGACATGTTTTCCTTTAAGTACCTCCAAAAGAAGAAATCGTCAAATCAGGGGATCTTGCAGGTCAGTTGATATCACCACTTTCTGACATTTTTCGCATCGAAGCACGAGCTGTGTGTGATGTAGTGCAGTCTTTCTGAAACCACATCTTCCGTAGGTCCAATTCGGGAACAAGAAAGTTTTTCAACATAATGCCCAATAGTCCATTTATTAACAAAGCCAGCCAAGTCCATGTGTACTTCGTCGCTCATGATTTTTTGACGGTCGTATATAGCGAAATGTAAAACTCAAGCCCTCCAATCTCGCTCAAGTTGATGGTCATTTCACTGCAACCATTGCATCAATTGAATTGTATATGGGTATAAAAAATATTTTTCAACAATGATCATGTGGATTTCTTAGTGATTTTAATATAACTTCTAAGTCGAAAAATGCATAAAATAAAATTTTTAAGATTTTTGAACAAATTTTTTGGTTAATTTCCTAAGGCTAAGTCTAGATTCGATAAAGAGAACAAACTTTACGTGGAACAACATAAGCACTAATGCTTGGAGACAAACTATGTCTACAGAAAATAAAAAATGAATAAAGCATTTCCTCACCTTCTGAGTACAAAAATCTTCTATTCCAAGGACTGGATCTAAAACCGATGACGGGGTCGGTGGAGTCGTACTCCGAAAGATTGAATCTTTGTCTATTTTTTCGTCTTCCCAATCACTTGAAGCGTGTTCCAGGCAGAGCTTCTAGCAATAAAAGAAGTCCTCTCTTGGCTCAAAGAAAACGTTGTATCGACTACTGATATACGCATCTTCTCAGACAGTCAAGCTGCCATAAAGTCATTGGACTCTGTCTCCATTAACTCACTAATAGCCCAAAATTGTCGATCATCTCTGGTGGAGATGTCAAAACAGTTTAAAATTCAACTTATATGGGTGCCTGGGCATAGAGACATTCCAGGTAATTGTAAAGCCGACAAACTTGTAAAAAATGGAACAATCTTACCTTTGTTGGATAGCAAATCTAACATCGGTATACCCCTATCTACTTGTAAACTTATGCTAAAGAAAGTGAACCATAGATGGACCAGCGCCCCAACTTTCCAGTCTGCAAAACTAATTTGGCCATTGTTTGATGCTAAACGCTCAAAACAACTAATTTCTATTGGTAGATTGCATATTAACTCCGTTATAGGTGTCCTTACTGGGAACTGCCTAATAGGAAGACTTGCTTTTCGTCTTGGAGTTCCTGCAAATGATTTTTGCAGAAGCTGCATGGATGAAGAAGAAGAGGAGTCAGTTCCTCACCTTCTATGTTCTTGTCCTGCCCTAGCGCAAAGACGTAGACTCTACTTGGGAGACTACTACTATCACGATCCTAGTGATCTAAATAATTCCACATTTACTGTCTCAAATGCTTCATTGTTAGCTCCAAATAGTTAAACGAGTAAGGGTGATTTTTGGAATCCTGTGGTATCACAACGGACCAAACATGGGTCTAAGTATGTTTGGCTCTTCCGGCCAGCAGCCACCTAAACCTAACCTAACATAAAGACGTAGACTCCATTTGGGAAACATCTTGTAGTACAATACATCGATCGATTACAGTGATCTGGCAAATACTAAAAAAAGCTTCTACGCTTCAAAAAAAAGCTCAAAATGGCTTCAGCATTAGGGAAAAGCTTTCCTAGATTCATGTTGTATCACAACGGGTCAACAATTCTTCTAAGCGTATCAGTTCTCCGCCTACAGCCACTTCTACCTAACCTAACCTAACTGTTAATTGTGTTAAAATTTTGTACACAAATTCTTTTAATAATATGGCATTTAGTTCTTTTGAATTTTCCACACTTTCCCGTATCCCTTAACAATGCGTTAGTACTAATAACCTAATACTTTATGCATTCAAAATTTGGCTAAATTTCAGCCTGAAACTAACGAGTGATTTTTTAAGAGCTATCGGAAATTAAAAAAAAAAACATAAAAATTGACAGTACGGTCGATATAATTTAATGTTTGAAGATTATTTCATGCAAATGTTGGCCGCGGCTGCGACTCAAATGGTCCATCCGCTTAGTCGAATTTTGGCATATTCTTTCTAACATTTCGTCCGGTATATCACGAATAAGTGCTTCAATGTTGGTTTCCAGTGCGTCAATCGAAGCGGGCTTGTCGCTATAGACATGAGCCTTAACATAGCCCCACAAAAAATAGTTAGTCTAGAAGCGTTAAATAGCACGATCTAGGCGACCAATTGACCGGAACCAAACGTGAAATAAACTGTTCACGGAACTCGCCTCTCAATTGGTCCATTGTTACGCGTGCTGTGTGGCATGTGGCACCGTCTTGTTGAAAGCACATGTCATGCAAGTCAAGCTCTTGCATTATGCGCAAAATAAAGTTTGTTATCTTCGCACAGCAGCGCTCACCATCCACAGTAACGATGGGAATTGCATCATCTTTGAAGAACTACGGAAATGAGCTTCGTCGCTGGACACAATTTTTCGATTAAAAAGTGGATCTTCGGCCAACTTTTCAAGAGCCCATTCACCAAAAATTTGGCATTGTGGTAGGTCGTTCGGCTTCAATTCCTACACCAGCTGTATTTTGAAAGGCTTCACACCTAAATCCTTCCACAAAATTTGCCACGTGGTGGAGTAACAGATGCCTAATTGCTGCGAACGGCGCCGAATCGTTAATTCACGGTTATCACTTAAACTGGCCGATACAGCTGAGATATTTTCCTCTGTTCGCACTCTACTTAAGCGTATTTTTAATGTCCAACAACGTTAATATTTGGTGCGAAATTAAGTCACAATAGCCCGAATAGCCGCCTCAGTAGGTCGATTAAACTGACCATAAAATGGAAGAAGCGCGCGATGCAAGCGTTGTTCGTTTGTAAGACGATTCATGGTTAAATTATAGACCTAACTGAAGATGTTTGACAGTGACACAAAATACGAAACGTGCTTGAGCTGTCAAAACCAGTGTTGCCAAAAAGAAAATAGCAAACACATCACCCATTATTAGAGTAAGTTCGTGCAATTCTGTAGTCCTGTAGCTTAAATCGGCTTAAAAAACAAGACGATCCAAGTCAGTTGTGACTTCTGAGAGATTTCAGAACTTTCCAACCTCTTTTAAAGTACCAATACAATTTGAGACAGGCAATTTGTTATTATTTGGAGGTTAAAATGTTCTATAATGAACTAATTTCTTTGGTCTTGTATATTTGTTGGTTTCCACCCCCGCTCTCCCCAGTTAGAGCTTATTCATCTTAAGATGTCTTATTGGGTAAAAACGATAAATAAATAAACATTTCAATTATCAGATAGAATAACATTATTTAACAACCAGAAATAGTTCTCCTGCTAAACATGGTCTTTTCGAACCCGATTCGAAACAATACTTCTGAACTAAGGGACCTGTGAGATATGACTTTCGCGAATACATTTTGAGAACAAAGAACAATAAATCCACAGTTGTTGGATCCACGTAGTTGATGAGACTCAGAGCTGTGTCAATCAGGATCGATTCGATTTTTTTGATCTGATCATCGAAAAGTTTTGATCATTGAAATCAGTCATTTTAATCGATCTCAATCTCAATCATTTAGATGATTATCGATTCTGGATTCTCGATTTTCGATATCAGTTAACTCGACTTACCGTGATTTACTCGAATCCATATGTTCTGATTCAATCAATGTAAATTATGAATGCCAAACGGACGGTGGACTGGAATTTCTGGGTTGAACTCGGCATTGAAGAACATTATTGATCGAGTTGGTTGTTGATGTTGTGGGCCGCAAAAACAATTGTTGGGTTGAACTGATGTTATTTGATGTATCAGGATGCGGTATGTTTAATGTGGATTTTTGAACGTTTCTTAATCCATCAACATCGTAGCCATCCTTTGATGGAATTTGACAGTTTATAACTTGACAAATAAAAGACTAATTCAGCTATGACGTACAAAGTGTGTTTCGTACAAAATGTCAGCCGAAAGCCCTAAAATTGCTCTTTTCCGAAACAACAAATAAAATCTCTTTTTTTTGAATTTTTGACACTTTTTAATCCATGTACAAAGTAGCCATCATTCGATGTTATTTGGCAATTTATGGCTTACAATAAAAGAGTATTTTGTGAGAACTATCAAAGCCACAAGTCAATTTTATCATCGAAATCAAAATTAAAATCGAATAGGAACAGTATTGAATCGTTTCAGTGGAATAAAAATGATCGAATGATCGATCGGTTGAAATGATCGGATCATTTTCGTAATCGATTGTTGAACGATTCGAGCATTTGAAATGAACGAATTACACAGCTCTAATGAGACTACGGTTTCATCGTTTATTAGCTACCGGCGCACATAGGTCAATTTTTCACATTTATGCGGCCAAAAACATTCATCCACTTATATTCTTTCTATTGGGTTTTATATGACGAAAAAAAATATAATTTAAAAAAAAAAACTATTTTGAGGTAAATTTAGAAATATTTTGAGGTTTTTTAATCCTACTATCCTATCCTACTAATATTATAAATGTGAATGTTACGATGTATGGATGTTTGTTACTTAATAACGCTTGAACAACTGAATGGATCTTGATAAAATTTAACACACAAAAAAGTTATAGTCTGGATTACCGTATAGGCTACTTTTTTTTATTATCAGGGGGGGGCATTGGGTGCTCGAAACACCCCAAAATTATTTATCTCTACTTCTATCTTCGTATTGCACTGAAATGTAGTACATATACATAAGTAGTTGCATTGAAATGCCATACTTTGGCGGTGCAGGCTCAGAGGAGGGGCATTGTTTGATTAATTTATCTAAGCAGTAAAGTTTAAAAAAAAAAAATAAAACAAAAATAAAATTCTCCGAATTAAAAACACAAAAAAATTGACAAATATTTGTGTGTCTTTGAATTTAAACTATTTTAAGGTAAGTTAAACTTTATGTGCCTACAGGTTTAACTACATACATTGTTATAGGATAGTTACATACGTATGTGATTTGCTCATTGTTTGTTAGTTTTTTCAAAATATCCTTCGCTTGGCTCCATTACCTTTAAGAAAAGGACTTGATTGGATTTATTGGTTTGCTGTTTTGTTTTAATCCAGGGGCCAAATTACCGCATCAGTGAACGAGTGAGTGAGTCCATCAGTGATCGAATGAAAACGTCAAATTAGAGTAATCGATTGATAGATAATGTAAGCGGTAATGCCAAAGTCACATAATTCAGTCACGTATTACTCGATAACTGATATGCGGTAATTTGGCCCCAGGTACATGCATACGTTAAATAAAAATAATTCGTACGTTTTCAACTTCTCATGTTGAACAGGAGATCAGTTGTGACAGTTCTTGGCTAAGCTAAACGTGTTTATTATTTCAGTGGTAAGTCGTCTTTTTCAAATAGAGCTGTTCAACGATGACACACAGAAGTAAAATAAACACCTAAAAACAACATTCCGTATTTCACACAAGATTTCCATTTACACAAGATTTCCAATGCAAGAAAAACTGAGCGAATCTGCAGAAACTTTTAGACACATGATTTATTTTGAAAAACTTCAGTTGAAAAAAAAAATTGATTGCGGGAGTTCCCGCACGGGTATACGCTAGTTTATAATAATAACATTTAGATATTTATAATTATTTATTTAAAAAAATTAATTTTTTTAACTTCATTTTTTTACCTTTTTAACAATTTTTCAGCTTACAAAAAATAATAAAAATAATAATTATTTAAACTTAATTCATGATAATTCAATAACAAATTCGTCTAGTGGTTCAATGCCTGAATCGGGTTCGGTGTTAGAATCTGCTGGCACAAGCATATTTCTTGCTTCAGGGCAAAATGATTTTAAAATGGTTCGCTTTTTTGGCCTAAGGCTGCTTATGAGTGGATCGAAACTAAGTAACATATACATACATTCAAATTGCACTGTTCTCTTGAAAATGTCCTTGCAAAATTTTCGCGATATAAGCGAAAATGTTTATTGTGGGCCTCTGCAGCTTTCTCTGGTAATTGGCCTATTGGTAACAACTACTTTTCGACTATGATTGCACCGTGTATCAATATCTTGTGCATTGTCGGAGTCATTGGGTGCCAATTATAAAGATTGATGTATAGCTGACTTGTATCTTTGACAAATTGGTCATATTTTTGTGAATCAATTTTGTGTCCACTTGAAATGGTTTCCAATATGACATTTAATCTACAGCTACGAGCAACTAATTAGAATTTAAATGTTAGCTTCTTAGCTGTTGACTTCTAGAGTGGTAGGTTTTTTGATATTGGTGCTTATACGAAAGAAATTTTAAAGGAAGTTCGAAAGTTCCGTTTAGACACGACTCATTATTGATGTGTAAACATCTTTCCCGGCGGTAGAGTGAATTGAAAACGTGTGTAAAACTTATACGTCCCGTGTAACCCGTTACGGTTACACGTTACGGTTACACGTTACGGTTACACGTTACGGTTACACGTTACGGTTACACGTTACGGTTACACGTTCCGGTTACACGTTCCGTGTGGCAATCTACCTTACCGACGATTGCATTTAACACCATGTTTACATTGTTAATATTGCGTACTTACGACATCGTGTTTACATTGGAGACTTTGAGTACTGAAATCTCGATTTTATTACTTTCCATTGCTGGATAGAACTTAATTCAATCCCTCAACATTTCTTCACCACCCGACCAATTAGGCCTATTCTGCCACATTTGTTATTCTGCTATAGATTTTCTGTTATGAATCATAAAAGATTTCCACCTTAAAAGATCTTTTATGATTGGTATTCAGAGGTTCGAACTTTTATAAAAGTCTGTTAGGCTAGTCGCGCACTGGCAACTGTGATTGAAATCAAATAGTTTAATCACCAGTTGAAAGAGAACCGCGCACTGGCAACTCTTTACACACGCTCACACTCTTTTCTCTCTTGCGCTTATGGAAAACAGCTCAACTGTTACGAATTAATTTTAGGCAATCATTTAGTTTGTGTCAAAACAAACTTTTTAGTTGCTCGAATCGAGTTGCTTTAAGTGCGCGGTGTCCCATATAAGCCCATATGTTTCATTTTAGCAACTAAACAGTTATAAAACTAAAAATTGAATGTGCGCGCCTGGCCTTATGCTACTTCGAAAACGAGATCTGTTATGAAACTGAACTAAATCTGTTATCATAATCAGCTGTGATTATGTAAAATATTTCATCTGACATAATTTAAATGGATGACGAACAAAAAAGTAAACTCTTAGGCTAGGCGCGCACATTCAATTTTTAGTTTCGAAACTGCTTGGTTCGAGCAACTAAAAAGTTTGTGTTTTGACACAAACTAAACGATTGCGCGCGCATTCAATTTTTAGTTGCGCAACTGTTTGGTTGCTTATAGAAAACAGATGAACTATTTAGTTGAATGTGCACGCAGGTGCATATAATTTTATGTTACACAGAATAGCGAACTCATTTCAGGCAATCGCTTAGTTTGTATCAAAACACAAACTTCTAGTTGCTCGAACCAAGCAGTTGCGAAACTAAAAATTGAATGTGCGCGCCTGGCCTAAGGCTATTTTGTGTAACATATAATTATATGCACCTGCGCGGACATTCATTTAAGTAGTTCATCTGTTTTCTATAAACTACCAAACAGTTGTGCAACTAAAAATTGAATGTGTGCGCCTAGCCTTACACACTATGGGTATCCATACAATGGAACACGATTTTACCTCATATGTTTCTGGGAATACCATGGCCATACTCTACTTATATGTTTATATGATATGTGTTTTGATATATTTTCTTTCATTTGTCTCCTTTAAAGAACATTTCATTGACGAAATAAAAGATAAATATTCATTATTACTTGATGCACCTGTGTACTTATTGAAATCTTTTATGATAAAAGTCACAGAAGTTTGTCTTTTATGATTTTTAACAAAAATGCTATTCGTAAAAGATTTTTTCTATGTTCGAACGTTTGACAGTTCATAAAAGTTTTCTTAGCAGATTTTATAACAGATTTTAGCGTGCTGAATACCAAAATTAAAATTCATAAAAGATTTGTTGACAGCTCAAACATTTATATGGAAATTCATAGCAGAATAACAGAATAGAAGAATAAAAGATCACGCCGAATAGTCCTAAATATGTGAAAAAGACGAAACACAAATCAACTGGTGTAAAATTTCATAGCGGGTTCATTTAATGTCTTAAAAAATCCACTTCACGTTATTGACGGACGATAACATTTTATTTTATGCTCGCAAAAAATGTATTTTCAGAGTATTTGTTGAACTTTAAAAATCCAAAAAATGTTCTTCAGGGCAATCAGTTGACATCTGCAATGAAATATTCTCGATACGTCAAAATATAAATTGTCCCTTATCTGTCATACCATATAATTATTTTAATTATCGAATTAGATATCCTTTATTATATCAAAATATACTTTTAGCATTCACTATATCAAAATATAGATCGTTCTCCATCTGTCAAGCCATGAACTGGATGATGACTACGACTTCAATGTATTAAAAAAATTAGTTTTTGCCACTTATAATAATAGCATTACAAGGTGGGAATGATGTCAATCGGGTTGTAAATCTCTGACAGAGCGAGTAAGATAAAGTACAAAAACCTAAAAAAAAAGTTAAGGGATTGGTTTGATTTTGGTAAGGTGAACGCTCCATCTAGTGGTTTGTCAAAAAAAAAAAAGTTTTGACTTTTTCGCTGCATGACAAGTATATTTGTTGGCGGTGTTAAGCCAGGTATACATTGTTCAAATGCTTGAAAAGCACGTACAAGTCTATTATTTCAGTGGCGAGAGAACGTTGCCCTTTGTGGTTTTTTTTTTTCAGCAAAATTGTGTTTTTACGAATTTCTTTGAGATTTTTGTAATTTTATCCGAGTAATTTGTTTTATTTTATCTGTCCCTTTTATCATACAATTTTCGTTTGCTGTTTTAATATTTTAATCAGTGCTTATGCTGTGCTGTGTTCTCATCTCTTCAACGTACTATACGCATATGATCCAATAAATACATGATCAATCATCAACCTTGCATATACAATATTTCTATGCAGTACGCTAGATTGAAAAGATTTTGATTTTTCTTCAAGCCTACATCCAATCTATATACGTGTGACTTTTTTACTAATACACTTACAATTGCTGAGAAAAATGCGGAGTTATCGTTCATTCTTCTTTGTGGTTTTCTTTTTTATATTTGGCGTTCGCTCAGTGCAATTCGCTTAACTGAGTAGAGGAGTGCGAAGAGATGACTCTTTTTCGCATGAACAAAGTTAACTTATATTAAAAATCGCTGTGTTTAAAAGCACAGATGCACTCGAAAGGAAGCCAAAAGAGAAACAGAGATTAAAATCGGATTCGTGTAAAAACAGTTTATTTTTTATCAGATAACATCTCTGTTTGAATATAAGCGTAAAAATATAATGCTGTCACAAGCAACATCCCTGGTTAAACATAAGTCAAACAAACTTTACGTTACGTAGCAGAGTCGACTTACTCCTAACACATGCCACGAACTACTTCATCGAAGCATATTGTCGATAAGGTTTTTGGGTCGTGTGAAATGAATATGTGTCGACATAGCAGTGCGAACTCTGGGAATCGAAGTACTATGCCGACATGGCGTGTAAAAAGGACCGAACTAGTTCGTCGAAACAATTTTTTATGATGTTATTCGGTTTTAGTTGTTAAAATTTACAAATCGCCTAAAAAAGCAAGAATAAAATTCAATCTCCTTAAGCAAGAATTCAATAAAGCTCTGATCAACGCAAAAAAGTGGTTCTGGAGCATTAAAATTCAAATATTTTTCGGTCA
The DNA here is from genome assembly GCA_963931855.1 of Philhelius festivus. NCBI lineage: Eukaryota > Metazoa > Arthropoda > Insecta > Diptera > Syrphidae > Philhelius > Philhelius festivus. The sequence continues at coordinate 192,641,610 of OZ007556.1, read as the reverse complement.
TTTTCACTTTTCATTTAAAATTTTACAACTCTACCATTTCACAGCTGATTTTGGCATGTACTTCTACGTCGGCGTATTGGTGTGTAAATGCCCATACAAAAGCGAAGTACTTTGTCGATTGTTCGTCTTGATCGATGTGGCGTGTGTGAGGGGTATATATCACAAGTCACAAATTAGTACGATTGCATTGTATGTTTATTGGGTACGTTCGATAACAAAAATTCGACACGTTGATGTTTACACATCTTAACCGTGAGTCCTGGCACTCACACTTTTTTTTTTTCAAAAACGCCTCTTCTTTTCTATAGCATTTTGCCCATTTTTCCTTCAAAGTCGATTTAATCAAGGAAAATCTATGTTTCAAACTTTTTTATCGTCCACAGTACTGCCATAGTTTGACAGTAAGCGATTTTCTAAATAATTAATTTTAGCTTCAAAATCTGGTAAATTTTCTTCTTTCTTAAACTCATAGAGGTACCTCCGACTAACAATTTTCACTCCTGATGTGCTCGGAGTTCCAACAGCAAGAAAACACAATGATTGTTTCACTATTCAGAATTTTTATTTTTTTTGACCGAAAAATCTGTGCTGTTAAAAATGTCAATATTTTTGTCATCTGCAGTCTTCTGCAGCCAATTTTTATTACATTTGTAGATAAAAAGGTTATACTTCACAATTCAAAAAGAATTATCATCCGATCTAACGCGGAAATATAACAAATTCAATTTTGAAAAGTAAAATATGGTAAAAATATAGCCAAAAAAATACCCAAAGTTTAACAGCACTAAATTTTTAGAATCATGCATTTCAGCGGAGCAAATTCTAATTAAAATAAGAAATCATACCTGAGTTATCGAAATCGATCACTATATTATTAATAACACACACAGAAATAGAAATATTGACCTTACAACTTTATTCGTCCTGTAAACTATATGCTAAGAAAAACGTGTACTGCGGTTAGAGATCAATTTACAATTACACGTATATGCAAACGGTGTGCTTTTGTGAGGTAAAAAGAGTAAAATTAAAAACTGGGACTATTCTCCTAACGATCGACAAACTGTTTTTTTTGTTTACCGTAAGTTTACAAAATCGACTTTTGGCCGCATAAAAGCTAAATATTGACCTATGTGCGGCGGCGGTCTAATATAGGAACGTGCATTGGGAGGGCCGACACAAATTCTAATAATATTCAACTTAGGGCTGTGACGCGTAAAAATTAAGAGGAGGACAAAATTATCAATGTATTCTAGTTTAATATTAAGAAACTAAGAGACATAGCAGATCGCAGAGAATTCGAACCTAGGGATATTTATGATTTATAACAATCAATCACGTTTGTGTGCGTAGTTTCAGCAGGAATAGAGGGAACCTACAGTTTTCTAACGAATCCGAACGTCAAAAATTGGAAGCACTTTTGATCACAAGATATACTTTAAGAGGATTTGTTACCTCCTCACAAGAGATAGAACTCCTCAGATAATTTTTTTCTGTTTTAGGTTTAGGTGACTACGACGTTTCAATCGAACTCAAACGTTCGGCATGATAGTGCCATCCACGCAATATTATTCTAAGCGGAGGCTTTTGTTTGGATAAAACCTCTGAGCCATCTCCTGACTTATAAGCAGTCTTTCCCAAATAAAATCATACATTATGGAGGAAGTCAAATATTCCAATAGTTAAGAAACCAATTAAAATTAAAAGTACAGGGTCAGAGTTTGATTTTTCTCAAATACTTAGGTCGAAAAATGGACGGTGAAGTAGGTAATTCCAGTACTTGAGGAGTAAAGAAAACCCTTTAAAATCCGCTTAAATGGAACTGCCATTGAACTTTCCCATCAAATTTGAATAGAACACACTTTTTCAATTTGAAACTTCAAAATGCACAATTTTTTTTTCATTTCCTTCTCCCTCATTTCGTGTCATGATTTATTCGTCTGCCCTTACACGACTCATCTTTTCGAGGACAGGCACATCCCAACACATCGAAGAGAAAAATATAGAGAACTGTCAAATTGGGATTTATGAATCTGGTTTCAACGTGTAACAGCGCTTGAATCAGAGAAAGGAATAACAAAGAAGATTTTCGAAGAAGGCGCATATCTATATCTAGGTCTATCGTGTAGTAGCAGACTTCCTATGAAATCTAATAAAATTCATATTCCTTAAGCTCACACAATATCATTTAAAACGTCTCAGAAGCTTAAAGTTGTACATTCCAATTAAAGAGGATAGTAAAAGTGGTACGATTCTTTTAAGGATTTCAAAAGTACCAAAAACTAACTCCAGATTATTGTTGGGATATCGGGTCTACATCTTTAAAAACTATATTTTTTCCTAAATATCATTAACTTACTTTCCATAACAGATCTAAGCTTTTAAAGATAAATTTTTTACCTACTTATATGTACATATTCGCATTCCTGCAACCTGTTATTCAATAATTGTTATTTATTGTTATTTGTTCATTAATTTAATTTCAGCTTCGTATCGCAGCGCTAAATGAGCCACATTCTGGCAACATCGAAGGCATACACCGTGCCGACTTCCAGTGCCATAGACAGGCGAGAAAAGCTGGCCTTGTTGAAGAGGCATTCAGAGCCTTCCTCTCTGCGAGGTAAGTCTTTTATAACCATTTAATTTTTTTTTATTTTCATTGATTTTATAACGATCAAAGCAAACACCAAAACCACCTGCCAATCTCAATAATTAATCAGTTTATATCGCTCAAGAACTCAACATCCTGGGAGGGCAGATTGCGTGCGCCCTCAATTGAATTTTTACCTCAATATGTTTTCGCTCGTAATCAGCACGCGCGGCGCGTCAATTGAAATCTAAACCAAGCTGTGAAGGATAATGCCAAAACTTGACGACCTAATAACAACCTGTTGAAGTTGTTTTTTTTTATATCATAGAGGTGGCGAAATGGCAGCAAAGATGTCAAAGAGGCTGACATAATTTTTACGATTATCTCCGCAGGATTTTTTAAGGGGCTTTTAGTTTCAGCACTAAAAGTTCACAGAACAAAATCTTGTGTTTGCTTCTTCGTTTATCCTTACAATACCTTGACAATCAAATCGAATTGGGGCAAATATAAAAACATGGTGTCGTTGGCGGCGGCAGTGGCAGCGTTTGATAAAGGTACGTGCTTAACACGGAACTCTGATAAAAAAAACACACACATCCAGCTGATACAAAAAAAAAAGCGAAAACAATATAAGGGGGCGTAACACCGACGACGTTTTAGAATCCTTATTACACAAGAGATTGTGTTTACCTCTTGATATAAGTTTTCAGTTTTCTACCGCACCCAGCCCTCCCCCTCTCTCATCTTATGTGATACAAATACCCTAACATGGGAAAACCTTCGTTGGCAGTCTCTTGGAACGTCAATTGTGAAAAGTGTCCCTTGGCAGGAGTTTATTTTTTTTTAACTTGTGCTCTGTTTTGTTTCAAGCCATCCCTCGTATCCTTTGGTGGTTTGTTGGTTTGGTTTATCCTGTACATATATCTAGATAAAAGGTATCGCTTCTTTGGTAAATAATAAAAAAAAAAAAGAATTTCAGAACTTATTGTCAGAAGTTATGTTCTATAGGATAGGAACTTTTTGGATGTGCACTTTTCTTGTAATCTTTGTGTTGTGCGTGTTTGGTTTTTAGGATGACAAAACGTGTTCAAAAGGACTATTCTGCAACGAACAGAACATTTCAAGTTGTCCAATAAAAGGTTTTGATGGTGGTTATATGGTGGTGTTAGATATTCCATCTGTTGTTTTAGTTTTTTTTTTTGTCGTTTGGTGCTATTGGTGTTCCACCTTTTTTGTGTGCTATCTTGTTGAGATTTTATCATCATCATGAAAACACCTGTTTTTGAGATTCCACTAAGAGTATACAATCGAGAGTCTAAGACAAAAGCTTCTCTCAGTGACGAGGGTTGAAGTCTAGAAGTTCTATGGGGCGAATAGCACTCTTAGAACACATAAAAGTTCTTGAGAGGTGAATGATGTTTTGTACATACAAACACTTATGTGTGTGACATAAAAGTAATTATCTAAAAAGATTGTCAGGTTAAACGGACATACAAGTATAAGTTTGTGAGGTGAGGGGGGTCTTATGAGTGCTTTTTCTTTTTGTTTCTTATTTTTTTTTTCTTCTAAAAGAAAATGCCATAAGTCTTGTTTTCTTTCTGTATTGGTCACGGTTAAGATAGAAAAATCATATTATTATTCTTTTAGTTATCAGTTCCATTCATCCCCTTAATGTAATTTCAAAAGATGAAGTCTGTATTCTGTATAAATGTTCTCTGTCTAACTGTCAGATCAAATTTATGTATAATCTATTTTTGAATATAGATTTTCAATCCGAAGCCTAAATGGGGCCTAATGCCCTTCCACTTCTCACTCTTTCACAAAAGTACATCTATGTTAGTTGGGTATTTTATTACATATAACTTTGTCAGTTTTAACAGAGTTCTGAGAACTCTATTGAGCACGCGAATTTTGAACTTATTTTTTACTTGCGACTTATAGGTATTTAAGGCAAGTTATGCATTCGAAAAAAAAAATCGACATCGAGATTTTGATCAAATAAAACTGAATTACTGAATTCGGCGTCATTTCGCTCGGCGTTATTTCACAGCACCGTTTTGAATGTCTGCAGATTGCAATGAGTGGTAAATATGGAGATGTGTAAGGCATTCCACATTCGTGTAGTGCGGCTAAAATAAGAATCTCTGTACTTGACAGTACATCCGCTATTGGGCTCAAGTGTAAATTGATGAGCATTTCTAGAAGTACGGGTATTACAGTTGAATTGTTTGAAGGAAGGAATGCAACTAGCTATTTCACTAGAGCACTGCTTATGAAAATAACTGTAAAATAATTCAATTTCTTCCGTTATATTTCTATTTTACTTTCTTAAGGTGCCGCTGGGGTAGACCAGGGCCTTAACTAACAAGCTTCTCCAGCTAGATCGGTCAATAGCCAGCTATCTTCAGTTTCACACGTCAAGTTGGTTGAGGTCCTCTCCAACTTTCCGTGACCATGACTTAGACAACTCAGTCTTTATACTTCGATTCGTTTGTCTATGTCAGTTTTGCTGTACATCCCGGACAGTTTGTGGTTATATCTTCTCCTCCACTCCCCGTTTATGCAGACGGGACCAAAGATCACATAAAGAATTTTCCTCACGCAAAGTCCATGTCTCTGCACCATAGACAAGGATCGGAATGATGAGGGTACTATAGAGGGACACTTTAGTTGCTCGAAAGAGGACTTTGATACTCAATTGCCTTCTTAGTCCAAAGAAGCAGCGATTGGCAAGAGTTATTCTCCGTTTGATTTCAGCGCTGGTGATATTTTCTGAGTTTATAGCGGCGGGCGCCTAGGTTTATGAAGTCCTTCACTACCTCAAAGTTATAGCACTGTCTATAATGACGTTCTGTCCAAGACGTCGTCGGTGTTGCGTGTCCTTTCTAGATGATGACAACATATACTTGGTCCTGCTCTCATTTAGTGCTAAGCCCATCTTCTTCGCTTCCGTCTCAATGCTTACACACGCGTGAGTGACATCATTCTTTGTTGTTCCAATAATATCAATTTCTTCGGAGTATCCGAGTAATTTTTGACGTACTTTTGAAATATTGTGCCTCTTATGTTGACGCGTGAGTTTTGCACTATTCTTTCAAGAAGTCGCATCGCCTTGCCTGAAACCTTCAATACATCAATGGGAACACGAAAAAAGTGGCTTCCGGATTTCCGTTTGCATGTCTATTGCTCTACAGTCTAAGTGATTTTTCCGATTTTCTTTCAAATTGGTGGATCTAGCATTCTTTAATATTTTCTGCGAAACCTTTTTTCGACATTTCAGAAACTTTTCAAAAAATGTTAAAAGTTCTTTTTTTTTTATAAAAACAAATTTGAAGCTATCAAATTGAATGCAATTTATTAGGTCTATCTTACCAAATAAACATTGAGAGTTAGGCTAGGCGCGCACATTCAATTTTTAGTTGCGCAACTGCTTGGTTCGAGCAAGTAAAAAGTTTGTGTTTTGACACAAACTAAACGATTGCCTAAAATGAGTTCGCTATTTTGTTTAACATATAGTTATATGCAGTTATATATTGATTGAAATTCACATCAGACATAACTTAAAACCATGTCTCATTTCCACAGCTCAACATGCGTACTCTAAGGGAAAATCAGTAGAAACAGCACTTCATTCGCTGGTACGTGGCCGTGGTATTGAATATTCCCTCAAATACAAAGAATACAATCTAGTAGCTTTCCTAGATATCGAAGGAGCTTTCAACAACGTCAGGTACCAGGCGATCACAACAGCAATGAACAAGCTGGAATTAGAGAAACCACTCATTGATCTTATAAGTCTCATGCTCAAAAGCAGGACAATAACTTCCAGCATGAGAAGTTTTACTACCACCAGATCGGTGAATCGAGGTACCCCCCAAGGTGGGGTCCTTTCGCCTCTCTTATGGAACATGGTAGTAAACGAACTGCTAACATCAATGGAAGCAGAAGGTTTCAAGGTTATTGCCTATGCTGACGATGTTGCAATATCTGTATCTGGGAAACATCCCAAAGTTCTCTCAGAACTCCTACAAAATGCCTTAAATAGGCTAACAAAGTGGGCTAAGCAGTGTGGGTTGGACGTCAATCCACATAAAACAGAATTAGTACTCTTTACGAGAAGGTACAAAATTCCTCAGATTAACCCACCCAAGATTAAAGGAATACCATTAAGCTTTTCCGACCAAGCCAAATATTTAGGCCTCATTTTAGACAAAAAACTAAATTGGAAGGCAAATATTGATGAAAGAGTAAAAAAGGCTACCGTAGCGCTTTTCACTTGTAAAAAGGCAATAGGATCGAAATGGGGCTTCTCCCCAAAAATAACCCACTGGCTATACACCTCGGTTATTAGACCGATACTCATTTATGGAGTTGTCGTATGGTGGACCGCACTGGACAAGATGGTAAATGTAAATAAACTCATCAAAGTCCAGCGGTCAGCAGGTATGTGCATCACAGGAGCACTTCGCTCGACACCAACTGCAGCCCTGGAAGTGCTTTTAAACCTAACACCTCTTGACATCTTCTCCAAAATGGTGGCAGCCAACTCATGCGTGAGACTTAGAGCCACCTCTCAATGGATCAGTAACAATACTGGTCATACTACCATCTTAGACAACTTCAGATCTATCCCAGATCGCTTAGACTATACCACCCCAAAAATGGTATTCGATAACAACTTCCTTGTTTCCATCCCTTCAAGATCGTCTTGGGAAGAAGAGAGACCCCTGGAAGACAATGCGGTACACTTCTATACAGACGGTTCAAAGACCGATTACGGCGTTGGAAGTGGCATCTATTCAAAACAACTGAATCTCAGTCTTTCATATAGACTTCCCAATCAATCTAGTGTATTCCAGGCAGAAGTAATGGCGATTAAAGAGGCACTATCCTGGCTCAAAGAAAACGTTATACCTTGCAAGGATACGGATCTTCTCGGACAGCCAAGCCGCCCTCAAATCTCTCGCGTCTGTCTCCACTAACTCTCAATTAGTCCACGATTGTCGATCATCTCTGAATGAGATGACAGAACAGTTCAATATTCACCTTATTTGGGTGCCGGGCCACAGAGACATTCCGGGAAATTGCAAGGCCGATGAGCTCGCCAAAAACGGAACACTTCTGCCTACTGTTAGACTAAAACATAACATAGGAACACCACTTGCTACATGCAAATATCTTCTCAAACAATATGCTCTAGAATCAACAAATGCTAGATGGTCACAGGGTACCACCTGCCTGGCAACTAAACAAATATGGCCAAGCATAGACCTAAAACGGTCAAATGGCTTGATCTCCCTGAGCAGACAAAATATAAGCTCTACAATCGGAGTTATAACAGGACACTGCCTCATAGGTAGACATGCTTTGAGGCTAGGAGTCTACACAAATGACTTCTGTAGCATGGACGAGGAGGAAGAGGAAACAGTCCAACACCTTCTATGTACATGTCCAGCACTCTCCAATAGAAGGAATAATTATCTCGGTAATCCCTTCTTCGATAATACCAGTGAACTGGCAACAATCGACACAAAATGTCTCTCTAACTTTATTAAAAGCACGAAATGGTTTGTTTAAATTCATTACTCTCCCATGAGTAACTTCTTTAGTGGTATCACAACGGATCCTTGAGGTCTAAGTGAGTCAACAACAACTAGACAGCCACTCCAACCTAACCTAACCATAGTTATATGCAGCTGCGCAGACATTCAACCAAATAACTCATCTGTTTTCTATAAGCAACAAAACAGTTGTGCAAATAAAAATTGAAATTAGCCATTTCATTATTCTAAACGCATTCGGATCACTTTCAAAACACATTAATTACACCGGGATAGTTTTATTTTCAGGTGGCACTTGAGCTAGATTTTTAATAACCATATCCCAAAAATAATATTCGCCAAAATCTTCCAAATCGCCATTATTTCCAAATACTTTTGGGAGGATATAAATTCCTTGGAAGATGAATTTATCCATTTTTATAACGACGCATAGTGGGGTCGCTAACTGAACTAAATGAATACGCAGGAACTAGGAACTATCACCGGGTTGTTATATACCAGCAACACATTAAAAGTATTCATGCAAAGGCGTAAAGTCATCGTAAAAGTCGTATAAGCGAAAAATTTTACGCCTTTGTAACGTTTACTACTACTTGTTTTACTTTGCATATCATTATTGAATTCATTTTCGTTTCAAGTTAGGTGCAACAGGGGTGGATGGTGGTTTAAGTGCAGAAAGAGTTTCATTCACCTATAAACAAAGCGCGTTTTACCTCATAGAGCGTTTGAAGTTTTCAACAAGTAGGTATCATTTGTTTAAAATTAATATACTTGGAAAAAAAATTACTCAAGGAACATTTCCTTGAAAAAAAAATTCAAAGAGCTTTTATTAAAAAAATCAAGAAGCAAAACACATTTTTTTCAAAGAACATTACTTAAACAAAAAATTCAAGGAACAAAGAAAAACAAAAAAAATTCTTTAGCTAGTTACTCAAGGAGCATTTTAAGACCTCAGCTGGTTGAATTTGACTTTGACGTAATTCACTGACTTTCGGATCAAACGAAATCAGTAAACTGTGAAGGATTTTTGTTTCTTCCCGCTTTGAAATAAGGCGCGATACAAAAGTTTTTACATACATGTGGCCCTTTTTGTTAATGGCATCATCAAGATTCCTTAACGTACCTTGTTAGTTTATATTCAAGCACACAGTAAGGGAAAATTTGAAAAGGTCTTCATTTCGTGTAAGCAAGCTAATTTCTTTTCCACTAATAAAGTGCGCCTTGATACCTTGAAAAAAAGGGAAAAAAGTTACGGTTGGTCTCGGTATGTAAATTCTACATGAAATTAAAGCTTAAAATCTTTATAATAACAGAGAGTGACATGAGTTATCCTGTACTTGAGAGCGTAAACGATTTTAAGGGACGAATCTTCTTTCGCACTAGTGCGGTTGCTATAGTACTAAAAGATCTTGACAATCACAAATCCGATAGCCCAGAATTCCTCGTATTGTAATGAATAGTTGTTCTTCAAAGCTGTCAAAACCACAGCGTAAGCTTTTTCATCTGTCCTTCTGTACAGGTCTCTGCAGAGTGGGAGGAGTGCTAATGTGGTTGATCCTTGTAAGTCTCTTCGGAGCAATCATCACTGGACAAGGGCGCAGTGGGACTGCTACGCAATTCCATTATGCTCCGGGTTCCTGTCGATCTCTTCGTGGTGTTTGTGAATAGGTTACGTAAGTAACTGAACTAACTAGATAGGACTAGGATTATTGTTCCTGAGTTCGCCGTAAGTTGAACAAAGATTAGGGTTCTCGTTCCTAGTTTGCCGTAAGGTGAACAAAGAGTAGGATTGTCGTCCCTAGTTTGTCGCAAGGCGAACAAAGACGAAAAGGAAGCACACTAAGTTGTTGGTTACCACTTGGACCGATTTCTTGGTGTGTGTATCTTAAGGTTTGACAGGCCCTGAGTTTTGCAGTAACTCATCTGGAAGTGACCTCGGTTGCGAAGCTGCACATTAAGCTATATTCTGGTACCATGGGAGATAGTGCCCAGAACATTGAGGGCTGTTGCGTCCTGGACACTTGGCTCGTGCCTTACCCTCTCCTCTATCTATCTTCGTGATAGTGAGGTGGAGGGCTGTTGCGCTGGCTTGGCCCATGCCTACCCCTCTTTCTTCAAACTATCCATGAGGTAGGCCCCCTTGTGGGAGTATCGTTGTGGCGTGGTTTATACCAAATGCGGAGACACATGGTTTTCAAACGTGCTTGAATTCAAGAGGTGTTAGATAGCTCCCCTTAAAGCAAGAGATGTGAAATGCTGTAACATGGAACAGGTTTGCTACTGATATGGTTTCGGCTATATCAGAGCTAATGGTCGCTCAATCTGACTCCGATGTGGGTAGGCCTACCAAGGAATTGAGTAAAACACAAGACAGTTCTGTACAGGTCGGTCGCTTTCCGAGTGGATGGAAGACTGCATTTTTCCAGCCTGTCACTAAAAATGGCGAACCCTCCTCCTCCTCTAACTATCGTCCAATTCCACTTACGTCTCTTCTCTAAAAGGTCATGGAATTTTAAGCTAAATAAATATTTTGGGGAACGAAAGCTTCTTAATGCACGACATTATTGCTTTCGTGGTTATAGGTCCCCTAGTGAACTGATGGTATATCTGATCGAACATCGTTTTAGAGAAAGTAATATTATTGCACTTTATATTTCAAAAGCATTTGATAGGATTTGGCATCAAGCCCCAGGGATCCGTTTTATCTCCGACATTCTTCCTTATGTTCATAAATGATCTTTTGTCTGAAACTTCTAATCCACTAAATTGTTGTTCCGCTGACGACAGTACCCTCAGCTTTTTATATTCGTTTTAAGATTCACATCCTTGTCCTTCGGATGTGGACTTCTAACGGCAGCGTATGATAAGCTCATTAAATTCTGATCTTGACAGCTTTGTCCAATGCGGAATTAAAAACTGTGTAGAATTTAATGCTTCGAAAACGCAATGCTGTTTATTGTCGCTTAAGCGTAACTCTTCCTCAATGTCACTTTCTATGGGCGGTACTTGCATCGAAGAGACTGAACAGCTTTCAGTTCTAGCCTAGGTATGACTATCTTTTGTGGAGTGATCACATACATATTTGATGTCGTCAAAAACGCTGCTAAGTGCTTAGGTTTTCTCCGCCGATGCAAGAAGTCTTTTACTCTAACTCTAAAGATAGCTATTAAAACGATAGGCGACCGTTGTCTAACTGAAACATTTATATCTCTCGAGCACCTTCGCAATGATTCATGTCTATCATTATTTTCCCGCTATTTTCATAAACAGTGATCTAGTGAAATAGCCAGTTGCATTCCCTGCTCAAACAATTCAACGGTGATACCCGTACTTCTAGAAATGCTCATCAGCTTACCCTTGAGCCCAATTTCGGACGTACTGTCAAGTATAGAGATTTGTTTTTTTAGCCGCACTACACGAATGTGGAATGCTTAACCTGGCTCAATTTTTCTCACTCTTTGCAATGTGCACTGTGTATGATATTATAAGGGTTTTCATAATTCCTTGAGTGTGCGTAAAAAATGCACATCAACTCTGTTATTGGTGTCATAACCAGACTCCGTCTTACAAGCAAGCCCGTAAAGAGACTTAGCGTTTATTCAAACGAGAGAGAGAGGTAGAATCAATTCCTTATCTTCATGTACAAACCCTATTCTATCCTATAGACGTAGACTCTATCTGGGAGAGTTTTTCTTCGAGGAACCTAGTGATCTAATTAATATAGAACTGTACAGTCTCTCTCGCATCATAAGGAGCTCCAAATCGTTCAACGATTAGGGAAAATGAGTCCTTGATATGTGTGTCATCATAATAGACGAGCTCTGTCAGCTGCGGTTCTGGCAGCTACTTCAACCTAACCTAACATTTCACTTACATGCTCCTTTACCAGAAAGTCAAACTTGTTTTTACTAAACTTTCTATACGTTAAGGAAGAGCAGATGACTTACATATTGCTAATTAATTTTCAAAGTTATATTTCCCAACGGGCATGAACATGAACAAGGGGATTAAAGACGAAGGCTTCCATACATTATAGCATCTAATTCATACTAGGTCAGTGATACTCAGCACTCAGTTAAAGACCTTGTTATCCTTCTTAAATATCACAGAAGTCTAAATGCAGATCAGCTTTATCTGCATTATTACAGAAGGGATCACAAGACTAAGCAGACTCAAGAGTAGACTCTTCCCCCATAAAATTCATTGGATCCCAGGCGATTTCAGTTCTGAGTTAATACAAGACCTGAATCGTCTTGGCCGCCCATATTTGAATCACCCCCAAATTCTGATCAAAATTGTTGCTCTGATGCCTTCCTCAGAACGTAGCAACACTCAAGTTGTCTCCCAATTTATTGTGTTTTGCATTTCATTCATGATAAATCATAGAAAAAGCAAATTCAAACGAATAATTGGATTTTTCTGTTGTGAGTTTAAGGATGGCTTGCTCCTTCTCATCAAATAAAGAAGGGCCCTCCAATTTATTTGAACCATTCAATCTTCAAGTCCTAGTGTACTCGTATCGACACCAACAGATTTTTTCACCCCGAAAATCAGGTAAAACTTTTGCCTTTTACGAATATTTAATGTTGTCCTTTTGTGATTTAGGTACAATCAAAAAACTTAATGGAATATCAATTGAAATGTCAAATATTTTCCATTTAACATGGTTTCCGGTAGTTAGACTAATAATATGGTTGCTGGTGGCATTTAGCAGACCTTATCACTCCAACGCATGCAACACTCAATCGGGTGTGGGTATTTGAGTTGTAATTTATAGTCTGACAACTGAAGGTGCTCATTAACTTTGCTGTTGTGGTTAAATTGTGGTAGAAGTAATCATGTTAATTGCCAAGGGTGCTGACAATTTGATTTGATTAAGTTTCTTCGGTTTCCTCACTGGCAATCGATTTCTTTGAAAATTTGCATTTTTAACTCGTGCGTTTGCTCGGAAGTTTGTCCTTCAATAACGTTCAAAACAGATTTGAGTGAAATTCTACTACAGAGGACGAATACGACTTTTACGACAATTAAATCATTTTTTTTTAATAAACAACAAAAAATCGGAGTATGGGTATGGTAAAGGGTTTCTCAATAGAAGCCCTTTACATTATATCAATTATTTTAAAAAGTTTTGTCTGTGATATCGAAAGGTTTGTCAAAAAAATTTATGTGGAATACGATAATTTTTAAAAATGGCCGCCTTGGTTTCAAAAAAATGTATGAGGAATATGACAATGTTAAATAAAATGCACGATTAGATCGCACGAACTTGCTCTTATGTAAAAGTACTTTGGAATTTATAAATATAAAACATGGATTTAATGAGATAAAAATGTTCAAATGCATGGAATTGCGGTCTGATTTCCGAAAAAGTATGAATTTGCGCAAATAAAGTTTAATAATCGTTTTATTAAAGTAATTTTTTATATAACAAATTTCTTTCAAATTTTTCTAAAACAAAATTTGGGATGCCAATTTTAAGTGCTTAGTAATATAGATTTTTTGAAATAATTTCAAAAAATAATCGTTCACACTTTTACAAGATATTGATTTTTCAAAAAATAAATTGTATTTTCTTTTTTTTTTCAAAAAACAAAAAAAAATGTTGGAATATTTTATTCACAATATTATTTTAAGCTTAAGGGGGCTCCTGGTAAAACTTTTGGGTTAAAAACGTTAGAGCCGTTAATGAGAAAGTCAAAAAATCAAAAAAACAACGGTTCTATGACAGGTACCATTAATAACATTTTAACCCAAATTTGTTTTTTTAAAAATGTTAGTCGACGTCCATAATATCACACAAAATCAAAATCGTTAGAGCCGTTTTCGAGATAAATAAGATTATACATTACGGGTGTATGGGGGGTACCGTTAGTTTTGGAGCTAAAAAAAAAAATTTTCAATTTCCAGTGGCTTAGGCTGTAGGGAGCGGGACAGACATACAGACACACTGAAAAATGTTTTTTGTGTACTAAATTTTCCTTAAATTTTTAATAAAAAAAATTGATATGCAAATTGTTAGTATTCAATAAAATACATTTTAAAACGTAATTTAAAAATTTAATAGTGTATCCAATTTCAAGATATTGAATTTTCAAAAAAAAATTGTATTATTTTTTTAAAAATCCAAAAACAATTTTTTTCGAATTTTTTATTATATTTTTCCAAATGCAAAGGATCCCTGCATAAAAATGTTGGTTAAAATCGTTAGAACGTGAAAGTAAAATCAATTGAAAGTAGTTTTTGTAAAATCCGCCCTCTATTTTTTTGATTTTAGTTATTTTCTTATTTTTAGTGAACAGGAAGCCGAAAATTTGTATTTGTGGTTTTTTAAACTTAAGACATCGCATGTATATATTTTCTTCCCACTTTCCCGCCTACTTTCACTCCCCTTTTTTTTATTTTCAGCTTAAAGTTAATTAAAGTTAACATTTGTATTGTATGCAACATACCCCACACACACCCCCTCCCACCGTCAAATGCTTGGCATTTATTTTTATTTATTTATGATTTTTTTTAATATAAATACGAGTAAGAAAGTTTAAAATTGGAAAACAAAAATATTTTATTCTAAAAATAAAATTTTGAAATTTAATAATATTGGAAATAACTGATAAGAACTTATAAATTTTTTGGAAACATAGTCATTTATATGATGTTTATTAATATGTGTTGCACATGTTTTAACAGTTATTTTTTTGAATTTTTGACAAAAAATAACATTTTTTTTTTTAATTTTGAGCTAAAAGTAATAAAATAATGGTCTAAAACTTTTTGGAATACATATTTATGTGCATCAATAAAGGTACCACATTTTTGACAAATTTTAATTTTTTTCATCACTTAACAATAAAGTTATAAGAATACGAATTTTTATTCTAAAAACTTATTTTTCTTTCTCATCATACGTTTTTTCTTCTTAAACAAAAATGCATGAAAATGCGAAAGTTTTTATTTTTTCTTTCAAATTTAGAATACTTTTAGAATACTAAACAGTCATTAACTAAACGGAGGCAGCCGGAGCTAACAGAGAAAACTTCAATTGAAAAATGAAAAAGATACTGCACCTTTCTGATTTTTTTTAATTAATTTTCTGGTGAACTTAATTTAAAAATATATAATTGTTTTGTAAAGAAGAAGGCTTGGGCTTTTCAAAAAGGTACAATACTTATACATTCTGTTCAGAAAAATACGAAATAATTGATTTCAAACTCTAACTTCTAATAATTCTAAAAATAAAAATATCGAAATGTCATTTTTAACGGTAATTTTAGGTACCTAGAACAAAAGTAGATACAAAAAATTAACTGCGTTTGGATGAATTTTATTTCTAGTATATAATCCCACCATTAGATTTTTCAAATTACGAAATTCAGTAAAACCATTATTGAGATGGATTTCATCATTTGGTCGCATAGTGCAGCGTAGCGAGCGTAAGCTTTTTGGAAAAAATTGGTACATAAAATTAGCTATTTGCTTGCACGTAATTTTTCAATATGTCTACTATTTCCGTATATACTTATGACTTAGAGGTATTGAGATCCATTTCAAAACCAACATAGCTAGTTTAGTTATTTCAGGCATCAAATTATTTCTTAAGCTTTTTAGATTTAGTTTGATTTTGAAAATTGAATAAAAAGTGTTCTCATTTTTTTAAAACGCGATTCGAATATTTTTAAGATAAACGGCCAACTTCTAAAAATTGAACTATTTTCAATGCAATGAGTAAGACTTATTTGAAAGAAGAATTCTTTGCAAACTTTCCAAAAATATATCTACTTGCATATACTTGGACTTGCATATTGAAAAATCAATGTTGAAAATGGCTGATGTTAATTAGTATAAGGATTTTATAGAGCGCCTTACGAGTGAAGAGTTTTGAATTCATTTGATTTTCTTAACCGAATTAGAAGCAGTTTCCTAGGTTAATTCCGCTTCGGATATCTAGTAAGGTGTCGTTCGTGAAGAAAATATTTACTCCGAGGTATAGGGGAACTTCTTAATTACGTCGAAGTTTTTGCTATCAATAGTGACGTTTTGCCCTAATAGGTAGACCGATATTTGTCTGTTTATTGAAAGCAACAAGTCTTGGAAAATATTCTTTTTTTAGATTCAAATGTCTCGAACAATAATACTCTTTTGAAGAATACAATCGTTATCCATAGGAATTGTTCTTGTTTTAGTTGCGCATTTTTCATTCTTCGAATTAACTTTTTTTTTAAGAAGATTGCATCAATACTAATGTAATCTTTATTGCAGTTCTTTATATTGGTTGTATTGACTGTATCCTTGTTTTCAATTCTGGGTCTTTTTTTTCATTTAAGTAAAATATTAAGATTAGTTCGACCAAGGTTCTAGAGCCGCATGTTTTTAGCGTTAATTTTTAATTTAGCTTCATATCTGCTCTCACAAGTTTTTTCTGACGTCTTTGTAACTCCTAACTTTAATTTGAATTCTTTTGTCTTATTGTTTATTTTCTTCTCAATTTTTAATGTCCCCGAGTAAATTGAAAAATAATTATAACCTTAGACCTTCCCTTAAATCTCTCTCTTATTAGAAAGCCCTTGCTTTAAAAAATTGTTGCTTATTGCAACTAAACATTCATCCGAAATAATTTAATCTAAAATAAATTATAAAATCATGAAAGTATGCACATGTGTACCTAACCTCAAATTGAACTCACATCTCAAATTTTGACCTAAGATCCAGACCCACATCTCGTAACTCCTTCACCCACTCACGCATGCTTCTCATTAGGGTTTCGCATACTTACGAGGGTAATGGAAACACGTCCACGTTCCACACACACAAAAAACAGAACAAATATTTAACTAAGCAAGCACTGAATCTATTATGACCGTGCCGCATCCTTGTGCCACATTCGGAACGTCAGATACTAAGAGTATTACCATCGTTGTCGTTTTGTGTGTCATACGCAGATTCTCACATTATGTATCTAAAGCAAGCAGTAGCAACACATCGCAAAGAGAACGTATGAAGGTACACATGCCTCACTTTCACCTAATTAGGGCACAAACTTTAAAGTAGAACGGTCGGAGTGTAACACGAAAGATACAACTATAACCAGCAGAAGCATTCAGATCAAGTGGTTGGTGCTGAGGAGGGTTATACAGAAGCATGCAAATAATAGATAAGAGTTTGCAGAGGTAATTTCCAAGGACGTATTTGTTATACAGATATCTTTGAATGTTTAAAAATATAAAAAAAAACTACGACGGACGCCGTAGTTTTAATACCTCGTAATTTAAAAAGGGTATTTGTGTTTTTATTTTGATGAAATTTTATAGTAAAAAATGTTACACTTTTCATGAACAACATGAAAAAAAGCTCGTAAGTTCTTTTAAAATATTTTTAAACCTACAACCAAAAGTGTAATAACTCATATCTCAAGACGATTGTTTCTAGCTAAAATATCTCCTACCCATTCGCTTAGGTCCTATCTTTCTTTCCGATGTGAATTATGCCATGGAAATGGGACCTAACCTAAGTAAATGGCAATACCTCTTAAGCCACACAAGTTAAGATGAACGGATTGTACTGAAATATCTCGTGGCTCAGTAAACTATTCTATCGGAATACCTGGTAGCCCAGAAATATGTCTCGTAAGCTGATAATTACATGAGATTTCCCTTAAAAAAATATTAGCCTTTCAGACTTACCACGAACTCACAGACAGCTCTAAGAATCGAGAGAGAATTGATCCCTACTATTCCACTACAAGTATCTTCTCGTTTGGATCGGAACTTTTAAGGTTTTAACAGAAGTTTTTTGGATAGTACCCGTTGGACTGTCATGCAGAAGGTCTTGGGTTCGATTCTCAGCCGTTACAAAAAAGTTTTTCGGTGGTGTACTGCTGCACTTAATCATTCGAGGAATTGACAAATCGTCTTAGAGTGTCTATTATTATGAAAACTTCTACTCATTAGCCGTTTGGAATCGGTAGATAATTTTTATGGGTCCCCTTCATTGCTGTTATCACGCACATATGTTGAGAGTTGTAAGTCACTAGTTTCTGGTTGTCTTCTGACTTAAGAGTTATTAGCTCTTACACAAAGGTATATCAAAAACAAAAACTGGTTTATTGCACTACGACATAGAGATCTATTGTGCCAATATTACACACATTTAGACAGAAATATTGAGACCTGCCCACTTTGAAAAAAGTTACGACGGACCCCGTAGTTTTAATACCTCGTAATTTAAAAAAGGTATTTGTTTTTTTATTTTGATGAAGTTTTATAGTAAAAAATGTTTCGGATTTCATGAAAAACATGGAAAAAAACTCGTACGTTCTGTTAAAATATTTTTAAACATACAGCCAAAAGTGTAATAACTCATATCTCCTTCCCATTCACTTAGGTCCTATCTTTATGCCATGTAAATGGGATTTAACCTAAGTAAATGACAATACCTCTTAAGCCACACAAAGTTAAGATGAACGGATTGTACTTCTTCAAAGATATACAAAATATACCATACATATTTGCTTATTTCCACAGAATAAATTTTACATCTCCAGAAACTATTGTTGTCTTTTCTCTTCCTAATTTGGTCAAAATTATTTTTCTAAAAAGGTCTTCCACTCCTTTTTTTATTATGAAGAAATTTGTTTTCTTATTTTGGGCGCACTAAATGGTATTAATTAGGCCCCTTAAATGTTTAAGCACAGTGCGAGCGTTATGAAAGTCTAAGAGGATTTAAATTTAAAAGGAGATACCGATGCAAATTGGTTGTAAAAGTCTGAATATCTGAAGGGAGGAAATACTGAGCCAGGTAAGGAATTTTACATTCGTGAAGTGCGGCTAAATAATAAAATCTCTTAACTTAACTCTATGTCCAAAGCTGTTTTTTTTTTTAAGTATGTTTGATTGGTGGCTCAGGAAGAACCCAATTTCGACGACTTTGTCGCATAAATTTGGATGAATCTGTGGCATGACTTTCGTTTTGTTGACTATGGAATATCTACTGTTTGTGGTTGATTGACCTTCGATGTAAGATAGCCCCAAAGGCAGAAGTCCATCCTGGTGCAACTACATGTTCTCTATATTCATATAATTCAGATCATTGATCGCCTGATTATCATTGATCTTTAACGCTCCCAATGAATGCCTTGGAATGGTAGTTCCGTTTTGATGATGTATGAACCGTTGACTCCGCTAGAACGAAATTCGCGTCACACAATGACTTCCTCACGATTCATTTGCTCGTGTATTTTATCAGTGGCGAGGCGTCATATTGTTCAAGTCGTGCATGAACGACTAGCTTACAGGCGACATTATTTTAATTTCTATCTAATTAACCCACACCTCATACTTATACTGTTCGTTCATTCCTTATAGTTATATTATATCTAATGTATACGTAGGTATATATTTTCCATTTTCCAACTCGCACATTCCTTCTCTGAACTACCCAAACAAACCAAAACGAACTAGCTACCTGCTACTGTTTTGTTTTCACTCAACCGATCAGTATCTACCCAAGTCGTTCATACGATTTGGCAACGAAATGAACCCATAGAAAGCATACAAGAAAAAAAAAAACAATTCGCTCGTTGTGGTTGTAGGGAGCATTTCGTGCAAATCTGTTTTGAACGAGTAGAGCTTTTTTTTTTAATACATAGAATGATGGAAATGAGGAAAACGGGTAGCTAGGGCGTAGGTAAGTAGTTTATTTATTTATTTAGGTACATATTCCAATATTTAATTTTTTTATTTTTTTCGAATATGAGAAATGAGACGCGCGTCGTTCATATGGACGGTTTCGTTCAAATCAGTTTTGAACGAGGAAAGCTTTTTTTACTGTGGAATGAAGGAAATGAGGAAAACGGCTAGCTGGTACTTAATCAACACATACCTACCTATTTATTATTGACATAAAAATAAAAACATTATAATGTACCTTTATATAAAAAAAGACTTGTTTGACTTCTTGGCATTGCAAATAAGAATTTTGAAACTGAACGACTACATTTTTTAGGCACGCGTCGCCGCTGGTATAGATTGGTATGTTCGTAAATCCATTGATCCAAAATTGAGTGTAGTAACTGAAGCTGATTTTTTTGGCATCATGCGCCGATAGTTTCTCAAACGGAACACTGATTTGATAGACGCTATTCAACCCTAAAAGCTTCCATCGTGATTTACGATATACTTCTGATAAATGAATAAAAAAGAATTGTCTCATGTTCCTTATACAACATGGCGGCTGTACCCTTATATATTTCCAGCATCCCTTTAATGAAAGATTCCTTATATGCAAGTATTTCTTGCACTTTCAATGACCTTGAAGCTTGACTTTTCTGGATTTTAAAAAAGAATGTAAACCTTAATCGATAAGACACTTATGTATAGTGATTTGGGAATTTTATTCACTTTTGTAATGGTTAGTCCGTTGGACTTCTACAACAAAAGCCTTTGCTTCATTTCCAGGCGCTGCTATTTTTAAGAAATTAAACAAGTTTTTTTTAGGTGAACTAGCCTTGGAGAAGAATAAAAATCTTCCAGAAGTATCTCTACTCATGTCATGAAAAAGTGTGTATTCTCCATACGGAAATGGTTGAATATTTTTATTATTGCAAGCTCACGTTTAACTCTCGTATTGACTTTATACCAAGAAGTTGCTTGGAACTGATTTTCTAACGAATTTAATAATCCTCATCTATCAAGAATCCTCAACTGTGCACTTTTCTTTGTCCCATTTTAGAATATTGTATCTGGTTATGGCGTTAGACCTTAGATGAGTCTAAAAAAAAATTATATCGTATACAAAAACTATTTTCGTAGAATTTGTCCTACGTCACCTTTCACTGAATCCAATTAAAATAATCAATCTTTTATGAAAATAGATTGAACTTCCATAGCAATTACTGAAATAGAAAACTGTGAACTTTCAACTTTCGTTTGGATGAATTTATTCTGCCCACATATCTGTTATATTTAAATTCTCATTACAAACTCCTCCTATACTGCTTTTTCATTAAACTACTTGAAGATTTAGTGAATCCTTAAATTCATGTACAGTACATTCATTTAATCACATTTTAGTTTGAATATAAAAAGTCTTTAATTTTTTTTTATCTTTTTAATAACTACTTCATTATTTAGACATGTTCTGTACTGGAAGTATTGGTTTTGCGTGGAGTTTTTTTTTGAGTTTGAGTTTTTAATAAAAACTACAATGATCAAGAAGTCCAAGCAAGTGGGCTTCTTCATTCAGTCTGTTGTTCGTGTATTTGTACGAGTATGTCCAATGCACGACTTGCCAATTCTTATTTCAAAATTTAGAACAGAGGAATTTTGAAAAAATTTATGTTTTAGGTAATTTCGAACGTGTAAACTGCCATTGAACAATTTTGTTTTTTTTTTTTTTTTCTTCAAATTTTGTCAAATTCTACTATTTGTAACTATACGCTTGCAAGACCTAAGCTATTTTTATTGCAACCTTAATGGCACGGCACTAGTTAAAAAGAAAATAAAGTTAAGAATTATTCATGTCGATTACAGAATTCGCAGAATTTTACTCCCGTTGAGTTGTCTCGATCCGTTGACCTTTCGCATCCGCTGTAAAACTGAATTATGAAATTCGCCGGATGAACTACATTGTCTAATCCTAAAATTACCTTATCATTTATTAACTTTCGTATCGACGCTGTCAGCTACAGACATTTGGTTAACCGGCCTAGGATTTGATAGCACCGCTATCAACGAAATCAAGCATCGTTTTGAGTGGTTAGTACTTGGTTGGAGGACCAACCATGTGATCTCTCTTTTTTTTTTTTAGATTTCTGGCTCTCCGGTTGCGTTGTTAGTTGTCCGTTTTCTATTAAAATTTGTTGAACAAACACTTTAGCATTCGGTTTGATGAGCTTTTGACGTACATTTTTGTGCTTTCCATTGTTTATTTTCGTTTTTTTTTTGTTTAATCAAAAATTCAATTTACAATTAATTAAAACTGTCACTTTGGCTCATTCGCCGAAATCTATAATAGGTGTGATTATTTTCACAGAGCTTCGTAACTCTGATGTAAACTGGATTTTTATTCAAATTTTTATGAAAAATTCGCATAAAATAAATTGGATTTTAACGTTATTTTTACTGGGTATTTTCGTATGTGTATATTTCGTCAATGGCTAAAACAATTTTTTTTCCATTTTTCACAAATAGAACGGTTTTTTTGATTTTCGAATTTATCATCAACGGCTCTAACGATTTTAACCATTTTGTTTTCGAAAAAATAGTTTTTGGATTTTTAAAAAAATAATACAAATTTTTTGTTTGAAAATTCAATATCTTGAAAACGGATACACAACTAAATTTTTTAATTACGTTTTAAAATGGATTTTATTAAATACTAACAATTTGCATATCAATTTTTTTTTTATAAAAAATTTAAGGAGAATTTAGTACACAAGAAACATGTTTCAGTGTGTCTGTATGGCTGTTCCTCTCCCTACAGCCTTAACCACTGGACTTATTTTTTTCAATATCAGTAGTTAAGGGTCATCGGTGATTCTCTAGAGGGGAAATTGAAATTTTTGTTTAGCTCCAAAACTAATGGTAGGTACACCCCATACACCCATATTGCATAATCTTATTTATCTCGAAAACGGTTCTAATGATTTTGATAAAAAAAAATTAGGTGTGATATTATGGATATAGACTATATTTTGGTCAAAAAAAATTATTAGGGGTACCTGTCACAGAACTGTTTTTTTGATTTTCGAATTTCTCTCCAACAGCTCTAACGATATTAACCAAAATTTTTATTCAGGAGCTTATGGAAAAGGGCTACATTTTTGTGAAAATTTGGGGAAAAATTTTATCAATGGTACCTGTCATAGAACCTTTTTTTTTTATTTTAGACTTTAGCATTAACGGCTCTAACGATTTAAACCAAACATTTTCAGCAATAGCCCTCCTAAACTTAAAATAATATTGTATATAAAAATATTCAAAAAATATTTTTTGGTATTTTTGAAAAAAAAAAGTTTTTTTTTGAAAAATCAATATCTTTAAAACGTGTGAATGATTATTTTTTGAAATTATTTTCTAAAATATATACTACTAAAGTCCCAAATTTTGCTGTCAAAAAATTTTAAGGAAATTTGTTATATAAAAAATTACTTTGATAATAAAACGATTTTTAAACTTTGTTTGCATAAATTCATACTTTTTCGGAAATCAGACGGCAATTCCATGCATTTGAACATTTGTATCTCATTAAATCCATATTTTATATTTATAAAATATATTTTAAATTCTATAGTACTTTTACATAAGAGCAAGTTCGTGCGATCCAGTCGTGCATTTTATTTTTTTTTTTTTTTTCAATTTCTTAAAATAAATTATAAATTTATTTCAGATGTTGTCATATCTCACCATAGTGAAATTGATATTTCAAACGAATTTTAAAGTTTTGTAAGAAGCTCTCTTACATAATATCTACTTCAATATGGTTTATCGATCATGGTAAAAGCTCTGAATTTCTTAAAAAATGACTTTTATAAGACCTAAATGAAAAGTTATGATAGAGAAACTACAGAAGAAAACAAGGTTTCCTCTTGTTTCTGAATGATTCAAATCTTTTTGTGTAGGCATTTATGCGTACAAACGGTTTTCCACTCAGTAATTCTTATCATTCAATTTTAATAAAACCTATTTTTAGAATTTAGTTCAGAACTCTTGTTTCAATGTGATAAGGGGGCCCAGACGGCCATGATTTGTAAATCTTTTAATCCAATTATTGTACTTTTAAATAATGATTGAAAGAAATAAAGACTTTCTCTATCCAGCTATTTGTCTTAATTTTAGTACATAAAATAAACTGTGAGTGAGTAGTATTTTATTATGTACGGATTATAATATTATTCAAATGTCCACCGCGCATCCAAAACTTTCATTTTTCCATATCCCTGACTCTCAAGGCAGTTTCTATTTGTGGTTTATTGAAGAAAGCGAATCGCATGATTTCGGTAGCCTATTCACATTGCCTCAGCGTGAGATACCAATTTTCGGAAATAGCTTGTGCAAAATGTTCATTGTAACATGGGCTGTGGGGCACGTAGCACAGCCCTATTGAAACCACATGTACCATATCATCCAATTCGGCGCAAAATAAATTGGTTTCCTTCGACCGATATTGCAAAACCCTTTATAAGCAAATTGTGTAAAAATCATTAAATTCGGTATTTTTAACCCACAAAAGTTTATAATAATTCAAAACTACTAAAATGTGTTCCAAAAATGGAGAGATAAAAATTCCTGAAAACTAATTTTTTTTTAAATTTTTAATAAATGACTGTGTATAATATTCACCAGTAAACCGTTCTTTTAAAGCAAATACTTAACGTTACTATTCCATACCGTTCTCTAATTTAGATAACGGTATATTATTTTGGATTTTTGATAGTTCGTTAAGCATTTGTGCCTATATTGATCAATTGACGAAGAAGGCGAATTCGCCTTTCTTCAAGCAATTTTTATTATGGTACTTTATTATGGTCAAACCCTAAACACATTTACACCAGCCAAATTTGTTCACTTTTGCGGTCATTTTTGACCCGAAAATAGATCTAGTGAAATTGATCAATTTGAATTCCGTTAAAAAAAGGGGTATGCAACCCGCGAGCGTTATACAGAGTTATGCAGAGGGTGTTTGGTTTGTTGTCCGCAAAAGTACCTCTTGTGAGGAAGTGATAAGTCGTCAAAGAGTCAGCCCTTTCACAATTTCCCTCGCAATCTGAAACTCTTACAATTTTCGAAAAAAGCTATCACCAAATCCGTTTGTAATGAGAGTTTGTCTAAGATTTTCCACTACGATGAATTCTGTGATAACCTTTTTCGGGATTCGTGACAAGTTTCCGATTACGATGCAATTCGTGATAGGGCTGAGTATTTCTTGTCGTGAGACTGATATTAGCCGTTCGAATTCGAAAGAAAGTCTTAGATCCCCTCCATTCCTTGTAACACGGAACTAATAATGGTTCTAGGCTTAGGTTCTATACGAGTCAATAGCCTCAAAATTATTTATTTACTTAAAATTGAATTCAGAAAAATAAAACTGCTGTATCATTGCAAAATGAAATTGTTCATGATGCAACTCTGGTAAATAAAGAACAAATCCTTGTACATCAATAATTCTGTGAGAATAGAGTCTGGCAGACAATATTTTCCCGTAAAAATAGAAAGTGAGTTGTACAGTGCTGTCGAAATTTGACAACAACTCCTAACAGATACTTTCAATTCGTCCATTCTATTGCACATGATTTCCTCCTTACATTATAGGGTAACCTGATGTTGGGTCCCCTCATCTGCTCAAATCACTTCTGCACAATCAAAGGCTTCTTTGAGCCAATCTTAGACAGATCACAGAACAAATTTTATACCACTATATCGTCTCTCAGGAACTTTTTCTATTACCTCTAATCAGTTCCCTTCTTCTATTCTCCAAGCCTTATAAATAAACTTTGATATTTTGCTAAAATTTTATAAGTTCAGAACTTGAATCAAGCTATGAATTGGTTCATAAGCCAGAGTTTTTAAGAATATATGTTTGAAACCTAAGTTTCATGTATTTTTTGTAAGAATATTTTAAGTCGAATTTTCTTCATCTCAAAAGGCTTTCAAAAAAGCAAAAGTGTTCAGGTGTACTTACCTATATTAATAGCAATACGAGCTTAGTCATTTCTTCGTGAAACGTTGATCTCAAGTTTAAGGCTACCTTTCGACATATTTTCGACCAAACTTACTTTCTTAATAAGGATGCCTAGGCCTCCAAAATTCTAAATGCGCTCCCTAAGACAAGTCTTCGGTGAAGAGAATATATATCGCGTTTAACATTGTACCCCGCCAATTTGCCAACAAGGTTGTGCAAATTCGCAACTTGACCCCAAAGTATGCAAACGAGTAGCGATGAATTGGTTGTAGCTAGATACTCGTAGGTTGAAAGAGGATGAAGATTGCAGAGCCTTAAGGCAGCACAATCCTCCATTATATGAAGACCATTTTGAACAATTCTCATCTCATTTTGTTCATTCGTCTTTTCAGCTCATATACGAGTACGTATCTATTTTTGGAGAAAAGAAATTTAAATGATTTATTACAAAACGCTCGGTTGAGTCGAATGGCTTTTGTGCTCCTTAAGAGGTGTGAAAAAAAAAATTTGGTGATTCCATTCTATTTATCTTTCTTTTGCTTAATATGCAAATTGGTTACAAAATGCTAACAAATCTTCATCCGGATGTAAATGGGAATTGGGGGTGGGTTTTTGTGTGGAAATGTGTGCTGAATAAATTGCACCTGGTTCAGATGTTTATGGGTGAATCATGAATCATGTGGTGGTGCTAGTCGGGTGGGACAATTTGTCCAACAAATTAGGTCACATTAGGAAAATCTCAAACGATGCGAAAATGGAAATATGTAGGTACATATATTGGCATCTGGGTATACCTATCTGTCTACACAAACTATAGTCTATTTCTGAGGAACGATATCAAAAGAGAACACAGGTTCCTGGAATATATGTAGATGGAAATTTGAATCGAAATGTTATCTAAGAGTATGATTCCATATTCCCAAATAAAATGTTTCCGCACTGCAAATAAAACACTCGGGTTTGGCAGGCCCATAACACCTTTGACCCACATAAGTTTTACAAAGCGAAGTTGCAGGTGCTCGAGGACCACTAACTATCAGCGACGACGGCGCGGCGTTGCCAACGTAACCCATGTATAGGCCAACCATACTAAAGCATTCAGTCGAAAAGACACGTCTATGTGTTTGTTTTCCAGGAACCATTAGCTTCGATTTTGTGATCCTGAAAATTCCTAAATCTAACGCAACACGAAATGCAAGGGAGGTGAGGGCTCCCTGCGTATACTCGTATGAAGCAAAACTCCAAATCGATACATGAATACACCACTGGAATTGCGTTTTGAATTTTGTGGCTTTAAGGCTGTAGGAACGTTGCATGGATTATAATGAAACCGCATTGGTATTTTCGGATATACGATTTTATGAATATTCAAAACAGTTTCGGAATTCTGTGAAGGTACTTTGTGTTCTCACAATATGAATGTTGCCAATCCCATGGAATGAAAAATATTTTTTAATTGACTTTGACATACACATCAGGTTTCAGGTGAAATTGAATTGATGGTTTTGATATTTTCGACAGAGATGAAAATGTACGGAAAACCCTTTGTGGGTGATTCAAGTGGTTTGATAAAGCCTCTAGAAGGGCTTATAACTTCCTTACAAAACAATTTTCGTCACAAAATAAACAACAAAAACTAATTACATGCATACAAAGCATGCAGGAAAGCTATTTTCATTTAAATATGTTCACTTAGACATAGAAAAAGTAGTATGTTTTGTGGGAGTGATAGTTACTCTCGCCCTCCAAAGGTGGCAATACGATTGAAGCTGACTTAGTACGATTTAAGTGTGTCTTATGTTTATTGGAAAATACTATTGTTAAGAGTTATAACTCATTTATGAGGAATTCATGAAGCAAGAGATAAATTAATTCTTTCATGGTTTTGATTCATGCGTCTTCAATTTAATGATTTATGATCGACTAAGACTCGTACTAGCTGAATAAATGTTCAGCTTGAAAGTTGATTGTTCGTAGATCAAACTTGTTGCTCTCATTCCCCGAAAATATAGAGGGAGGAAAAGTTCCGAAAAATCAATGAATTTGTTCACGTTTTGTCGTCAATAAGCTAGTTCAATCAAGTTGAAATGTAAAAGTTTTTATCTAAATCAAGTTTAATTTCAAATCTCTTGTAACGTCCCATACAAGTTCCCACTTCAAACACAATTTCCTGACCTTGACCACCTCAAAATTAATAGTTTTTGTTACCATTTTCCTCTCCGTCAAATAAGAATCTCAATAAATCATTTTTCTTACTACCCAAAAATAGAGGAAGTGGTGGGTAGAGAAGATTAGGATTTTGAATTTTGACAATAAAAAAATCAAAATCATCTATGCATTTTTTTTTTATCAAAAATGTACTTAAGATTTTAAAAAAGGCTGACAAAATCGATTTGAGACGATTTGATATTTTTTTCAAAAACTAAGATACAATAAAACCCGCTTAAGAGAAAAACCCGCTTACCTGAAACACTTTTTTCGTCCCCAAATATTTTCCGACCAATTTCCATTAAAACACTTCGCTTAAGTGAAACTCGCTTAAGCGAAAAACCCGGATAACTGAAACATATTTTCAGTTAAGTTTTAATATTTTTCATTGAAAATAACTCTCTTAAGTGAAAAAAAAAATTGAATCGAACAGAACAAAAATTTGCTATTTTTCGTTTTCAATATATTATTTTTGTGTTATTTAATCGTTGTTTTATTTAGCTTCTTTCAAGGCAAGTCCAAAAGATAAAAACAATATTGTTTCTAGCATTAAATGTCCGCTTAATGGAATTTTTTAATCCGTTTAAGTCAAATTTTTTTTTCACTTATCCGAACTCCGCTTAAGTGAAATTATTTTTCACTTAAGCGGGGTTCGTTTAAGTGAAAACCCCGCTTAAGTGAAAGAAAGACTGTGACATTTTGCCGTTTCTCTTAAGTGGGTTTTACTGTACTGAAGTCTAGGATATAAATTCGATTAAAAATAAATTAAAGAAGTTCATATCAAATGGCAAATCAATAGTGAGTACTTTCAATTAAACTAAAGTTGGTGCCGAAAAATTCATTACATCAAAGTGAAACTAGAATTAACGATTAGAAATACAATTTTCCTTTGAACTTGAAAGACTAAGATGAGAAGCAGTTTTGCATGACGTATCGAGAGCAGCGTTCCCCGATGTTACAAGTGTAACAAGTGTTACCGTTTTTTTGTTTTGTTTTACACTTTCCTTTTGGAATACTTTCTCTTCTTAACTTTTTTTTTCAAATCAAAACTTGTAATACTACTCTTATTTTTTTTGTATATGTACGACTACATATATCACAAACATAACTGATAAGAACTACGCGTATATCTAGGATTGAAGTGAGTTTGAACTACGATTGTAAGCGTTTGTAAACCTGCATCGAATATAAATTAGCTGTTGAGTTCAGTTGAAATGTTGTAATGTTATCCATCTCCTTGAATTTGAACTCGATCTCCCGATTTTGCATATAGAAGTTAACAGAAATGTATTCCTTAGTATTCCTGTATCCCTTTTCCGAAGTAACGTAAATTATTCGAACTATTTTTTTAAACTGAGGTTTATATTGGGGGATATTCAGGAACATTATTATGTAAAATATAGGTTAAAGAAGTGAAGAAGCAAACAAAATTGAAAATGCTTGAGATAATATACCAGATTGAAAATGGGTTTAATTTCAAAATTGAAGCCATTACAACAAATGGCATTGTGGAGATCCAGAAAAAATAGTCATTAAAAATGTTTCATAATAAATCCCTCATATTCTTAATTTTTTCAAAAGTTTCACTTCTATAATGTATATGGTTCTGTGTGGCCTGTAGCAACACTGATCAAGAGATAATCTTGGAGAATTTATCGCTTCCTTAGAAAAGGGAGTACCTTTGAATAAAATATTTTGGTTTTTTAAGTGGCAGCACCTAGGAATTAACCACCATACCTTTAGAGTGACAGTCCACAATCCTAAATGTATTATAATGGGGTATTCTTTTTTTTCAAAACCTTGAGTGTAAAAATATTTGTATCCACAAAACTGACTTCTCAAATAAAATAAACATAGTATTGCATGCTTCGCCGTTATTTTCCAATAAACACTTGAGTATATTTATTTTAAATTACAACTTCCGCCTTATTGTCAATACAATTTTTGTCTTGTGTTTTCCCATAAACTATACACCTTTAGTTTTGTCGAGTCTTAAATGAGTTCCCTTGAATAAAATCAAATATCAAGAGCAGAAATTATGGAAGTGTTTTGAGGTTGGTTCTCCAAAGGGACGAGTAGATTCAAGGATTAAATATATGTATGTATAACAAATTGTGAGATGTCAACGATATCAGGCGATAACTTACTTATGCTTACGAGTACTTTTACGGCATATTCAGTTGCAACTCAAAGAAACCCCTCAAAAAAGTATAACGGGGTCGAATCGCACGGTGGACTCACATCTATGTACGTGAGATAACTATGGCCTCTAAAAGCCTCGTGCAGATTGTCAATTGTTTCATCTGTTATGTTACAAGTGTAAACCTCATATCATTCACATCTTTGTATATCAATTAATTTGAGCTAAAAATGGTTTTTATAAATCGAAAGTGTTTGATGGTGATGCCATTGTCGTTTTCAAAGAATTAGGGACCTATGATGATGTCATTGGCCTACAATCCATACCAAACAGTGGATCTATAACTACTTGATGGACATCTTCCCAAAATTCGACGATATTGCTTTATTTATTGATGATGATTATTTCTTGGTGATGTCGGGGTTCAAACAGCCCCAGAACCAACTCAGCAAATAGAGGGCGTATAGTCTATAGTCTATAGTCTTTAGTACCTGGAAAACAAAGAAAGACGAAAGATTAAAACAAATCGAATACCAGGGTGTCCATGAACTGCCAAAATCTAGCCGTCTATATTGGCGATCATTTCTGGCACAGTAGTGTTTTTTGAGGATTCTAGATTTGCTCGCAATTTTTAATAATATGTGCGATATGCTCGCATAAACTTGCTCTTTTTTTTAAGGACTAGAATTTGTTTTTTAATTGGCTAAATCAACTCCTTTAGTAGATGAAGCTATAAGCAGAATACCCATCAAATATGAGTTTTTGATAGAATAAAAAATAAAAATAGTTATGTAGTGGTTTTAAAAATAAATAAGTTCCTATAGATAAATTTAAAAAAAAAAATTAAGAAAAAACTTAAGTACACAAATTTTAAGTTTTTGTTATTGTGCAAATAAAAATTAAATTAAAAGAAGTCACACAGGATATCGATTTTCCAAAAAAAAAAAATAAAAATTGAAAAAAACTTCCTTAATCCTGAAGTACAGTCTGCAAAAAAGCTACGGTCGAGTTCAACTGTGAACGTAGATGGCAATGCACAGTTTGTGTCAGTTGCTGGGCAGTCAACAAATCACGATCAACAACTGCTTACTGATCAATCTATTGAAGATAATGACAATGCATTGAACTTTTATTTTTTTCGATTAACGTTGCTGAAGCCTTGCTGTCGATTAAATTGAACGAAATTGGCTTCAGGGAAATAAATCCTAAATTTATAAAGTTTATCCTTCCTGTGCTTTTAAAATACGTAACTTTATATTTTCAATCAGATACTAACAACTTGTTAATATCACTTTTTCCTGGAAAAAGGTTAAAATACATAATTCAAATACCGAAGTCTAAAAATCGGAGCAATCCTGAATTGAAAGAATTTGCAATCCTACCGTTTCTGTCGAAAGTATTCGAAAGAGCATTTTAAAGCAGATGCGAATGCATTTGATTAGTAACGATCTTTTAAGCCCAGTTCAATCTGGTTTTCGAGCAGGAAGAAGTTGTAAAACTGCCATCTCACTTGTTGTCGACTGTATTCGCCAAGATGTCGACGATAAGCGACCTACATTCCTAACGTTGTTAAACTTCCCAAAAGCATTCGACAAAGTAAACCATTCTATTCTTTGCAAGAAGTTGATGTACACTTTTGGATTTTCGTCTCTAGCCGTCCAACTCTTGGATCTGTGGTTAGATGATCATCAGCAATGAGCAGCTGTGAAAAATGATATGTCACCATTACTTGCAGAAATTGCGGGTGTTCAACAGAGCTCCATTCTCGGTCCTCTGCTGTTTTCACTCTATGTAAACGAAATTCATTGTATTGTCCATATGATTGCTGACGACGTTAAATAATACTTCAGTTCTCAACTGGAAGAAGATTTAAAAATAATTCACTATTTGCATTTACAAGAGTAAATTAGATACTTCCACTTTTTCACTAATAAAATTAGGTCAAACATCTATCTTGGTGAGATAACGCTGCAGTTACAATTTGTAGAGTTTACAATAGCCTACGATTACTATGGTCCACTCAAAGTTCATTGTCTACAAAAACTAAAATACCTTTTATTACCTGTTTTGTTATAATGGTTTTTTGCTTTGTTGATTACAACACCAGGCGTAAACTAAACGTCATTTACATCAATGACTTAGTCAGATATATATCTTTAAAAAAACGCCGTTTTGATCACATTTCAAGATACTCTCTGCAAAACATGGGCCTAAACTTCGATAACCTCATTAAGTGCAGAGGATTAATCCTCTTGCGTGGTATTATATATAGCCCCAACAACCAGAGTATTTGTATAGTAGACTAAATTTCGTCAGGTCTCAACGAACTTTTACTTTAATTCAGCCTAGGTTCCATTGCATGCAATCAGCGCACATCCTTTGTTCATGCCGCCTTTTATGGAACTCACTTCCCGTCACACTTCAAAATCAAATGACAAGCATGTTCAAAACCCTTCTTTTCAATCACTTGGCCAGTGGTATATAAATATTTAATTTTTGCTTTTTTAAAACTAGCATTCACTAGAAAATTGGATTTCGAACTATTAAGTTTTAAGAAAAATATCGATTTTAAACCCAAAAAAAAAAATTATTTTGAAAATCTG
Organism: Philhelius festivus; assembly: GCA_963931855.1. Classification (NCBI taxonomy): domain Eukaryota; kingdom Metazoa; phylum Arthropoda; class Insecta; order Diptera; family Syrphidae; genus Philhelius; species Philhelius festivus. The sequence goes on along the minus strand of OZ007556.1, from coordinate 192,608,832 downwards.
AGGCCAAATTACTGCTTCAGTGACCGAGTGAGTTAGTCCCGAATGAAATTGAAAATTAGAGTAATCGATTGATCGATGACGTAAGCGCGGTAATGCTAAACTCACATAATTCAGTCACGTATTACTCGAAAACTGATGCGGTAATTTTGCCCCTGAATTCAAAATTCTATTCAAATCTGACGGAAGTTTTAGCATAGAAAATTGATCAAAATCAGTTGTACCGTTTTTGAGAATATCGAAAACAAAAAATGGTTCTATATGTGGTGCAATTAATAAGGATTCTAATTTAGTACCTAACCTAGATGTCGCTAATAAAAACATAGACAACATTCGGTACGGTTCTAAATTTAATTTACTGGATTCGATAAAAACCGTACCAAGAGTTGTTTTTTTGCACTAAGTCAATTTAAAAATTTGTGTAATTAGTATATTTTTTTAATAATTAACAAAAATCCCTTTTCCCTTTCAGAACACAACATATTTATTCAATCGTTCGAGAAAGTGACCGCAATCTACCGGTTGTGAATACACGAGGAGATGTCCTCTTTAGTTCCTGGATGAGTATATTCAACGGAGAAGGTGGAGTCTTCTCCCAAACTCCTCGAATTTACAGTTTCAGTGGGAAGGATGTACTAACTCATCCGCAGTGGTAAGTTCTACCTTTGCATAATAAAGTATATAACGGGTGATTTTTTTGAGGTTAGGATTTTCATGCATTAGTATTTGACAGATCACGCGGGATTTCAGACATGGTGTCAAAGAGAAAGATGCTCAGTATGCTTTGACATTTCATCATGAATAGACTTACTAACGAGCAACGTCGAATTTTCAGTGAATGGGCCCTAGAAAAGTTGGCAGAAAATCCGCTTTTTTATCGACAAATTTTGTTCAGCGATGAGGCTCATTTCTGGTTGAATGGCTACGTAAATAAGCAAAATTGCCGCATTTGGAGTGAAGAGCAACCAGAAGCCGTTCAAGAACTGCCCATGCATCCCGAAAAATGCACTGTTTGGTGTGGTTTGTACGCTGGTGGAATCATTGGACCGTATTTTTTCAAAGATGCTGTTGGACGCAACGTTACGGTGAATGGCGATCGCTATCGTTCAATGCTAACAAACTTTTTGTTGCCAAAAATGGAAGAACTGAACTTGGTTGACATGTGGTTTCAACAAGATGGCGCTACATGCCACACAGCTCGCGATTCTATGGCCATTTTGAGGGAAAACTTCGGAGAACAATTCATCTCAAGGAATGGACCGGTAAGTTGGCCACCAAGATCATGCGATTTGACGCCTTTAGACTATTTTTTGTGGGGCTACGTCAAGTCTAAAGTCTACACAAATAAGCCAGCAACTATTCCAGCTTTGGAAGACAACATTTCCGAAGAAATTCGGGCTATTCCGGCCGAAATGCTCGAAAAAGTTACCCAAAATTGGACTTTCCGAATGGACCACCTAAGACGCAGCCGCGGTCAACATTTAAATGAAATTATCTTCAAAAAGTAAATGTCATGGACCAATCTAACGTTTCAAATAAAGAATCGATGAGATTTTGCAAATTTTATGCGATTTTTTTTTTAAAAAAGTTCTCAAGCTCTTAAAAAATCACCCGTTACAAACATAATATATAGATATATTTTAAAAATGTATCTTTTCCATGACCTTTCATGTTTTATAATGACCAAAGTAATTACAATTCCTAAAGAACCACCAAAAACGAAAAGAGCAAGCTCAAGTCTGTGATCCATAATATATTCCCTTCATAGTGAAATGCGCCCATTTTCCTTGCAGGAGGAGCAGGATGTTAGACCACGAAATTGAGTTGCAGCATGAAATTTACTTTTGACAGTTATAACCGCCACGAGTTTCGTGTTTATGGTTATTATGAATCATCTAGGTTAAGCGAATAAATTTACAAAAAAAAAAAAAAAAGTACGAAGAAGAGACCATTGCTGGCGCTGTAGATAAATTTGGAACTGTAGGTACTTTAGGATTTAAGTGGAAATTAGGTTTTTGAACTCCGTTTGGTTGGGAAAGGGAAGACTGTTTCATTTTGATGATTTATACGAATTTTGCATTTCTATAGGAAATTCAAATGAATAGATGCTCTGAATTTAAGTACCTGATGGGCGAACGATTATCACCTGGGACGATTTTAGGAACATATTATTTGTCTTCAAGAAGCTATGCTCTTGAGATAATTGCAACTTGTCTACGATTTCTTTTGATCTAATACTTTTTCTATTGTTTTCTGTTGATCTTATATAATAATTATTAATGTCCGTTTTAATTTGAAATATCTTTATGCTTATTTTATGTGCTGTGCAGTTATTAATAGGTTACTGTGTTACATTTTAATTTTTTAAACTTTTAAATGATTAGACAAGGGTTGAAAAAAATAAAAAAAATAATCATTTTTTGTGAATGCAATCTTCAAAATCATGCATTAAATTCAATCAAAAGATTAAATTCATTAAATTTGTTCTCAAATTATGAAATCACCATTCGTTTGACATTAAAACGATTGCAATCATTTTTAAACCATTCACTTTTCAGAAATCAATTGAATACAATCTTTTGAATATTTGAGTACAGCAATGAGCTGAAAAAAAAATGTAAAAAATACAAAACATGTAAAAGAATTCAGGGAATGTAATACAATGGAAAAATGCAAAGATATCATGGTCTCAAAAGATTGCATTCAATTGATTGTTGTCAAGCTTTTAAATATAATCGATTGCAGAATTTGCAGTTGATGTCTCAAAGACAATAAATGGAATCTTTTGATTGAAGTTATTAAAGATTGCATTCACATTCGTGGCTGATATAAAACAGTTGTGTGGTGTTCAAAATATTTTCGAAAATTATAATCATATTTTGACAATCTCTAGATTACTTTGGTATATTTAATGGCTTGATCAATTTTATTACTACTTCGCACAAAGATACTACCTTTGTATATATAACCTATAGTATTATCATAGAGCGTGATTTTGTATTTCGAACTCTAGCCTGGTGGTGGCGCTGAAGTTAGCGCTAGATTTTAAAGTGGAGAGTAGGATAAGATACAAAACAAGTAGTAAAAAATAGAATATTTTATTATTAAATTTAGCTGAGACAAATCCAGCAAGTACTGTCCCTATATTTAAGATGTCGCCACAATCTTTCGTTTTCTTGATAGTACTATACATAAATCTTATATACAAAGATACTACTGAATAATTCCAATAATATTGTATTCCAAACTCGTTAGTAAAAAAACTTTTTCAAAAAACACCATAGAGGAAATAGATTTTTTAATACTTTTTAAATAATTTCCCGTAACAATACGATAGTACTAGAAACCTAATACTATGTAGCTTCTTGCGCTGCGCTGTTTTTAACTTGTTGTAACTACTGGTTCTTACTTACTGAATTGGATGTGGCTTGGTTATTATGTTCTCTTAGAGATATATCGTTATTGTAGTGAATAAATAGGGTAGGACCGAATAGACTCCCTTGATGAGTACCAGCTTTGGTTTATTTAAAAGCCAAGCAAGAAATTCCGTCTTTAATTTTGGTTCAGTTTCAAATTGTGATATATCTGTATCCTTTGACTATTTATGTACCTTCTGGAAATATCTATAATAGTTAAAAATGTATCCCATTGTGTAGGACTTAACTGAAAGCTTAGAAGATGTTTTGATAGAATTTTCTCAAATACTTTGGAAAACAGCTATATGAGAGTAATTGGTTTGTATGATTTTCTTTTTCTCGGAGAACACCCTTGATATATTTTGGAATATTATAAAGGCTTAACGTTTTTTAAATGACAGTATAAGAAAATTTTCCAAAAAAGTATTTACACCAGAGTATTTTTTTGTATAAATGTATTCCTTATCTTCACAGAGTTTGAAAGTTTTTTCAAGATATGTTACAAATAAATCCATCTTAAACAATGATATAACAATAGTACATACATTCTTTTTTCTCTATTTAAATATTTATCGTTTTCAAAAGTTTTACTAAACATGCTATGACCGTTTTCAAAAAAGTCAAATCAACGTCAATATGATAATCAAATGATCATCAATTCTTGACGTACATATATTACTATTGTCAAATATGCAATCATCCAGCTTGTACAAATTCTGTTCGATTAAAATCAGTCAATTTTCTTGCAAGCGCTTTTGATGTCTACGAACACGCTCTCTGGCTCATCCATATTTTTGTTATCAATTTGATTTTTCAATGATGTTATCTAACATATGACTTAGCGAATGGCGTTATGGAAAATAATGCTTCGTTTTGGGTTTTCGAACAGTTCACTTTTGCAGCTTGCGCTTAAGAACCTTTTTTCAATTGCATTCTTGAATTTTGTGACGTAAATAACGTTTTCGAAAAGGGCCTATATCTATGAGTCATTGAAACATGACCAATTGAATTTTTTAAACCAACTTAAAATGGCGATTTTAAGTCTATCAACATAATTCTTATGAAATTTTAATTAATTATTGATTTATGAATGAACTTTGAAACTTGATATTTTAAAACTGAATTTATTAAAAACTTATCAATAATTCACTGATAATTATAAATTTTCTGGTAATTCACAATGAACTGCATTATTTCTCAACTATAGCAAAGCTCTTATTAATTTCGTTGTTAAATATCGATTTTCAATATGGATCAATTATAAATTTATAGTTAACAATCGCAATAAACATGATAGAATATCCTATTAAAATTAAAATACACACAAGTTAATAGCACACACAAATATTGTATTAGTATAAGTTCATCCACTCTCATCTTGATTTCCCCTGCAGTTGGTCCTTAAAGTTATTTTTTAAACGAGTGTTAGTTTATGTTGTGCCTTGAAAATCACTGAAGAGATTTTGTTGAAATTTTTAAAGTTGGTTTATCAGTGGCGGGAAAGTTAAAAAATTGGCTTTAATAAAATTCATCTGTCTGTCTATTCGACTGCAATCTAAATGGCTGAGCTGATTTCATTGAAACTACTTATAGTATTTTTGAATTTATCCTTCAAAGTTTTTTTTTAGTTTTTTTTTTTAAAGACTTAAAATAATGTAACAATTTATTTTTTTCAAAATTCTTTAAACAATTTTTTTATTTCAAAAACTGTTCTGTAGGTTTCTTAAAAAAAAAATTCAAAACAATTTCATTTAGTTAAAGCTCGCTAATAGTTGAAAAAAAGATTCGAAAAATGGTAATAATTGGTACCGCCAATATAACCATTGTTTTCTTTTGTTTTCAGTTTCAAATTTTGTATCTCCATAAAAGTTTTTTTTTGGTTTTCAAAAATTCAAAAATTCAAAAATTATTTATTATCTTAAGTTTTGAAATGCAATGTTTTTCAAACTTCTAAGAAGCTTCCCTATAAAAAATTTCATAAAAATTCGTTATGCCGATAATGAGAAATTCAAAATTCGAAAAAAAATATTCTGTGCTAGGTACAGTCAGTAATATCTTAATTTAAACATTTTTGTTATTGAAGTATAGGTAGTAAGAATCAATCGAAAGAAAAATAAGAATAATCGAAAGATTAAAATTTTATCACAATTCTAGGTACCTTTTTGGAGAAAAATAGGATTTACGAAACCGATTTTTTAACATTTATATGTTGGGCACCGTCATTTTTAGATTAAATCTTGTAGATCTCAACTGTTAAGTTTAAAAAAAAAAATCGAGCATGGAGTTTTCGAAATAGCTATTGAGTTTAAAACAATTTCTTTTGAAAATTCTTTTAAAAATCTTATAAAATATTTTTCAGAGTTTTAGAAAAATCTTTAGAACAGGTTTTGAAAAAAAAAAAACAAAAAATCTTATGGCACGTAAAAATCCTGAAAATGCTTTAATATCGAATCCCTCATAGAATCATTTTGTTTTTGGTTCCGATTTTGTCAAAAATGCTACAGTCGATGTCAACAGTTTTTTCTCCTAAGGTTTTTAGAACGTTTAAGTAAAAAAATATTTTTTGGAAATCAAGAAAACAAATTTTTTTAAACCTAGCACATAATAGTTTAAGCACTATCTTTAATCTGTTAAGAAAACAACGGAACTTACTATATAAATGTTAAGAAATCTTACTTTTCTCCAAAGCAGTTCTAAGAATTTTAATATAGCATAATTTCAACAATATTATTATTTTAAATAAAACTAATTTATTTTAAGCCGTTGTTAACAGCAGGGAATTATCATAGAACTACTTTTATGAGTTATGAATTTTTCATTTTACTCGTAGATTTAATTTTTGTTAAATTTGTATACAGAAATTTGTAAAAAGTGTTTTTTTTTTAACTTTGGTTTTCGGGTAAAAATAAGAATTACCGCGAGACAAAAGCTTTAGAATTTTCTTGAGGGTATATTTACTTATGAAATTTGTTTCCATTTAACAAAAAAATTATTGGTTGGTTAACTTATTTATTCAAGTTTTGATTGTACTTTATTGCTTGTTTGCGTCAATTATCTTGTGAGATACATGCATTTGAATTGAAAACTTTCGAAGAGCTTTTCTTCATATTAAATCTTATTCCTTCACAATTCTATGATTTTGATTAATAATGGTCCTTTTTAGTTCCACCTTAATGCCAGTTCAACTAATAAGAAGCCTAGAACTCACTCCCTTTTAAAGCATCCAAACTTTAAAATCCATCCCAATTCGCCACGATATATTGACATTTCACAACAATATCGTACTCTAAAAGACATGTTCTTAGGTAGCTAGAACATCTAAACGTATCCAAAATCGTTTTTAATGCGTTGTCTTATGACCATTTGGAATCTTGTTTTAATCTTTAAATAGTTCATGCAATTTTATAATTTATTGAATAACTTGGGTATTTCTTGCTAGCTTTTTGATTATTCTATTTCTGATTTTTTGGCTTTTCAAATCTGTCAAGAAAAGGACAGAGTACTCGAGAAAATGGATCCGATATCACTGTATCTGGTTTTGCACAAAATTTAAAAACAAAAAATCATCTTTAATCATCATCATTAATTAATTTAAACTTTCTAAAAACAAAATTATCTTTTTATAGACTAAATGAGCTAACTCAGACATTTTGTCAAATTGCTTTTTGTCCTTCGAAATATCTTTAAATGTTACCCTTTTAAGTTATGTATACATGCATAATTTTAACATTCCTTAGACAAATATTTAATTTCATATCCGAAAGCAAACAACAAAGTTATATCCCTTAATCATTTCTCTTCCGGAAAATTAAGGAACAACAATCTTGTCACTTAACTCGAAAATAGATTTTATCAGATGTAAACCAATAAACATTCTCATTCCAACAATTAATTTTTAACTTGACCCAATTCATTTGTTTATTTGAAATTCTTCTTCATGTCCAACCCATCATAAACCTTCTTCCGAAAGAGCCTGAAATATTAACTTTTACTTGTTTCCTTTGATTTCTGTTATTGAGTTCCAAAGAAAAACCTTTTTATTGAAGGACACCAACATAGAAAACAATCCTAAGCCATTTCTGTAATAGAAAATAAATTTCTACATTAAATTTGTCATGCAAAAGGTACCTCTGTCTGTCTTAATGTTCTTTGAAGATATAAACTTTTAATTAAAGTCCATTCCCCAGCTTAAGTTGTTAAGTTAGTTAGTTTGAACATCCATTCCAGAACTGTTTTTCATCATAGATCAAGGCGGTCTTCGTGATAAGCATTTAACTTTGTTAAATAAACTTCAAACTTTTTTCGTAAAAAAAAATACCAAACATGAACTTATTAATAAATATAAATAAAACCTTCATAAATCTACTTTTTCTATCTACGAACTTGTAGCTCCAGTTGACTTTTTTCTCGAAACGGGTTGATGGTCAAGTCATAGTAATAATATTTAATGAAGCTTATAACACTGCCACGGAACACGAAACTATCTTCTAGAAGATGTAAATTACGTCAACAACATAAAGCTTAGCCTGCCACCATGGTTGCTCTTCCTTTCGTTCTAAAAAATTAATAAGTTTTCCGCAAATTTTTTTCGTGCTATAGCTCCTCTCCTGTTGTGAATTTCATAGAACTGAATTTCACAGAATAGTAAGGCTATATGTAAAGGTTGTTTAGCTTAGGCTAGGAAACTGATAAAGCTGTAAAATCAAATCAAAGGTTCTTGTACTCCCAAGTCCGAGCAACTAAGTAACTGGAGAAATTCTGAAACTAACAAAGATTGGTTGTGTTGTACCAACATGAGGGAGCAATCAGAACATCATTCAGTTTGAATAAGTGAATTTTCAAAACTTAATTTTCTGCCACATTCTCGATTCCCATATAGTAAATTTGTATTCGCAAAATATTCCCATACTGCATCATACACTTAATAGACTAAGCTGGAACATAACCAAATTAAAGCTGCTCTTAATGAGATGAGAGGGTTAGTTTTGAAGCAGATATATAAACAAAATACTTTTAGTCGAGTGGATTCAGGGCCGGAATAAGGTAATGCCTAAATAGCAGAGGAACATAGTGTTTCTATTGTAAATGATGCCACTTTATCATATTGCAACATTTTTACTTGCGACATAATATGTACATATACAATACAAACATGTGGGCCAAATACTAGTTTCATTTTAAAAATGCAATAAAATGAACAAAGTTAAATGTTTTTGCATTTATTATGGCCTTATTAGTAGGAGGAAACATTCCAATTAATTATGGAACACAACTTCGGTCAAGTGGCTGCCTCAGCTGGCTTCGAAGTAGCGCATTCTGTTACTCCAATTTTCCAATACCTCGTTCATGGTTTTGGGCTGTAGCTCACGGATTGCTTTGGATAACATTGGCCCTTAGTAATTGAATTATTTCCGGATTATTGGCATAGCATCGGTCCCTCACAGTTCCCCACAAAAAAAGTTCAAAGGAGTCAAATCACAGCTAGGCGGCGAGTAGACATCGATCGTCAAGACGGTTGATAACACGATTTGGGAATTTGATGCGAATTTGATCGATTGTGATATTGGCTGTGTGGCATGGCGCCCCTCCCTGCATGAACCAGAGGTCGTCCAAATCGATTTCTTCAGTTTCAGTAAGAAAAAAAGTCGGTCAACATGGCTATGTAACGCCCAACGTTGTCCGAAACGTTTTTGCCAGCCTCATTTTCGAAGAAAAATGGTCAAATGGTGTCACCCCTCCAAAATCCACATCAAACTGTCACTCTCTGTAGATGCATTGGCTTCTGGACAATACAATAACGTGCGAGTTTTCCGAGTCCCGGCTGCAGCAGTTTTGTTTGTTAACTTTGCCGCTGAGATGAAAATGCGCCTCGTCAGAAAAGATGATATTTTGCCCAAAAACGTTGTCCAATTCAGGCTGATATAAGACCCATACTGCTAGGCGATAAAGAAGCGGATGGTCATTCGAATTGGACCTTGTAAGCGAAGGATCCGAGATCTTTGTGGAGAACTCTCATCAAGCTGGTGTGTGGAATGTTAAGCTGTTGAGATCGATGGCGACTTGATGTCCGTGAATTGAGTCTCACACTCTCGTCTGTTGGCACCATACGATGGCAAGGACAATGAGTGTTGTGCACTAGAATACCAGTCTCAGTAACTTTTTGCACAAACTTGCGTACACCAGGTGCGGTGGGTGGGTGCCTTATTTCGCCCAAAACTTCTTTTCAAAAAACACACAACACTCACTTCGGAAATAAGTTTCCAATATTTCAAAACATTGTTCAAGCATATAGCGATTCATTTCTTTCGCGGAGGTATGATATTGACTTTCTGCAAGGGTTTCGAGTGGGAAACACCTGACATTGTAAAAATAACCTATGATTTAAAAAGAAACCATCACTAGATGGCCCACCCGTTATGGCGGTTAATTGTGTTTGATTGAATTTCTTAGGAAAATGTATTAAAATTATATGAGATCTCAAAAATAAACCAAGGCCTAGTTGTTAATTTTACCATGTGTGTATAATCTAGCCCGGGCCTGATGCATGAGTCTCCTTAGGTATAATCTACATGCACTGGACCATGACTCAAACAATAAACTACATTTGAAGTAGTTTAAAGTAAACTATTTGTTTCTTTGAATTTTTAACATTCTTGTTCTTCCGCCCAATTACAAACCGCATGCAATGAATGTAGCAAATTTTCAAAATTTCAAAATTTCAAATGAACTTTCTGAAAATGTGTATTGTTGTTTTAGTTTTCGGCGCAAATTAGGAATGAATTTGAATGCATTTTAAACAAGAACAAGTAGCTATCCTCGCCTTCGCCTAATCCGAAACCATACATTCCAAAAATTTTTTTTTTTTTTTTTGAAAATAGGCAAATATGCAAATATGGTATTGTAAGCACTTTAAACTTTGCTTAATACAAAACTAAAACAATATTCGGTTAAATAAATAAAAGGTCTTTCCTCGTCAACAGATCCACAACAACTGATCATTTATCTTTATTCTCTAAGTATTTGCTTCTACCTAACCAGCACAGCAGTCTCCTTTTATTCAATACAATAGTTATCACTCTTTCTTTGTGTTTGGACAATCATATTTTTTTTTTGGTTATTCTTTCTTTTGGAAGTGTTGCCACAGTATTGCTAATTGGTAGCAAAAGTCAAAATAATAAAAATAATAAAAGGGTTAGAGATGTCGGCAAGACAATATTAACTTTTGTTTAAAAAACTCCAATTATACATTGAGTTTTTGAGTATTGAGTTTTTTTTAACTATGGTATTTTCACTTTCCAATTTAATTTCTTGATCAGAAATTTCATTTGATAGCAGGTAATTCTTTTTGTAGCCCAATTGTTCCAGGTTTGAGCTTTGAATAACAGCCCTTTTCATTTGAACTTATTATTGAAAAACACAAATTCTTCTAATCGATAATGTTTCTAACCTTTGTTTTTTAATCTTTGTGTCAAAAATATACCGTGTTTTATTATTGATGTTTTGGCTTATGTTTTTAACAACATCATTTTGTCTGAAATATACTGAGATGCACTTAAATATTTCAATATCGTAACGCTTTTCAAAAAAGTTAAAATTAGTGAATTCTTTATTTAAAGGACAATCTCGCTTTTGCCATCATAAAGGAATTTTTTTGAAAAAGTCGTAAAATTATATGGACAGTTTTCTAAACACAATGGGGTTTTTTAGCGATATTCAGTTTGAGTTATGAAGTGGCAAATCAACTGAAGACGCCATATTAAACTTCTGTTCGCAGTAATTTTTTAACCTCGATAAGAAAAAGAGTACATCTGCTCTGTTTGTTGATATATCAAAAGCTTTCGACATGGTTACCGTTACGCATGACATCTTGCTTTGCTAAGATTGAAATTGCGGATTTCTAGGTTGCATGTATAATTGATTCAGTTCGTATTTAAAAAATGACCACTGAGGGTAAAATTATGTGAGTTCAGTAGTTATAATACGTCAATAGAAACTGGAATTCCTCAGGGTTCTGTATTAGGGCTAGTTCTTTTCTTGATCTATATAAATTCTTTATTCAGCTTCCTTTTAAATGCCTGTTGACAGCTTTTGCTGATGATGTTGGTTTTACTTAAGGCAAAAATAGTTATCTAGACTTTTTATCTGATATGAATTTTAATATAACCTAAGTAACATTGTTGGAGCTGTATGTTATTTAAATGTTCGTTAACAGCTAGGAGATAAAAGGCCCTAGATCTATTTCTAAACCAATATATAAATCTATCTCTATAACGGAATTTCTTAACAACCTTTAGCTCTATTACAATTAAAAGCTTCCCGCTCCATAATAATGTTTTAATCAGCTGTTAGAAAGCATAAATACATTTTGATTCTTTTCTCTTTAAATTAGCTCTTTAAAAGAAAGGGATTTGGGTAAGGTGTTATAAGAGCTGTTAGCTATATCTCCATCCATCTTTAAGAAAATGGCCAATATTTAATAATTTTTATATAATAAAAAACGAAAACTATTAACAGTGCATTGACTGTATTTTCAAAAACATAATTATTATTTATTATCCACTTAAAACAAATTATTTTAATAGGGCGTTGTAATATTTCGAAGTACACTATTAAGGAGCTGAAAAGTGCTCTCAAGCTCAATGAATTAACTGCAAGTGAGCTCCATGTTTGTTCTGAAGGCGCATCTATCTACAGCATGTTTTTGAATAAACTAGCTTTAAGATTAGCTCTGAAAGTCCTTTTCAAGCATTTATAAAGCTAAAAATGTTTCATGGGAAGTCTTTTAAGGACCTGGCTTACCGAACATAAACTAATAATAAGTTCTAAAACCAAGACAATTTTTTTCAATTTTTAGGGCAAAATCGCTCAGATGCAACCGAATGTCAAAAGCTTAGATTCTTACAATGTTCATGTGATTCCTCAAAATTTCAATATGGAATCGCTTGCTGTGGAGGAATCCAATTTTGATTACGAAAAAAACACGTTCTGGAATTCTATTTTTAGAAAACCTCGCATCTTTCTTCGTTTTCCGGTCTTTAAGGATTTGAACATTCTTGCAGTTCGTCATCTGTACTGTTATAAATTTCTAAGGGCTTTCTTTAGAAGATCAGGCAATCTTTATTTTAAGCAGATTGCTACTCATAATTTACGTGTTAATTTTATGCACCAATTACCTATACCGCCTTTTAGTACATCATATTTTTGTAACTTTTCCAGCTGAGGTTATTCTCGCCGGTCTTGCTAGGGTCGTCCTGAAGAAAACTAGAAACTTCAGAGGAAGAGGTCTTCAAACCTTATTACAAAATCTTTATTGAAAATAACTCTTATATCTAAAACACACAATATTCTGTTCCTAGTATTTCAATTAATTCTAGTAATCGAATTTCGAATGATTCACGGGTATCAATTCTTCTGGATTTTGGTCTTGCTGCCTCGTATCGGTTATACTGGTTGCTGATGATTCGGAATTTGTTTTTAAATTATGGTACTTGGTTTCAGGTAATCTGTCTTCTGGTGACTAGGCTTTAAAAACTGGTCCTATTTTCCTGACGTTGGGCTTATGACGAGATCGGACAGTACTACACTCTTAGCGTCACTCAAAATAGCAGCTAAAGCACTCTTTTACATCAGGAGGTACTACGCCCCTGTTGGTACTAAACCCTCTGGTACATCGGCAGGGTATCAAATCAAATGGCGGCAATTAGGACGTTTGACTTCGAAGTTCGAACTAATGCCCTTTACCACTGGTAGGGGTAAGCCTTATCAAGAAATAGCTGGACAATCTCTCCTGCCTAGCTTTATCTTCAACGAAACTTGTCAACGACCGGAGTTGATTAATAAAATTTAATTTGTTTCCTGACCTTGCGTGTGACATAAGAGTGTTTTTCTTTCATTCAAGTAGGTACCTACTCATGTTACATTTTCAGTAAAGACTGAATGTGAACTGCATAAGTGATGAAAAAAAAAGCTTCCACCCTCTATCAGAGCTTAATCATATTATTTATATTGTTATATATTTAAATGTGCTTCCAAGCTCTCCCCAATACACCCACTTAAAAATAACTTTTTACCACACTTGGGGTTTGCAGACAATGCCTCAGTGATGCCTATAACATAAAAAATACGTTTTGCTCCAACTTCATCTTCTGAGAAGATAAAGTTAGAGAGCAGATCTTTTTAATGATCATTAGCAGCATAGCAACCAAGTGACGCCTAAGATTAGGGATAAGCTTTTTCTACTGTTGCTTTCTCTGGCTCGTTTATCTTAACCTTTTGTATTTTGTTCACTCTTGTATCATCTCGCTACTTGTTAACATCTCGTCTTATTTTTTTTTGTATACGTATAACTAATTGTTAAAACTTAAACTTAAATTAAATAAACTATTAAAACTTAAGAATAATTGGTTTGCAGCTTAATCTTTATAAGTTATTTGAATAAATAAAACTATTAAAACTAAGAATAATTGTGTTTGCAACTCAATCTTTACTGGCGCAGTCGAAAAAAAAAACTTGGTGCGTGGAGTTAAAACTTAAACTTTATTTGAAATAATAATTTCTTAAAACTATAAATTCAACAAACTTGGCCTGTGAAAAGTATAAAAAAAAGCTGGCTTAAATAGTTCAGAAAAAAAAACTTAAATCAAACTAAAAACAAAAAAAAAAACAATTATAAAGAACAAGCATAAAAACTTCAACTTTTTACCATAACGAAATGGTCTAATGCTTGAAACCTACATAAACTTCATAATTCTTGAAAAGTGTACCAAATATTCGTTACTATCTTATTAATAAATAAAATAAAAAGGTTTTAAGACCCAAGTAACCTTGATAATTGAAAAACCCTAGTTTGTGAAACTCCACCAAAGCACCGTTGGAATAACGCTCCCACGCTTGCACAAAAAAAAAACTGTACCTAATTGACTAGAATAAATTTTAAAAGACCTTTGAAGGAAGCAAATATAAATCTATGGTTCAAGTAGTCAACAGCAAGTATTAGTTCCAGTATCCCGTGAGTATCAAACAAGTATATTCCTGAAACAAGTTACCTATTATTATGGAGCTCCTCAATCCAGTGGATAGATTTAAGATTATATTAGACTTAATTACTAAGATTCCAGAGTTTGATGGTAACAGCAAATATCTGGTAGATTTCCTGGACAGGGTGGATGCTATTTCTGCTACTATTGATTCCTTTGAAGAATCAGCTAAACTCATCTTAACAGGTTACATCAAGGACAAAATTGTAGGTAGGGCTAAGTCCGAAATTCAAAAAAATGGTAGATTAAATACATGGAGTGAAATGAAAAATGTGTTGAAAAATAATTTTGGGGAAAGACTATCTGTTGATGAATTGATTGATGGTATTCGAACGGCAAGAGTTCAGACAACGATTGAAGATTATTACAATAGAATAAATAATTTTCTTTGTCGTATTAATAGCATTTATTTACTAGGTAATAATCAGGACGGAATTAATGAAATGATTGAGTCAAATAGTAGGATTGCTTTTCAAGCCTTTAAAAATAATTTACCCGAACCTACTAAATCTATCATATTAAGTCGAAACCCTACATCACTTAGCGCGGCTTTTAAAATAATTGTTGAAATTAACCACCAAAGATATGGACCAAACACTCGTTTTACTCAAAGTGATTCAAATCAAAATTTAAATAACTCTTATTCTAGAAACACTAACGCTACAAATTCTTTTAGGGGTCAAAACAGCAGGCAGTATAATAATAATTTTTCCAATAGAGGTCAAGGTCAAAATTATTCTTTTGGTAATCCTGTAACATCACGCCATCAGAGCAGTTACACACAGAGCGGTCAAACACGACAGACAAATAATAATGCTTCTAGTGGTCAATCGCGTCAGATTAATAATAATGTTTCTAGTGGTCAATCGCGCCAAACAAATAGGTCCAGACAATCGAACAATTATGGACCAATGGACATTTCATTGAATGAGGGCAGCCAAAGTAACAATGACCGATCTCGAAATAATCAAAATTTTCAATCGGGTGCAGAAAACAACTACCCTATATAGTTTGCCAATCTCCTATAAGACCTCTCAGATTCTTAATCGATTGCGGTGCCGAGTATAGTATAATCAATAAGAACTTATGCAATCCAAAGTGGCAAATTGCATCTAAAAAATATACTCTTAAGGTACTCGACCGCAATATTGAAACGAATACTGAATTTTGTATACCGCTTTTTGCAGAATTTAATAGACCCAATACCTTTGTTAATTTCATCGAATACCAATTTCACGATTATTTCGATGGTTTAATTGGCAATAATGTACTTATGAATCTTGATCCAGTCATTGATTATAAAAACCGGTTTTTAAAAATAGATTGTACAAAAATACCAATTTATTTTAATATTGAAGAGGAAGTTTATGCTCAGCATTTTTATGAAGACGAGAATTTTAATATTTTTAGCAACGAATTTTTTGAATCTGAAATTGACGACAAAGTTTTCGCAAAACATTTAACCTCTAACGATGCTTCTAAGCTCAAAACATTACTTTACTCTTATAAATCAATTTTCTATAAACAAGGGGATAATCTTACATTCACAAATGAAATAAGACACCAAATTCTTACTAAAACAGATATTCCAATTTATACAAAACTGTATAGATATCCCGAAGTTCATACTGATGAAGTTAATAGACAAATAGAGGAGATGCTTGACCAGAAGATAATTGCACCGAGTAATAGTCCTTACAATTCGCCAATTTGGGTTGTTCCTAAAAAAGACGACCTAAATGGTAACAAACAATGGCGAATTGTAATTGACTATAGGAAACTCAACGAGCAGACAGTCGATGATAGTTATCCTATGAACGGCACAGAAGAACTTTTTGATAAGCTCGGGAAGTGCAATTATTTTTCCGTCATTGACCTGGTCAAAGGATTTCATCAAATTGAGGTCGAACCCCAAGACAGACCAAAAACAGCTTTTTCCACCAAAACAGGACATTATGAATTTTTAAGGATGCCTTTCGGTCTTAAAAATGCACCGAAAACCTTTCAAAGGCTTATGAATAACATCCTTAAAAAGTTTATTAACGTCATCTGTGTTGTTTATTTGGATGATATCCTAATATTTTCGACGAGTTTTGAAGAGCACCTCCAATCTCTTAAGAAAATTTTACAGACTCTAAAAGATTATAATTTAAAAATTCAGTTAAATAAATGTAAATTCGCGGAAATATCAACATCATACTTAGGCCACATCGTCGTTGGTAACGGTATTAAACCAGACCCCAACAAAGTAAAATCTATAGTTGAAATGGCTTTACCAACTACCATTAAAGGTATTAAACAATTTTTAGGAATTACTGGGTACTACAGAAAGTTCATAAAGGATTATGCAAAGGTAGCCCATCCTATGATAAGGTACCTAAAAAAATCGGAAAAGTTAAATATAAGTGACCAGAAGTACATTAATTCGTTCAATACTTTAAAAACCCTTTTAACTTCTGACCCGATTCTCAGAAGTCCAGATTTTAACAAAAAATTCGTTTTAACCACCGACGCGTCGAATTATGCGCTAGGTGCCGTGCTCAGCCAAAATGGCCATCCAATTTGTTTCGCCTCACGAACCTTAAACAAACACGAACTTAGTTACTCTACCATAGAGAAAGAACTCCTGGCAGTTGTTTGGTCCGTGAAATACTTTAGGACATATTTATATGGTCGACAATTTACAGTCAGGACAGACCATAAGCCTTTAGTTTGGTTGAGCCGCATAAAGGAACCTAACATGAAATTACAGCGGTGGAAAATAATGTTAAACGAATACGACTTTGATATCGAGTACCTTAAAGGGAAAGAAAATTGTGTAGCGGACGGACTCAGTCGATATATTGAACAGATTCAAGATACTTCAGAAATCAACAAAGAAGTTGATTCAAGGAACAATTTTGATAATAAACTTGGTTTTGCTGAAGGTTCTTCAGAATCTAACGAAGAAGTTAATTCTGCAAGAATTTTTATTAACGAAGTGAACGGTGAAGTAAGTGAGGGTAGCGAAAATATCAGAATCACAAGTTCCATTGCGCAAAATGATAACAATGAAGTTATCTCTACAGATGCAACTATCCATAGTGCAATGGAAGACGAATCTCTTCACATATTCATAACCGAAAAGCCAATTAATTTGTTCAAAAATCAGGTGTACTTGTCGTATGGCACAAAAGAAAAAATTACATTAAAAATAGTGCACAAAAAGATACAAAACTACATTCAGGTCGAAAAGGGTAAATCCGTTCTTTTAGATATTATGAAACGTTTTCTTATTAACAAAGGTTTGATTTGCATTTATTGCAACGACATGTCATTATTCCTTGAATTTCAGACCTTATTTGTTAAATATTTTGCATTAAATGCAAACTTAAAAGTATTACGCTCAACAATCCGACTTCAAGACGTAAGTGATAAAAATGACTTCCTTACTATTATCAAAAATGAGCACTTAAGTAAGAACCATAGAGGAATTAATGAAATATTTTCAGAACTAAAGAAAAAATATTATTTTCCAAAAATGCAAATTGAGATACAAAAATTTATTAACAATTGTGATATCTGCAATATAGCCAAACACGATCGGCAACCACTGCAGATACCAATGCAATTAACCGAAACACCGAATTGCTTTAATGATATTATTCATGTCGATATCTGGTTTCCAGAACGAGGCAAGATGTATTTCACAACCATCGACAAATTTTCAAAGTATGCAACAGTTCATCCCTTAGAAGATCGAAATTGGATTGCAATCTTAAATGCAATCAAACAGCGTATTCAGTTCTTAGGAAAACCAAATAAAATTATATCCGATGGTGAGACTTGCATCCTGCATTCTGCAGTTGAGCAGTTTTTAAAAGAAAAAAACATTAGTTTTCACAAAACAACAGCATTTATAAAAACTGGCAATGCCGATATCGAGAGATTACATGGAACCTTAAACGAACACTTGCGACTTTTAAATGCTTCCAAGGACAACTCGGAATTGAATGACAAAATCTTCAACATTATTACTATCTATAATGATACAATTCATTCCACGACAAAACACAGACCCATAGATTTTCTTTGCAATAATTTATCTAGAGAAGATATTGAAAATTATTCCAAATCTTTAAAACACCAAAAGGAAAAAGCAATAGAAAAGAAAAATAAAAAAACTTACAGTAGGAACTTTGACCAATGTCCAGATCTGGTTCAGAATAGAACAGTTGTGAAGAGTAAACCGAAATACAGGAAACTGAATCAATTTACAGCCGCCGGCAATTATGTAATTGATAAATCCACAAAACGAAACACAAGATACTACAAAAAGCAATTAAAAAGAAGGTATAAGTACCAAAACACCTAAATTTTATAAATTTTCAATCCACAGTTATATTTCAATTTCAGATTTAATTTACATACATCCATACATATTTTCACAGTATCTCAAAATTTAATGCACTTTTATTCCAATTCTTTGACCGACTTTACACTTTTTTAATGAAATATTATATTTCCTTGTTTGATTTATCATTGTTTTTTTAATTTTTGTTTGGTTTTGTTGTTCGAATAAACATAACTTTTTTTCAACTTTCTCCAAATGACTTTGTAACACACTTTAAATTTGCAACAGTAAACTCATAAAACCAAAAAGGAGAACGAACATTTCCTTCCTTTATCTGTCATTCCAATGAAAACGACCTACCTACAATCGGAAAAATGAATTCGTTCAACCTATATGTTGCTAATCCATTTCTTTTTGAGGGATAATAAAACGATCTACTACGAGATAGATGTCGCTAGTTCCTTGCTTTTTATGATGAAATAAAATAAGCGTTCAGACTTGTAGCTCGTTGAAATAGATAATTGGTTTGCGCTTGGGAATTTGTTTTGAGTTTAATTCCTTATAACATTTACATTATTCAATCGGTAAAGATACTCTTCTCTGTCCAGGAAATTTGTTGGAAATCAAATGCTGAGAAAAATGTATGTTTATTAAGTACCTTATGATTGATTTTGGAAAAACCAGATATAAAACTAATAAATAATAATACATATTTGAAATATTTTGTTTTGAATAGAATAGAGCCAAATAAGGTAGCGATCGATCAAATTTATATAAAATCATAAATGATACAAACAAAAATATATTATATTGCCATATTAAAAACTATAAAAGCAACTAGTGAATTAAAATTAGATTATATTTGTAAATTTTTGTAAGAATATTGGAAATTGTTATTCTGTAATTAAAAATATGAAAAAGTAACGAGTATCTTTGAAACAAATGAATTTTGTAAAAATAAAAAAAAAAAAAATAAAAATAACTGTTATACTGTCAAATAAGTAAAAATAAAATAACGAATCAGATTTGTAAAGTACCTACAAATTATAGTTACGAGTACATTCGAGGTTGTCGAGAAGTATAACTGTTATATTTCAGAGTTTAAGCGAGTTGTTATAAGAAGATAAAACAAAAATTTTTGGAACATGTAAATATCAATTTTTTGGGGACCAAAAAAAATGTCGGTGGGGAGGTGTTATATATTTAAATGTGCTTCCAAGCTCTCCCCAATACACCCACTTAAAAATAACTTTTTACCACACTTGGGGTTTGCAGACAATGCCTCAGTGATGCCTATAACATAAAAAATACGTTTTGCTCCAACTTCATCTTCTGAGAAGATAAAGTTAGAGAGCAGATCTTTTTAATGATCATTAGCAGCATAGCAACCAAGTGACGCCTAAGATTAGGGATAAGCTTTTTCTACTGTTGCTTTCTCTGGCTCGTTTATCTTAACCTTTTGTATTTTGTTCACTCTTGTATCATCTCGCTACTTGTTAACATCTCGTCTTATTTTTTTTTGTATACGTATAACTAATTGTTAAAACTTAAACTTAAATTAAATAAACTATTAAAACTTAAGAATAATTGGTTTGCAGCTTAATCTTTATAAGTTATTTGAATAAATAAAACTATTAAAACTAAGAATAATTGTGTTTGCAACTCAATCTTTACTATATATTTTTTTTAAACCGACGCTTCGACAGGGTTTCATTTCTCGTGATCTGTCAAATGTCACAACCGTGACCGTGGCCAAATAAGTACGATTTCATGTTCGTGTTTTTATTTCTTGTCATGGTACTGACGTATTTTCGAGACTATGGACTAATTATAACATAATCTTGTCAAACTGACGGCTGTCAGTGTTGTCTGGTGTTGCGCTGATAAAAAGATGGTTGATTCTGCTGAAAAATCTAAATCTTGGAAATTTATTTCTGACCAACAACAACTCACTTTTTTGGTCATATTTAATACCGGTTTCAGTTTGTTCAAAATCTTAATTAAAATACAGTTGATTTTTTGCGATTTATAGATATTGCCATTAGAATGAAAAAAAATTGAATATAGTTTTTCCCTACCAAATGTAAGTAAATTTTGGAATTACCCAATTATGAAAAAGCAAGAATATAAAATTTAGTTTAAAAAAAAAAACAGAATTTACTCTCTAGTATAGGATAAGAATGTCCAACTACTGGTTATGGTTAAACATTAAAACAAAACATTTGTTAATATTGACTCGTTAAACATTAATCTTCTCTTCGGGCTTTCCATATACACACGTCTTCTTTTAAAAGTCTTGAATTAAATATTTACCTTTATAGAAGTATTTTGTCATTTTGTTCTTTTTTCCATTTCATTCTTAATTTATAAACAAAAAATACCAAACATTTGCAATGTCAAAATAAAACGAGCAAAATAGCTATTTTGATAAAACCTCCAGGCAGAATACCTACATGCATTTATTCAAGACACAATACACAGCAAAACGGTAGGTAAGCATAAATAGAATACAATATTCACCCATTGGCATTGCCATGCAGATATTTCAAGTTTTCAAACACAAGAGAAACACACGAACACGATCCGAGCAAGCATCCCTCAAGAAAATCAAATAAACTTCGAAACACTTTGTCCACACGTTTCGGTTGTTGATGCTCAGTTTTCATTTCAGTTTTCCCAACTTTCAACTATTTGTCTGCATTGGTTAGGTCTCTCTCTCTTGGAGACTTCAGAATCTCCTCCCAGAAACCAGCCCAACCGACCGTAAAGTCCTTCCAATTTGCTGCAATGCCAGTCAAAAATGAATGCAAAGTGGTCCTCATACATATTCCTATACTCTCATTTTCTGCCAGGATACAGGATAACCAACAAAAAAAAAACTAAAAAAAAACTGGAAGATGGAAATAATGGTCAAGAAAATGCCTTTTTTCGGTTTTTATTTTGCTGTTATGGAGCAAGGATAGATGGTGCAAGAGGCTTCCTGAAATCTTAAACAGTCCAATGAATTTCTTATAAAACAAAAAAGGATTGAATTTGTTCAACGTCGTCGGTTGTCGTCTTGTCTTTGGTCGTTGGACTTCCTAGAATCGGGGTGAAATTCCTTCTTTCTCTCCATAGAACCATACCATTCTACCACAGTCAGTAATTTTAGTGAAATTATAATCGTTAATCTGAAGAAGTACCCTTACAATAGGTTTTCCTTTGGTCCCTCGAGCCGGAGAAGTAGCAATTCCTTTGAGATATTCTGTTAGAAATATCTGGCCATCTCCTTGTGCATATTTTACAGGGATTTATAAATACGAGTAAATGTCCTTTTTGCCTTCAAAGAATAACACAGCAAAAATCCAAAGAACTTCACTATCACCATCGTCATCCTTATTATCATTATCAACGTCATAGTTCTCATCGTTTTTCGTCCCTTTTAAAATTGTTGTGCTCAATATAAACAGAGCATGAACAAAAAAAAATAAAATGGAGAGCCCTTTTGCGAAGAAATTAAATGCTTCACTAATTACCGAAGGACATCACGACCACGGATGAAAGGATTAGATTGAAAGCCCGTTCGCCAACTTTTTGAACTGGAAATTCCTTCTCCAAACTATTTCTGACCACGACGATTTTGGTTCTGTGACAACTTAACCGCATTTCAGATGTTTTTTCTTTACATACATATACATAAATATATATATATATACAATTATACACATAAAGCATTTCTGCAGAGAAAAATCCTGGACAGAAGAATGTTTCTAATAATAATTAAGGACACGAGCAAAGATGGCTTTTGGTTTTTCGTAAGTTTTTTTTTTTGTCTGTTGGTTCAGTGGGACTATTAATAGTTTTTCCTTCAACTTTGTCCTTCCATTCGTATGCATTTTTTATGCTGAACCAACAAAATTAATTTAAGAAGCAATTATCTGTCTTGAGAGGAAGCGTAGTGGGTGTCTTTTTTGTGTGTTTTATTCATACACATACACTCTGCTAACTCCTTGGACAGAGGATAGCTCTAAGATTTTTTCAAGAGTTGCCAGACGAAAAATTTTCTTTGTAATTAAGGATTAATCTTGCCTTTAGTGTGTTGAAAAAAAAAAACGAAGAAAACTAAAGCATACTCATCGTTTCAATCTTCAAGATGATTTAATTATCAAATTTGAATTTTTTGTTTGAAGTATGATCGTAATTAAATTTGATGAATTTTTGACGCCACAGAGTTAAGCTAAGAATGAAAAGATTTTAATGGAATTTGATGTTCTTTTGGGGCTTAAAACACGATAGGTAAAATATCCTTTTTGCTTTTTGTCCTTTTTTATTTGAAAATTTTAATATTTTATTCTATGATGATGATCCGCCAAGAAAAAATTAAAAAAAAAAAACAATGTTTAATGGAAGTTGCTTTCTCATTTATAGATACGAGTAACATATGACTTTTCAATTTTAATTTTAAAAAAAATCTCACACTATTAGCTTAAATCTAGAATATTATTTCCTTCGCGGAATTTTATAGCTTACGTAATTGAGTTGGGTCTCTTGTAAATTTATTCCAAATTTATTGATCCAAAAAGGAGTTTATTTTTCCAGAAAAACTTTACCTTGATAGGAATTGGGTTCAGTTTCAAGCTACCAAGTGTTTTTACTTTTATTTGATTATCATTTTACAAAGAGTGTTAAAGAACATAACTTCTTTCTGAAAGTGTTACTATAGTCAGATGTTGACCATAAAGCTTCTCCAGTCAGCTCACACCATATATCTAGTTTTACATGCCAAATCTAAATTAAATAAAGTTGGTGTTGCAACAGCTCGAAGAGAACCAGAACCTAGTGACTTACAACTCTTAACCGTTTATGTGTGCGTGTTAACAGGAATTGAGGGGAGCTACAGTTTTCTGCCGGTTCCTCGTAAGAGGCAGTACAACACGGAAAATCTTTTTCTTTGAAGCGGCCGAGAATAAAACCAAAGACCCCCTACATGACAGCCCATTATGCCTCGACGTACTACTGTATCCCTTAATTCCGAACCTCATGAGGGAAAGTACCGATCGTCGATGTGATACGAGTATATAATATGCGCGCAATAAAGGGGTCATTACTACCCTTAAAATGATTATCACAGGGCGAATATTAAAAAAAGGAAAAGTTTTGAAAGGAATTACCAATGGATAAAAGTTTTAAATTTATGAACATTTCAATGGGAAGCAAAAACAAAAGACACATTCGTGTAGTACGGCTGAAAAAAGAATTTCTGTACTTAACAGTCGTTCGAAGTTGGACTCAAGGATAAACTGATGAGCATTCCCAACAGCGCGAGTATCGCTGTTGAATTGTTAAAGGGGAGGAATATAACTGGCTATTTCACTAGAACCTGTTTAGAAAAATAGTGGTAAAATAATGAGAGACATGAAACGATGCAGCGTTGTTCGAGAAGTATAAGGCTTCTTATATCAATGAGTCTTAAGTGGGTTATTGGAGCACCTGCCTAAATATGAGAATCGGACGAATACGGGCCTTAAAATATGTGATTTTTTTTTGTTATTTTCTTTTTGGCAACACTGATTTTGACAGCTCACGCACGTTTTGTGTTTTGTGTCACTGTCAAACATCTTCAGTTTGGTCTATAATTTAACCATGAATCGTCTTACAAACGAACAACGCTTGCAAATTATTCAATTTTATTATCAAAACGCGTGCTCTGTTAAAAAAGTTCATCGCGCGCTTCTTCCATTTTATGGTCAGTTTAATCAACCTACTGAGGCGGCTATTTGGCTATTGCGACTAAATTTCGCACCAAATTTACATTGTTGGACATTAAACCATCAATACGCTTACGTAGAGTGCAAACTGAGAAAAATATCGCAGCTGTATCGGCCAGTGTTAGTGATGACCGTGAATTATCGATTCGACGCCATTGGCAGCAATTGGGCCTCCGTTACTCCACTACGTGGACAATTTTGTGGAAGGATTTAGGTGTGAATCCTTTCAAAATACAGCTGGTGTAAGAACTGAAGATCAACGACCCATCACCACGCCGAATTTTTGGTGAATGGGCTCTTGAAAAGTTCGCCGAAGATCCACTTTTTTATCGAAAAATTGTGTTCAGCGACGAAGCTCATTTCTGGTTGAATGGATACGTGAACAAGCAAAACTGCCGTATTTAGAGTAAAGAGCAGCCAGAAGCATTGCAAGAGCTACCAATACATCCAGAAAAAGTCACGGTTTGGTGTGGATTATGGGCTGGCGGAATCATTAGCCCGTAATTCTTCAAAGATGATGCGAATCGCAACGGTCCTGTTAATGCTGAACGCTACCGTGCGATGAAAACGAATTTTTCTTTTGCGCAAAATGGAAGAGCTTGACTTACATGTAATGTGATTTCAACAAGACGGTGCCACATGTCACACAGCACGCGTAACAATGGACCAATTGAGTGGTGAGTTCGGTGAACAGTTTATTTCACGTTTGGGGCCAGTCAATTGGCCGCCTAGATCGTGCGATTTAACGCCTCTAGACTATTTTTTATAGGGCTATGTTAAGGCTCATGTCTATAGCGACAAGCACACTTCGATTGACGCATTGGAATTCAACATTGGTATCGTGAGATACCGGCCGAAATGTTAGAAAGAGTATTCCAAAATTGGACTAAGCGGATGGACCATTTGAGGCGCAGCCGCGACCAAAATTTGCATGAAATAATCTTCAAACATTTAATTATATTGACCGTACTATCGATTCAAATAAAGATTTCTTGTATTTAATTTCCGAAAGGTCTTAAAAAATAACTCGTTAGATGATATCCAGATAAGAAGGGGTGAACAATTTCTTGCATCGTCGGAGAAAACCCAAACGTTTGTGGTAATTCCACAAAAGGTGGTCTGGGATACACATACCAAGAACTAAGAGCAGATTGGTTTCCTCAATGTCAAGGGGAGAGGATTTTGAAGCATTAAATTCTACGCGGTTTTTTATTCCCCACTGGATATTACTATCGAAATCAGAATTTAATAATCTTACTGGTACACTGTCGTTTGAATTCGGCATCTGAAAAACAAGGACATTTCCTTGAAATCTTGAAACAAATATAAGAAGCTGAAAGTATTGTCATCAGCAAACCAATTTTATGGATTAGAAGTTTTAGACAGAACATCGTTGACGAATATAAGGAAGAGAGTTGGAGACAAAACCAAGCCCTGTGGCACATCAGTATTTATTTCATGAAGTTCAGACTTTAAATCGTCCAACACAACTTGTATTGAGCGGTTCAATTGGTAGTTTCTAATCCAACGACGAAGAAGACATTCATCAATATTAAATGCCCACGTTTTCAATATGCAAGCTTTACGCCAAACTCTATCAAATGCTTTTGAAATATCAAACGCAATAATATTAATTTCTCCAAAACGATGAACAGATTTTTACTACTGTTTGGATATATGTATTTAGATATACCATCAGATCAACAGTGGACCTATTGCTACGAAAGCCGTACTGCCGCTCAAAGTGAGAAGCGTCAGCATGTACGTCCCTTATTGAACTTAAGATACACACAAGGACTTAAAGTCAAACCAAGGTATATTTATAGTGGCCGTGTTAACGCAGATCATCAGAGGCAGCATATACCTACGAGTATGATGGCTAACGGCAATCTTGCTTATGCTTCTCAATTCTTAAGGTCTACGGTATAGGACTTTTCAAGAAATTAAAATGCACTCGATGGAAGAAGGACCTGATGATTTCTTGAGCTTATAGCTAATGTAAAATTGAGATGTGCTTTTTGCTTTCCAGCCGAAGTTCTGCTCGCCGGTCTCGCCAGGGTCGTCCTGAAAAAAACACGAAACTTCAGAGTAAAAGGTCTTCAAACATTATGTAACGGGTGATTTTTTAAGAGCTTGAGAAAAAAAAACGCATAAAATTTGCAAAATCTCATCGATTCTTTATTTGAAACGTTAGATTGGTCCATGACATTTACTTTTTGAAGATAATTTCATTTAAATGTTGACCGCGGCTGCGTCTTAGGTGGTCCATTCGGAAAGTCCAATTTTGGGTAACTTTTTCGAGCATTTCGGCCGGAATAGCCCGAATTTCTTCGGAAATGTTGTCTTCCAAAGCTGGAATAGTTGCTGGCTTATTTGTGTAGACTTTAGACTTGACGTAGCCCCACAAAAAATAGTCTAAAGGCGTCAAATCGCATGATCTTGGTGGCCAACTTACCGGTCCATTCCTTGAGATGAATTGTTCTCCGAAGTTTTCCCTCAAAATGGCCATAGAATCGCGAGCTGTGTGGCATGTAGCGCCATCTTGTTGAAACCACATGTCAACCAAGTTCAGTTCTTCCATTTTTGGCAACAAAAAGTTTGTTAGCATTGAACGATAGCGATCGCCATTCACCGTAACGTTGCGTCCAACAGCATCTTTGAAAAAATACGGTCCAATGATTCCAAAAGCGTACAAACCACACCAAACAGTGCATTTTTCGGGATGCATGGGCAGTTCTTGAACGGCTTCTGGTTGCTCTTCACTCCAAATGCGGCAATTTTGCTTATTTACGTAGCCATTCAACCAGAAATGAGCCTCATCGCTGAACAAAATTTGTCGATAAAAAAGCGGATTTTCTGCCAACTTTTCTAGGGCCCATTCACTGAAAATTCGACGTTGTGGCAGATCGTTCGGCTTCAGTTCTTGCACGAGCTGTATTTTATACGGTTTTACACCAAGATCTTTGCGTAAAATCTTCCATGTGGTCGAATAACACAAACCCAATTGCTGCGAACGGCGACGAATCGACATTTCACGGTCTTCAGCAACACTCTCAGAAACAGACGCAATATTCTCTTCTGTACGCACTGTACGCATTCGTGTGGTTGGTTTAATGTCCAATAAAGTAAACTGAGTGCGAAACTTGGTCACAATCGCATTAATTGTTTGCTCACTTGGTCGATTATGTAGACCATAAATCGGACGTAAAGCGCGAAACACATTTCGAACCGAACACTGATTTTGGTAATAAAATTCAATGATTTGCAAGCGTTGCTCGTTAGTAAGTCTATTCATGATGAAATGTCAAAGCATACTGAGCATCTTTCTCTTTGACACCATGTCTGAAATCCCGCGTGATCTGTCAAATACTAATGCATGAAAATCCTAACCTCAAAAAAATCACCCGTTATAACAAAATCTTATTGAAAATAACTATTAAATCTATAACACACAATATACTGCTACTAATATTTCACTTATTCGTGGTAATTGAATTATTCACCGCATCATCGTCTGGGTTCTAGTCTTGCTGCTGTCGGTTGTACTCGTTGCTGATGATTCGGATCTGGCACTTGGTAACGGGCATTCTGGTTTCTGATAATTCGGCTTCAAGCTAGCCCCACTATTCGGCTGTCGGGCTTATGACTGGATCTAAAGGTACAACACCCCTGGTGGCACTAAACGGCAGGTACAAATCGCCGCTGGTGGCACTAATCGGCAGGTACTATACGTCCATGGTGGCACTAGAACAGCATACTTAAATGCTCTGGTTGATCAGCAGGTACAAATCGCCGCTGGTGGCACTAATCAACAGGTACTATACGCCCTTGGTGGCACTAGAACAACAGGTACAAATCGCCCCTGGCGGCACTTATCAGCAGGTAACCTGGTGGCAATTAGGACATTAAACTTCAAACTAAGACCCGTTACCACTGGTGGGGGGAAGCCTTAATAAGAAATAGCTGGACAATCTCACCTACCTAACTTGTCTTTCTACGAAACCCCTTACCACTGGTGGCCTGGTGGGGGGAAGCCTCGCAAAAGCAAGATAAGCTAACGTGACCAATTCGTCTGTACTACTTGTCTACGACTGGATTTCGAAAGATTTATGCAATCAATTTACTGTGCCGCCTGACTGTGTGTATGATCGAAAGGGTACTTTTCGTTCACCCAACTAGGTCCTCATGATGACTTTTCAGTAAAAACTGCATGTGAATTATGTAGGTGGTGAACGAAAGATATTAATGTTGTTGATTTTCCTGTGGCGTCACGTGTTCATTGTGCTTGTGAATTGAATTTGGCGAACTACAATTCTTGGTATTAATACGAAAGTAATATAGAGTGGGGTAGCGTGGAACGCTCCGTTACAAAATGTTCCCACATAATTTTGTTGATTTTACTTTCTTTAATACAAACCTAAAATTTTGCTGTAGAAACTTACCCAAAATTCTTTCTCAGAAGCATCTTAAGACAGAAATAAACTGATTTTGCATATATAAAATACATATCTCTCTTAACGATAAGAACCTTTCACAGCTTTTCAAACCCTCTTTTAACAAAAACAAACCAAAGTTAGTGCATAACCCTCTATCTAGTTTAAAAAAAAAAAAAAAACTAACGAAGGTATGTACCCTCGTTGCTGCTTTGATGTTTCACTTCACTGCATCAATTCGACTAAATTATTTATGTAGTTATCCAACTGCCATGCAAGAGTCATATACAACTGAAACATCACTTCAGTCGAGAAAGCCAACTCCAATCCCCTTCCTCTTTGACAATCGTATCGTATCATATAGTCGTTCAAAAGTTCCTCGCACTATGAATTGCTTTCTCTCAAAATCACAGAGGGCAGATTGGAGAGATACGAGATATTTTCATCCGCACCAACACAGCATCAGCCCTTAGCAATCTCAGTTTGAAAGTTATCTCTGGAGGGCAGCACAGATAAACAATCTACTGCGAGCGCATCATTAATTTCTGCGGTTTATTTATGACTTCCCCCAGAGAGTCAGCGAGAGAGAGAGAGAGAGTATATAGGCACAACTACATTAGGTAGCAGGTTGATGTAACACAAAACACTAAACAACTCTTTTCGCATCTTCCTGCCATCAGATGGCACCACCACCCAACAATCCACCACCAAGACCGAAACCGACCGACCAACCTCACCGCTGTTCGGTTGATTAACATACTGCAATTGCGGACTGACTGTATAGAAGAGTAAAGTACAACGGCACCAGCTGTGCTTCGGGCCAAATTGTTTGAAGTTGCCTGTAGGGTGAGCCGTTATTGCCAACGAAGCTGACTTTATCCTCGTCGACGTCGACGTTGTCGTCGTCATTCTCGTCGGAGCCATCTGCCTGGTTACCCAAGCTCTGTAGGGTGGTGGTATTTAAAAATACCGCTTTTTTGGTGAAGGACGAAAGAGTGACAGGGTTCAGAGCCGGATGGCAGTTGGTGTTCATCTTAAATGAATAAATTCAAAGTCAGGCAGCAAAAGTTGCGCCGCTACAGGACAGCCGGGTGTTTTACGTCTCTCTCACAACCCATTTGCCCCATCTCAAACTCTGTTGCATCCTAATTGAGGTAAAAGTGAATAACTTAGCTTCTGTCAGAGTTGCAAATGCCTCCCATGGGCTCAATTTAATGTAAATGTTGACCCTACTCTCTCTACCTCTCGCTGCCTCTTGTTCATTCTTCCTGTTTTCGCTCCTGATGTTGGTGTTTGTTCCGGAGTTTTTTTTTTATTTTTCGTCTTCCATGATGTATTTTTTTGTACCGGAAGTTGTTACAAAAATATATATCGTAAATATCCCACGGGATAGTTTATATCTCATTTCAGTAGTTTATCTTCATGGGTGACATGCAAAGTTTGTGCTCAATTTTTTATTTCGTCACTTTTATGGGAAACTTTAACAACGACCATGGGGATACTATAGTACCTATATGAAGTATGTGTTAAGAATGGAACTTTATAAATTTAAAGTTGAACAATCCTTGAGCTCAATAATGTTTTTTGGAATATCGAGAATCTGGTTCTTACTTAGACATTCATTAGAAATCATTTAGAGGCCCAAAATATAAGGTTAAACTTGTTTAGTTTTGAAGCCTCTTATCATAAGTTCTAGAAAGGCCGTAGGTTATACATGAAGTCACAATTCTAGGAGAAATCAAAAGTGATGCTTTTATACACTTCAACCATTGTAGTCGAGGAGAACTTAACGCAAGGAACGTCTTGCAAGTAAAAACTTGTCAATGTAAATATTGTGTACTTATACTGGTACACAACTGTAACAAGCCAGTAGCGTACGCAGGATTGTTTTTCTTTGGGGGGGGGGGGGGGACCTCGTTAGAAACAACAACTTTTTATCAAAAACCATTTTTTAACATTTGAATGGTGAGTAGGTACCGTTATTTCAATATAAATAAAAATAAAGTAAGATTTTTTCATAGATAGTAATACAAAAAAACCAAGCATTGGGATTTCAAAATATACAGTTTTCAACAAAGAAATTTTGAAACTTTAAAGGCGATTTAGCACAAAACAAATTGATCAAAATCATTTCTACCGTTTTTTCAGAAAATCGAAAAAAATGTATTACTTGTAAGGTTTCCGCCGTTGTTGGACATAATCAATAAGTATTTTTCGGATTAGTCGCGTTATTTAACGTTTATTAAAAAAAAAATGGTTCTATTAATAACAATTTTTGGGAACTTTTTTTCAGCCATTAGGTTTTTACGAAATAAAATTGTTTTGTGTTTTTTTTTTAATGTGGAACAGTTTTTTAGAAAAATATGATATTTTATTTAAAAAAATTCTAAGGCACTTACTAATATTTTTGGTCTTTGAAAAAAAAAGCAAACAAATTTGTCGGGGTAAACACTTAAAATTGCTATCTATCTTAAAGAAAATCAGCTAAGCGGCTTAGACTGTAGACAGACAAACAGGTCTCGAGTTTGATTTTTACTTTCAATATACAAAGGGACATGTCAGGGACCAATTAGGTCTGGAGTGCACCGTTTTGATGGCATAATCTCGTTTCACTTTTAGATTATAGAGATATAGTGAGAGATTCAAGCTCGCGGTCTTAAGATCGAGGAATAACCGTTACGGAAGTCCACGAGCTTCGTCACTTTGTCGTGTTAAGAAAAGAGATTAACTCTTTGGTGTTTAGTTCCAATGGTTCGTTAAGGTAATCAAGGTATAACTTTCCGAATAGTTGGGCCGAAATGTTGACCAGAGTAGGACACTTACAGATGAAATGAACCACTGTTTCTTTCACCTGCTGCTCCCCAAACCAACGAACATGATTGTTGTAAGGAATGCCCAGCTTCGCTGCATGTTCATCTAATGACCAAACATACATCCGCACTATAGGGCAAGTTTTACATTTAAGAAGAATCTAACTCGCCATTTTGAAAAAAAATATATCATCACAATAGAGATAGAGATAGAGAGAGAGAACACAAAAAAGTGAGCCCCGCAATTCTGTCTGTCTGTATGTCTGTAACTTGATCATTTACTCGACCACAGACTCGGTAGGTAGTTCTCTCTAGCGGAGAAATTAAATTTTTTTGAGCTCCAAGGCTAACGGAGACTGCCATACAATAATGAAAAATCTTATTTATCTCGGAAACAGTTCTAACGATTTTGATAAAAAAAATTATATGTACTATTTAAGACATGGGCTACATTTTTCATCGAAAAACGATTGGCACATCAAATTTTATTGAAAATTTTTTTCATAAATTCATATTTTTTTCAAGAAATCTTACATATGCATTTTTTAAATTCCAAAGTACTTCGTCCGGCTGTACTATTTATGTATGTAGGTATGTTTTTTATTATAATTTTAAAAATGGGAACATGTTGTTATTCTGCTATGAATCAAAAAAATCTGTCGAACTATAATTCTGTATTTAATTTTCCTGTACTATTCTGTAAATCCATAATTCTGCTTTTCAAAATTCTGTAAATACTTAAACGGGTTATTCTGTCTCTATGTATTGTACAATTTGTATTTAATACAAAATTTCAAAATCCTTTTCTAGGTACAACAAACCTCTTTATTAAAAAAGGGACGAAAATAAAGTACAAGTTTAAACAAAAAGGCAATAGGTTTCGAATAAATGTACTCAATAAAGGTGGAGATTCTTGACGAACCTTCCTTATTAATATGTCTGACCTAATGTTTTTATTTTTTTAAGCTTAAAGATAGATTTATTTATTTTTAAGTATGTTTTTTTATTTAGGAATTCCCCATTCATAACCTAAGATGCTTGTATTTATAGACAAATTAGTTCTTTTCTAAGATCTTCAGTAAGTTTAAATATTCCTGCTTTACTTCTTAATACTATAAGTTTAATGCTCGACATTATCTGGTTCCTTCGGTAGTAAATTCTGTAAATTATAAACAGAATTTTGGAATACAGAATTATGAAATTCAGGGGCCAAATTACCGCATCAGTGAACGAGTGCTAGTTGACGTAAGCGGTAATGCCAAAGTCACATAATTCAGTTACGTATTACTCGATAACTGATGCGGTAATTTGGCCCCAGACTTTTTAACATAATTATGGAT
Source organism: Philhelius festivus (assembly GCA_963931855.1). Classification (NCBI taxonomy): domain Eukaryota; kingdom Metazoa; phylum Arthropoda; class Insecta; order Diptera; family Syrphidae; genus Philhelius; species Philhelius festivus. The sequence continues at coordinate 192,575,720 of OZ007556.1, read as the reverse complement.
TAACAGAAGTTTGAAATACATAATATCGGATTTTTAGAATTTTGAAATACCTACAGAATTTCGGATAGACAGAATTTTTAAATACAGAATTTTGGAATGCAGAACTATGACCCCAACCCGTTTAACATTTTTTTTCGATTATGTTTTTCTTTTAAGCTAAATCTTCATAGAAAAGACAAAATGATTACCGACATTACCCAATATTTAAATTAAAATAACAAACCAATTGATTTAAGATTTGACAATTACAAAATTTCAATATTTATCAACAATCAATCGGTAATTGACAATCAATTTCTTGTTATATTATCTTACAATTTACCTCAATCAATTAATCTATGGTTTTCTTTAATCCCAAATCAATCACTTTAACGTGAAATAAAAAATAATTTCATCTAAAATGCCAATTCTTCTCAAAATTTCTGTTAAATGAAGTAGATATAGGTCTTCCAACAATAAAAAACACTTTTAAAATGAAAATCCGTTCTTACTCGTATATACAGACTATTCACACTGTACCTATCAATTTTTATTTTGCCATATCCTTGTAAGCTTACAATCTGCAGACAAACCCATACCTATGGATATCGCCTAACATTCTACACTCACAAAATAAAATGCATATCCTTATTTTGCTCCACTCCTGCCAGCATTAAAAGATCAATATCCTTTTGTGCGTCAAACTCAATTATCTACCATTGGCCCAAAATCGACTAATTGCTAAGAAACTATACATTTGAACACCACATAGTCCAAGTACATGCATACATATAAATATTTATAGTACAGAAAAATCGTTAGGCAATTTCTCATTAAGTCTATAGAGATGCCTTTTCAGCCGTCAGCCTTAAAATTTTCCATCTCAATTTTCATTAAATGTTCATCCTGACTCCAGGGCAAAGTTTAATACCTTTTTTGATGGTATTACGTGTTTTTGAAGCACTTTGCCGAAAGTAAAACCAAAGGAAAAAAGAAAATCCACGAAAATGGTTTGGGGACTTTAAGCAATACAGTTCATGATTATTTAAAGAATTCTTAAGTTAAACAGGATAAAGATTAGCGCAGAAGGTCTTGTCGTTCGAGGAGATGCAAGTCTCAAATTGGTATTAATTGAGAAATATTTTGAAAAAGGCTTAAGAACAATTTCATCAATTTTCTATTTCTAATACACGGACGAGAGTAATGAATGTAAAATTATTCGAAAATTTCATTCACGCCATTTTGTGCTAGTCTTTGTAAGAAAAATGATAGTTTGTCAAATTGCTTGTGTCAATTTGATTTTCTGTCTCATAAACTGCTGAATCGATTTTTTTTAAATTAAATTATGTAAAGACTTATTATAAGATAAAATCAAATAAAATAAATAAAATAAAAAAAAATAAATAAAATAAATAAAATAAATAAAATAAATAAAATAAATAAAATAAATAAAATAAATAAAATAAATAAAATAAATAAAATAAATAAAATAAATAAAATAAATAAAATAAATAAAATAAATAAAATAAATAAAATAAATAAAATAAATAAAATAAATAAAATAAATAAAATAAATAAAATAAATAAAATAAATAAAATAAATAAAATAAATAAAATAAAGAAAATAAATAAAATAAATAAAATAAATAAAATAAATAAAATAAATAAAATAAATAAAATAAATAAAATAAATAAAATAAATAAAATAAATAAAATAAATAAAATAAATAAAATAAATAAAATAAATAAAATAAATAAAATAAATAAAATAAATAAAATAAATAAAATAAATAAAATAAATAAAATAAATAAAATAAATAAAATAAATAAAATAAATAAAATAAATAAAATAAATAAAATAAATAAAATAAATAAAATAAATAAAATAAATAAAATAAATAAAATAAATAAAATAAATAAAATAAATAAAATAAATAAAATAAATAAAATAAATAAAATAAATAAAATAAATAAAATAAATAAAATAAATAAAATAAATAAAATAAATAAAATAAATAAAATAAATAAAATAAATAAAATAAATAAAATAAATAAAATAAATAAAATAAATAAAATAAATAAAATAAATAAAATAAATAAAATAAATAAAATAAATAAAATAAATAAAATAAATAAAATAAATAAAATAAATAAAATAAATAAAATAAATAAAATAAATAAAATAAATAAAATAAATAAAATAAATAAAATAAATAAAATAAATAAAATAAATAAAATAAATAAAATAAATAAAATAAATAAAATAAATAAAATAAATAAAATAAATAAAATAAATAAAATAAAATAAATAAAATAAATAAAATAAATAAAATAAATAAAATAAATAAAATAAATAAAATAAATAAAATAAACAAAATAAATACAAAATAAATTTTTAGTCATTACCAAACAGATTTTAATATTTTCCTGCACCAAAAATGAGTGTATATTTATACACACAATTTAAAGCGAGTAAGGAAGTATAATTTTTGTGAAAAACGCGTTAACCGATACATTTATTTAATGATAGGTCCTTTTTTAAATTATTTTTTATTTTTCATTAACTTATAACTATTTTAAAGTTAGATATATGTAGCTATTCATAAAATCCTAGCCTACTTATCAATATCTTACAACTTACTTACTGGCCCTTTGCCGGTATTCTACGTTAAGCTATAATATTATCTTAATGCTAATGCCTTTCGGCCTGGAAACTGTATTAGTGCTTAAATCTAAAATGTTTCGGTTATAATTTTACCAAAAAGAATTTAAGAAAAAAAACAAATTTTTGTTTGGGTATATAAAACTTACAACTAAACTTAATCTTATTAAAACTATTTAAAATTAATTAACACTTCTTTGAACTGAAACAGCTACAGCAAGCATTCTACGAGTATCTATGTAAGTTGGCTTAGACAATAAACATGTATGACTGAGTCCCGATCAGATATTGTCCTACTGAACCGAAGGCACTCTCCTCCGTCTTATGCGAGGACGTTTTCTTGACTATGAAGAAGCTGCCTTTCCACATTATTTCTACTGTAGAGATGGTAGTTCCGCAGAACCGCAACTCTATCCTGAACCAACCCTTGACTGTCCTTGTGAGAGGAACGCATCGGGTAACTAAACGCACACTCTCACACTCTCATAATATTCGTTGTTAAGGTAGTTAGCTCCAAAAAATAGCCTCAAGGCAAATGCTCCTGTAGCCATGATCATAGCAGAATTTATATGTCTGTCGAAATACAAATATTTATCCAACCAGATACCAAGGTACTCTGCTAAACTTTTACTCGCTAGTGTCTGCCCATGCGACCCTACGATCAATAGCTGGCACCAGTCAGTTCGTATCCCTGGTCCTAAAGAAAATGGTTTCAGATTTCTGGAAGTTGATTTTTAACTTTCAGTCATCGCAATATCACTAAATCTAGTCGAAGTCACGCTGCGAAATAAATCTGATGACCTCAACTTTTGCAGCTTTTCTGTTCTGTTCTGGCGAGTTCACCGCTTCTTGATGAAGACCATTTTTAATATCAAAGATTCCGGTAGAAGTTACATTGCCACTTTTGACAAAAAACCTTTTACCATTCAGCACATGTCTTAGAGCATATGAGGGGATATGATAAGTACGTAGCCTCACCGCCCGTTGGTGCCAGTATCGCAAAAGAGATTTACTATTGTCTAGTACATTTTCTTAGACGGCTACTGTAAAAAAAAAACAAAACTGGAAAAAACAATATTGGTCGGTGATTCGATTCTTATTTTTGGAAGAGATATCGCGCAGCTAAATCAAAGAGCACTTGGATGTTGGATACTGTACACAGTGACTCTTCTCCTTTGATGGCGACTGTCAAAAATTGGTATAACGAGTTTCAATGTATAGTCGCACACAGGTTTTTGATGAGCACCGCCCAGGTACCCCGAAAATGACTACCACGGAGGATAACGTGTCAAAAATCCACGATCTCGTATTGGCAGACCGCGCGCAGCGCCGGTGGAAGTTGCGCGAGATATGTGAAATAGTAGGCATTTCAAAAGACTGCGTGGGTCATATCCTCCATGAAAATTTTTTGCAGGAGAAAGCTATCAGCGCATTGGGTACCACGTTTGCTCACTCTTTACAAAAAGCGCAACTGTGAGACCACGGCCAAATTGGTCGAATCGCACCACTAGACCTACTTTGCAGACCTCAAGAAAACCTATTTTTTCGGATGGGTTAAAGAATTGGAGCATCGCTGGACCAAGTGTATCGAGCTAAAAGGATATTATGTTGAGAAATAAATTGCCACTTTTCCAAAATTTTTGGCTAAGTACTTATCAGACCACCCTAATTGTAATAGTGGTTTACTTATGCCAAGTCTGGTCAGATTTAGATAGAGACCTTCTGACCTTACCATGTGGAAAGAGGGTTTCCAAATCAACAACCAGACAAGCACCAGTAAACTGTCTTTTAGTCCTGTTCCATTATATATTCATCTCAAAGGTAAAATATTGGAGTACGTCTCTGTGGTCCAGGTTATGATTCAGGTGAGTACTAGCATTTACCTTGTAGCTTGCTGAATAGGAGCCCCTACTATCTCCTGTCAGAAGTACGTCTCTGTTTTCCTTCGTCTTCTGAAGCCTAAGACACGGAAATTAGTTTTTATCATTTTTTGTAAAGATCTTATTAATTTGTGGAAGCATACTAGAATTAACGGCCCGAATTCTGGTATCGAACACCCGATAGTTCTCCTTGATCAATTGGATGATATTTTTGATTGGCCAATTCAGTGTCCAAATCTCCAAATCGTGCGTGTAAATGAACTGCGACAAGCGTTTAAGCCTTGTCAGTTGTCCACTTTTTTGTCTGTCTAGTGATTCAATTGTTGCGTTACCGTAACAGTCTAATGCTGGAACAATTATGCCGAAATTACCCTTAATTGTTTAAAATCATTGTCATACTCGCTTCCAGACCGCATATTTGAAATTATTTTATAAAATGATGGCTATACACATTAATAACTGCTTTGTTGCATAATTTATAATTAAAAAATGAGTTAATAAAAACAAAAGTACCTATACATATTTTTCTTGTTTATTGTCTTTGCCTTTATTCGTGTAACTCCATGTTCTTGTTGGAATTTCCATTGTGCTTACATTTTTCGTTGAAGCCTCTATATTGATTTACAGTGACATAATTCTGGTTCTAGTTAAATAAGGATGCTGTCCATATTCTAGTGTATTTAAAAATTCAAAATCTCTTAAGCATAGGAACAAGAACAAAATTTTGATAAAGCATAACACAAACCTTAAAAAATAGACTCTTCAACCCAGAATAAAAAATTAAGCATTTCCGATTTTCTTTTATATTTGTCGAAATTTTTTTAAACCCTGTTGCTTTCTAAATATAAATATCACCATTCTCTTTTCTTACAGGTCACAAAAGGTCGTTTGGCATGGATCGCATCTAAATGGCGAATTAGCTCAGGAAAATTGTGATGCATGGATGTCGTCATCCATGGGCCAGTCCGGTTTCGCCAGCAAACTGATGGAGAGCAAATTAATAGATGCGAAAAAATTCCCCTGCGATAATCAATTTATTATCCTGTGCATTGAAGTTGTGCCGAAGAACCAACGAAGGAAACGGGAGCTCGACTCTGGACGAAGGTAAGTTCGAGTCCAATTTATGAACATACATAACAGGAGTAGAATATTAGAAGGGTATACTACATATAAAATTCTCGTGGGAAGTTAAAATTCCATGAGATCGAGATGGACACCGTTCTGGTCGGTATACTGTTGCATGTCCTATATTTCCTTCCTTGTGTGATTTTTTTCCATTTCGATCGAAATAGGTCCTCGTATCCCCAATGATGATGGACGAGGGCTAAGCAAACCCGATGAACGAAAAAAATGATGATGGGTTCTTTTCTTCATGGACCTGTCCTTATTCATTCTTCGTTCCGGAAACTAAATTAATAACCGTGCACGAAAAAACAGGACATGAGAAGGAGAGCGACGAGAACACACACAACAAAAATAAGCCAAATCCCCACGGAAATAACGGAGAGCAAGCAATGAAAATCCTTATTGGATTTTGGTCAATCACTGTTCTGCCTCCTTCATCACCCGATCACCCAGCCACTGGACTGATGAATGTAATGTGTACAGTTAGTTTAGCACTAACCATATGTCAGTGTATTATTGTTGTTCATGCAATTTGCCAAAAAGTTTGGTTTATTTGAGAAACGATTAGCCATGATGTAGTAACGTGATAAGAACTAATATACCGATTTCCGGTAATAATGTATGTTTCCTATTTCTATACAGGAGAATCATTCTTTCGTGAAGTTTCTCAGAGTACCTATACCTATGTGTGCGAAAAAATAAAGTGAAATCCATTCTTCATCGATTGTAAGTTTTTTTTTTGGATTAATTTTTATCGAAAGGATATTATTTCATCTGGGAATGCTAGTCGAACAGAGGAACCTATTCATTATGAAAGGAAACGATTTGCTGTAAGCAATTATTTGCTCGTCCACACGTATAATTATTGTCTATTGAATTTGGCAAAATCCTTGGTGTAACTGTAATACATTCGGAATTAATGCCAGTTAGAAATGAACTTTTATGATTTGTGAAAGAGCAAAGGGTACATTTCGCTTCTAGAAATAGGGATGATACGGATTAGAAATGAAAAGCATCACGTGAAACGTTAATGGGTTTTCAAAGGAACTTCAGCTTCAAAAGCACTCTAAGTTGACGAGTATTAGGGTGGGTATTAACTTGTTTTTTTTTTTTTTTTCTTTTTAAGTAAAGGTTGCCATTACTAGTGCTTTTAAATCCAGACTAGTTGATGACTTTATTTGTACAAATCCAATACAACCATATTGTGGGGTTAGCAAGAATGTTGGTAAATTGTGTAGCTTTGTAAACTTTTTAAAAATGAGCAAATTTAATGTACTTCCTAAAAATCCATATTATTTAAACTTTTAAGGTTGTAGATAGTGATATAAATATCTTTTATATAGACTTGATTTTTATACGAATTACGTTTTATTTTTGAAACGATTTCTTTGGCCGTGGTGCAAATGTGAGCACTTTTAGGGCTCTTTCGCAGACTATTGTTGTAATTTCGGCAATTTCGTTTCTCATGTTTTCCATAAGCATCGAGGTTGGGGTTAGTTTTTTGATGCCCACCTTTTACTTCAAGTATCCCTATACAAAGATATTGGGATAGTGGTCTAATCTAGGGATCGTGGAGGCCAGTCGATATCACCACTTTTTAACAATATTCGGCCAGAACAAATTTCACGTATAGTGCCAGCTATGTCCGATGTGACACCGTCTTGTTTGAACTACATGTTTTTTAGGCCTTATTGATCTACTAAAAGTTTTCGAACATGTCCCAATAGCGGTCACCAGTAAGTGTAACAGAATTGCCTATGGCAACGGTTCTTAACCTTTGAGAGTGTGCAACGAATTTATCTGTCGGCGGACCCCAAAAATAAAATTTAATGTATTGTTTTGTATAAACTTTAAATTAATACCGTTACACCCACAAAGTTGAAAACATGTTGTTTTTATAAAAATATCTTTTATTTAAATGTTATTGAAAGTACATATGTACATAATGTTAGCAGATAGTAAAATAATCAATGTGATGGCTGGTGTTGTTTTTTAGCTACCAAGTTATTTATATTTCTTTCACAAAAATATGACGTAGAAAAGGAAATTAATACTTTAATAGCTCTTTCGTATGTTACAGGATATTGCTTTCTAGCACTTAGCCAGAATTCAAAAAGACTGATGTTTTTAAATACAAGTTGTAGAGCTGATTCAAAAGAAATGTCAATAAGCTGGTTTTCTTCTGAAGCTGATAAGCTGCTTATTTCACTAAAGTCAACTCAAAATGGATTTTTAATCCATAATTTGCAATTACATATCAGGAATTGGAAAGTATTCTCGAAAACTTTTTTTTAGGTCCGTAAAATGTTTGAAAAAACTTTTAAGAATTGAGTTTGGTAAAATATCGTTGGCAGTTGTTAAAAATTCATGTAGTGTTGAAAATAATGAATAATCCTTTTTCTCAAATCGTCTTTGCCACATTTCAATTTTTTTAAATGTCTTTTCGATTTTGTCTTCAAATTGGAATACAGTTACTGTCTTTTGTAAGTTTTGTAAATCCATGTTTAACTCATTTAAATAGCCAAAAACGTCACAAAGATAGGCAACTTGTACACACCATGCAAAATCATTAAAACGGTCGCGCAATTCAAATGAAAAATTAATTTCTTTGAGGAAAAACATTCTTATTTCTTAGCGAAGCTCGAAAAACCGTTTAAGAATTTTTTTCTCGGGATAGCCAATGAACCTCAGTATGGAGTAATAGCTGACTGTGGATGCTACCCATATCATTACATATCTTATTAAAGAGGCGGTGGTTTCGCGGCCTTGATTTTATAAAATTGATAATCTTCACGATTTCATCGAGAACAGCTTTTAATTCTGCTGGAATTCGTTTCGCCACCAATGCCTCTCGATGTATGCAACAGTACTGCCATGTAGCTTCGGGCGAATCATTTTTAACAAAAGCGCGTAAACCACTTTTACATCCGGACATTACTCTTGCCCCATCAGTGCAAATCCCAACACATTTTTTCCAATTTATTCCATTTGATGTTATTTAAATTCATTTAAAAGATTAAAAATGGCTTCTCCGGTCGTATGGTCAGGAAAAGGCAGACTAAACAAGAAATCGTCATGAACAGAGTTATGAAATTCGTACCGCACATACGTCATCAGAATGACATTGTTTGATATGTCAGTGATTTCATCCATTTGACGAGCAAAATAGGAACTCACCTTTATTTTTTCTATAAGCTGTGCCTTAAGATCGCAGGACATATCAACAATTCTTCTCTTGACGATATCATCCGAGAGAGAAACTAAGTCTAAATTTCGTGACTCCTTCTCACCCAGCATAGTTGCCACTAATACTTTTACGGCCGGTGAAATCAAATCCTCACCGACAGTATGAGCCTTTCCAGCTTTGCCTATCAACAAAAAATCAACATTGATATAATACAAAAGCTAAATTTTATGTTAATTTCCAAATAACCAGAAGTTTGACTGTAGTTAACTGCTGTCGATTTTTTTCATTGTTCGAATTCATTAAGTTGATCCTTTTTGAATCTCTCTTTAGGAACAATTTCCACAAACTTTCAAACTGATTTTTATACACATTTCAAGTTTAACAATTTGGATACTTCTATTTGTGTTTTAAATAAATGGTTTGGGCAGTAGATACGCACATACATACGTTCACAAAAAAAGATATTTAGCTACTTTTTAATTCAATAAATAGCCAAAAAAATCGAATTTAGTAGCCACTGAGGTCGACAACAAGTGCTTGAAAGGAGCTCGACATTAGATTTCTCAAACTTACCTATCAACAGGGACACTTTGTAGGATGCAAGTACAGCATTTTCATTGATACTTCTAGTAGCAACTTTCCGTTGGGATTCCTTATTCGTATTCCTCTGCACCTCCTGTAGTTTAATGTTAAAAAATTCACGAGGCTTATCTCTATATCCTTGTGCTTTGTTTCAAAATGTCGCTTTAGTTTGGCAGGTTTCATAGATTGACACTGTGGCTTATCTTCGCCATTTAATTCTAAACACCCGAATCCAAACGAAAGATACGAGTATTCAGAGGAATACTTTCGTTTCACTGATTTTCGAAGTTGACCACCTATATAACTTCAAAATGACGTAATAAGCATAAAACTTCTAGAAGAGCCCTTCGGTGCGCTTTTTTAATCAAAACTAGATTCATGTATTTGTTATTGAGAGGTGTAGGAAAATGGTATAAAACTGAGTGAGGAAATTAGTAAAAAAGGTAATGTTCGTTTTGGAACAAAGTTTGTTGAGTGTCACATTGGAATAATATTAAAAACATATTTCTGACGCTTTATAGAAAAGCTGTCGCGGACCCCCAGAGAACCGATGGCCTATGGCATCCGCAAAGAAATATGGGCAATGACGCCGCCGTCGGACCGTCGAAATGTGTTTTGTAGTTCATAATTATTTCTTGCCAAAAATGGCGAGCTATGAAACTCGAGCACTCCTATTTCGCCGACGAAGTTAATGGTCATTTCCCTGCAACTGTTATCAATTATTTTCGGCCACTCTCAACGAGTGTCAAATGCCAACTGTCAAAATTCTTTCACACAAAAATGGTAACTAAAAACAATAGACCCGGAACCTGTCAAGAAGCTTTTATAAAATTATTTTTACTGAATGCTCAAAGATGCGGTTGAGTAATTTTGTTTGAGTCCTTAAAATTGTTGAGGTCTTTTCGGCTATCCAACTTTGCTACCGTTTTTTAAACATAATTATTGGCAATCAACAAAGAAGCATGTAAAATACTTAACAGAAGTATCAATATTCTCACAGACATCAGTCAGAAAGATATGGAAGCCATTGATTTGGCTTCTTCATTCTTTAAATTGTAATGTAGTGCTGAGATAATTTTGCGATCTGAAAATTAATTTTAAGGTCATTATTATTTGATTTAAGGGTCGTATTGGCATAGTGAGTGGAATGAGGAGACAGGCAGGCGAATCACCCAAGGATTGGCCGTTCACATCTTATTTCCAGAAAGAGTTATTTTTTTCCTTTGGAGTTATTGAGGCCAATAAATTTTCTATTTTGCAAACTGAATGCAATAGTTGTTGGAACAGTAAAACTAACTGCATTATATCTAGAAAAATGTATGCCATCCACAATAAATCCCAAACAAATTACTTGATCTGCAAACACGGACAAAACCTATCCAGAACCGTTACAACCTGCTCTAGGAACTTCTCAACAGGACAGTATGCGGCAAAGCTGGTATTTCTCGAAATATATAAGTGAACGAGTCTTGTAGCTGGTTGCACCTGGAGGAAGAGGGTACATTCGTTAACCAGAAAAAAAAACACAATTTTAAGAAAGAGATATTTTGATGACCTTATACTTTATTCTCAGCTAAATCAAATGCGCGATTTCGACTATAAATAATTTATACCTCAAATTGATGGAACAAGATTTTATGAGGATTTTAACAAAATCTCAATAGAAACTCTGGATTTCAACAAAATTCCAATGATATCTTGATATTCTAGATTAAAATCTCAATATTTTTTAGCTGTAATCTCAGAAGATAGCATCAATTAAATTTTGAAGCTAAAGTAATTGATTTCTTTTCAACGATACGAAATGATTCTTACCAATATGCTGTAATTTATGTTTCCATTAAATTTTTAAACCTACGAGCACACAGACTACGTTTTTTGAGGAAATCTTACGAAACACAGTATCTACTCTAGATTATCATGTATGAATTGAAATCTAACATGACGATGATTGAGAATAATAAACGAATGATCTTTTTCTGTCCGTTCGTCCGGAGCGTTGGTATGTCTAGCTAGACCAACGTGTATATAACATCTTTGCAGACTTATAAAAATGGATCCTAACCGGATGGACGGATTTATATTATTTATTTTTTTGTTAATTTTCTTAAGAAAGTATTATACGAACTTGATTGATAAATTACTTGCCTTTTATTTTTAAAGTACTCGTAAGTCCAAAAAACTATCTTAGTGTAAGGTTTCTGACTTAAAATAAACATATAGAAAATATAATTTTAAAATTTTCTAAGTATAACGGGTCTTTTTTTATAACAGAGGTTTACAAACCAATCTATATATATTTTTATTCTTTATCAAACAATAATAATTTTTAGAATAATCCGAAATTTAAAAGAAATTTTGATCAGAATTCATCATAAGTTTTAGAATTGTCAACTCGTAAAAATAGTTCAGCTGCGGAATCGGGTCGCATAAGTCGACTGATGGATTTCAAACGGAACGAAGAATCACCATTCAATAATTCACATATGCGTTCAAATGTATCTAACCATTTATATGCATCATATACCCGAATATTCGGGAATCGAGTGCTTAATATCTTTGAAAAAAGGTGCAATAGTCCTTCTCGATTCACTCGCTTCGTCTAAAAATTTCAATTCGTTGCGTAATGCGATTAACTTCCTTTTCTTTTCGAGAATACGAATTTTTTTTTCAATGAGCGCTTCTTCATCATTCAACTGTGTAAAATTCCTCGGAATTATATTATTTTCATCAAAACTTGTCGTTTAGAATGTTCTGAAATTTCAATATTTTCTAAAGGCTGAATCAAAATTTCAGCTTTTTTTCTTACATAAATGTCTCGAAGCTGCGCTACTGTTGCAGTTAATGGAATTTCCACATTGTTTGCATTAAACCATGCAAGCAATTCGTTTTATTCATTTTTTGTTTCCAATTTTAGTTGTTCAATCTTCAAATCTCAATATTCAATTTTCAATCTTCAATTTTTAATCTTTAATCTTGGCTTATCCCACTTCTGAGTTATAACGGGTCTTCTTTTAGCGTCAAAATATAAAAAAAATTGTATTTGAAAGCTTCTTAAGAATAAAAATATACCAAAATTCTCAGGAAAATATTTTTTGGATTCTTAAAAAAAATAAATTTTTGGAAACGAAATGTTTCAAAAACCACTAGTTCGATTTTTTTAAATTTTTAAAATTTAAACTAACGATTATCAAAACTATCTTACAGATCTTATAAAAATTATTAACAGAGTCAAATAACTTTTGAGAATGTATTTTTAAGGAAAATCCTAATTGCTCTTGAAAACTGCTTCCAAGATTTTTATGAACAAAAAGTGTATGCGTGAGGGAATTTGTCATATCTGCCATTGAGGAGAAATAGATCTTACAACAAAATCATGCTTATTAAAACCATAAAAAAGGAAAAAAATTTTAATGTTTTTGAATGCAATTTGAAAATATATCATAACGTTTATTTTCGAAAATTCGATATTTCAAAAATGAGCTGATATTTTTTTGAAATTGTGTTTCATCTGCTCGTATTAAAAGTTAATATATGACAGAATTTTTTCTTAAAAGTTGTAAATATATAAATATAAAAAAAAACGTTCATAGTTTTAAGCTTCTTCCACGAATCTGAAAGCATTATTTTTTTAAGCAACTTAAATAAAATGCTCAACTGTTTTCCTCGAAGTTTCCAGTATGTTCAAGAAATGATTAGGAAAAAAAATCTTCAAAATCATAAAATTAATTTTTAAATTCCTATCGAGACTAGTACATCTTGGCATAATGGTTATTGCTTTGGACTATCATGCGGAAGGTCTCGAGTTTAGGGGTGTACTGCCTCTTGCGAGGAATTGACAAATTCTCCAAGAGTATCTCTTGTCGTGGAAAGTGCTGCTCATTAGCCGTTCGGAATCGGCAGAAAATTGTAGGTCCCTTCCGTTCCTGGTAACACGCACACAGGAATGGTTGAGAGTTGTAAGTCACTAGGTCCTGGTTTACTCCGAGCTGTTGCACCACCAAATATATTTTTATAAGCGAGACTTCCTTAAGAGTTTTAACTACAAAGATAAGTTTATGAACAAATGTAAATTATCGAAAAGAAAAAAAAACTAAAATCCTTGTAGTTTTTTTAACATTTTTAATTTTTTTAAAGCCCGAGACAATAGTTTTGGCAAATTGTAATTTAAATTTATTAAAAGATTCTATTTTAAATTTTATATGATTTGGATAAGCTGAAAGTGATAAATAAATTAGAAAATAAAAAAAACTTTTATGATGAGCTGTGTTGATAACATCTCGATTTAAAAATGTTTTGTATTGAAGGGTAGGTAAATCTTACTAATTAAGGCACAAGAAAAAATGTTGGAGTCGATTTCCCGAACAATGTGATTTCCAAATTGCATATAATATATGTATGACAGGTCCCATTAAATTAAATTAAATTTGGTGGTACAACAGCAAGAAGAGAACCAGGACCTAGTGACTTACAACTCTCCACCATACCTGTGTGAGTGTATCCAGGACCTACAATCTTCTGCCGATTCTGAACGGCTAATAAGCAGCGGTTTCCAAGACTAGAGATTCTCTTATAGGATTTTTCAATTCTTCGCAAGAGGTAGTACTACCCCTGAAAATTTTTTTTGCAGCGGCTGATAATCGAACCATTATGCAAAAAGGTACTACGTCAGGTCACATTAGTCTTAGATAAAAAAGAACAATGTTGTCTTTAGTCTGTTAGATAGAGTGTTAAAAATTTATTACATAACCAAGTTTAAAAAAAAAATTGTAAACGTGGTTTTCGAAATATTTTTTAATTTTGGAACACAGTTTGCTATTTCAGCTTTTAAGAAACTTAAACAGATTGACCAAGATCAGTTGTGTGGTTTTTGAAAATAACGAAAATCACAAAAAAGATTTTATGAAGAGTACCTTCGTCTGTATAAAGTTATTTTTAGGTCATGCACTTCAAACCCTATATGCTCAAGTTCAGGTATCCCGCAAGGAAGTCACCTTGGGCCCCTGATTTTCCTGTTAACTATCAATGATATTGAACTTATTCTTACAGGATCTTGAGATCTACGCTGATGATATCCGCATCTCAAAACAAATTTTATCTGTTTCAGGAGCGCAATCGCTACAGCTAGACCTTAATAATTTCTTTACCTGGTGTCAGAATAACTTTCTTGAGCTTAATGTAAGCAAATGTCAAGCCATTACTTACTCTCGTAAGCGGACGCCCTTGCCACAACGTCAATACCTGAATAATAATGAACCAATTTCCATCGTTACTTCCATTCGTGACCTAGGTGTTATTTGTGACTGTCAACTTAACTTTCGTGTACAAATTAGCAGTATTATTAACAGAGCTAATTCCACACTTGGGTTCGTTAAACGCTGGTCCAAGGAATTTTCAAATCCCTACGTCACCAAATCCCTTTATATCACCTTTGTAAGACCCCTTCTAGAATATGCCTCCCAGGTCTGGTCACCATACCATCAGATTCATATCCAACGTATTGAAGCGGTTCAGCGTAGATTTTTACTATTTGCGTTAAGTGGCCTTAGTTGGGATGACCCATTGCACTTACCTCTCTATGAAAATCGTCTTAAGCTTATAAATCTACATACCTTATACCGACGTCGTGATAATGCAGAAATTATTTTTATACACCAGCTCTTGACTGGTGGCATCGATTGTCAAGCTCTTAATGAAAAAATTTAATTCAACGTCATTTAAGAACCATACCACTTCTATGTATTCCTTTCCATCGAACTGAATACGGCTAGAATGAGCCGATTACTAGAATGCTTCGGAAAGCTAACAGTTCAACCATTTTCGATCCTAATCTCTCTAAATCCTCCCTTCTACGCGCTCTCCTAACTTAAACCTTAGTTTTTTGTCCTTTTTTTCTAGCTCCTTAGTTTTTAATTTAGTCTTAAGATTAGTTTTAAGTATGTTTGATTGCTTGTAATAAGCTCATAATAAATAAATAAATAAAACTTTAAAACCAATGCCATGTAATTTGTAAGACTACAATCTTACCTTACATCACTTAACATAAAGTTTTGAAAAAATTATTTTTAGTCAGTGAATTCAATCTTCAATCTCGTTATCAAGATTTAGTCTAAACTTTTATACATATGTACATACTTTCGCTTTCAATAATTCTTCAAGATTTCTAAAATTTTTTTTCCTTTTCTTTTTTCAGAGAACTCAACTTTGAAACGGCAGAAGAATACGCTGAATATCTGAAAACTATTACTTGAGAAGAATTTAATTTATATAACTAAAACCAACATACCAAATAAATAAAAGAAAAAAAAATTTAAAAAAAAATATCCAAACAAAAAGGACTGTGCCATAATGAGAAAGATGAAGCTTCAAAGTGAAAATCAACAGGTGTTGCTAAGTTTTACCTTCAAACCACACCAACTCCCCAACACCACCAAAAACAAACAAACACCACTCAAAATAATGAAAACAAAGAAATTCTCAAAAGAACCTGAAATATTGCTTTGAGAACAGAGCAACTCTTCCTCGTTATATTTTTTAATTAAAACAAAAATAGAAATCTTGGCTATCGTTAAATTATAAATAAAAACAAAAAAGACTACCAACAAAACTTTTGTATTAATATACTCTGATGTCTCTCTTTTATTTGTATCGATATAAGTTATTCGAAAAAAAAAATACCTACTTGTATATTTTTTATAAATTAAACTCACAATTATATACAAAAGATTTATTTACAAAAACGATATTATAATTTACTTCATGCATTTAAATTTGGGTTTTTGAATTATTTTGCATTAAACAAATTGCATTTAAAAATTATAATAAAAAAAAAATACAACAAAACTGAAGTAAACTAAAGCAAAAAATAATAAAAACTAAATAAAAATAAAAATATATAAGTAAAAAGTTAAATTTAAATAAGTTTTTTATACGAGAAATACAATTTTTTTAGTTAGTATACAATAAATATAAATTTAAACAATGTAATTAAAACTTAAATTAAAAAATACTTATAGATATTACTATGTATTTTATAAAATTAAGATTTAGTGCATATTAGAATTATAAATATAATAAATTATATAATCTTATCTACGAAAACATTCATGTTAAAAAAAAAACAATTCGATTGTACATTGTAAACTAAATTCTAGTAATTTTAAAATATTGCATTAACTTTAACTTAATAGAAAATGTATAGATCTTTTTTTGTTTGTGCATTGTTTTAAGAATTTAAAAGATGAAAAAATGAAACTCAGTTGAAAAACTTATTCTAGTCTTAAGGAGATTTTTGCGATAGTAAGAATGTTTAATGAAATTTAGCGCAGAAATTTTTTTTTTTTAATTTTTTGAAATAGTACGAGTAAATGTATATATAATTTGGATGTTGACGTCAAATAGGAATTTTATTTGTTAATACAAGTGTTATTGATCATAAATGAAGTTTTTCTGATTTTTAATAATTTTTTGGAAAAAAATACAGGTTGAAATTCGGAATGGGAATTTTTAAGGTGTGGAAGATCTTTTTTTTTGTAAATCATAAAATTAAATAAATTATCACCAGACTATTTGCAAATCACAGATTTAGAAACGAATTATAATAAGTACATACGTACACAGTAGACTCCGCTTATCTGAACTAGAACTTACTGAAAGACACTTTAATCACAAAATTTGGTAACAGAATTTTCCTACAAAGGTATAGGTATTATAAATTACAACACTTAGGAGAAACTAAATAAAAAGATCTTGTAAGATGAAAAAATATTTTTTTTTTTTAACTAAACAGGAAAACATTTTTAGGTCATTGCGTCCCTTGGAAGGCATGTGCATCCACTACACACCGAACAACAGTTTGAATGGGTAGACAAATTTTCTTAGAACATTCGACTCTGTTGTCCTTCAGGAGAAAGATAACAATTTTCTTGTATAAAATATTGTCCAGGTGATTGCAGCGTTGTATTGTCGTAAAACCAATTTTTTCAAAACTTTTCTTAATTCATTTTTAGTTTTCCATTTACTTTAAGCTTTCTTAACTAACCGACTCATAAATAATTTACAACTAACTCACTCGCCTATGCAGGCGCTCTAAGCTATTCTATAATATCTTAATTTTAATGCCTTTCGGCCTTAAAAGTATATTAATGCTAAAAAACTTATAAGCTATCAATTTTATTTTATACCAGAAAGAATTTTTTTTTTCTATAACGGGTGATTTTTTAAGAGCTTGAGAACTTTTTAAAAAAAAAAACGCATAAAATTTGCAAAATCTTATCGATTCTTTATTTGAAACGTTAGATTGGTCCATGACATTTACTTTTTGAAGATAATTTCATTGAAATGTTGACCGCGGCTGCGTCTTAGGTGGTCCATTCGGAAAGTCCAATTTTGGGTAACTTTTTCGAGCATTTCAGCCGGAATAGCCCGAATTTCTTCGGAAATGTTGTCTTCCAAAGCTGGAATAGTTGCTGGCTTATTTGTGTAGACTTTAGACTTGACGTAGCCCCACAAAAAATAGTCTAAAGGCGTCAAATCGCATGATCTTGGTGGCCAACTTACCGGTCCATTCCTTGAGATGAATTGTTCTCCGAAGTTTTCCCTCAAAATGGCCATAGAATCGCGAGCTGTGTGGCATGTAGCGCCATCGTGTTGAAACCACATGTCAACCAAGTTCAGTTCTTCCATTTTTGGCAACAAAAAGTTTGTTAGCATTGAACGATAGCGATCGCCATTCACCGTAACGTTGCGTCCAACAGCATCTTTGAAAAAATACGGTCCAATGATTCCACCAGCGTACAAACCACACCAAACAGTGCATTTTTCGGGATGCATGGGCAGTTCTTGAACGGCTTCTGGTTGCTCTTCACTCCAAATGCGGCAATTTTACTTATTTACGTAGCCATTCAACCAGAAATGAGCCTCATCGCTGAACAAAATTTGTCGATAGAAAAGCGAAACACATTTCGAACCGAACACTGATTTTGGTAATAAAATTCAATGATTTGCAAGCGTTGCTCGTTAGTAAGTCTATTCATGATGAAATGTCAAAGCATACTGAGCATCTTTCTCTTTGACACCATGTCTGAAATCCCGCGTGATCTGTCAAATACTAATGCATGAAAATCCTAACCTCAAAAAAATCACCCGATATTTAACTGAATACTAGACTTAACCTAGTTAAAACTACCTAAGGCTACTTAAAATACACAGTTGTAACTAGAACTGCCTCAGCAATCATTTTTTAGGTTTACGAGTATACTTTTTTGTTTTATTTTTGTTTGGGTGCCACCCTGACTGTCCCTACCTAAAATTATACCTAAAACTTTGTTAGTCGGCCAAAAAGAACATAAATCTAAATTTCAAATATCACAGTACAGCCCCCAGAACTGGTTTCCCTCTATTTCACTCTGTCCCTCCGGGCTTGATGGGGCACAATCCTACTAAACTGAAGGCGTATGCTCTGTTCGGCGTTATGTGAGGAGACCTTGACTACCCACAGTTCTACGGTGGACATGGTAGGTAGATCATTCTATCCTGAACAAGCCACCTACTGTAAAGGAATGTTTCGGGCAGAATGAAGCCGCTTAGACGCACACTCTCATAATACTCATCATTAGGATAGTCAGCCCCAAAAAATAAGCTATTGGAAGGGGAAATCGCTCCTGCAATGTTGTTGTAACACTTTTTTAAGATTGAATACAATGACCGTTTGCTCTATTGGTTCAAATTGATCGCACCGACCATTAATCGAAACTTGCCGATGACCAAATACTCCAAAAAGCATTTCGAGGTGATTTCTTTCTTCTGCAAATTGCAATGTTGAAATGCTATTGATGATTAAGCTTACTCGTATTTCTGCAATGAGATCTTGACACAGTGCAATGGGCTGAGTTGGTGGAATCTTGCTTATGCCTCGCAACCTAAATGCGGGGTATAACAATGTGACCCCGAATCAGCTTTAACAATTATCTATTCTTTTAAGAGCTCCATTGCATAGAATCTGGTTGAAGTAATAATGTTCCAACTCTGGTGTTCTTTGGAATCCAAAGCAAAGTCTTAGACACTGCCACTCAAATACCCGTATCTGTTCTATTTGAGATGGGGTAACGTTGAAGCACACCAAGCACCCAAAGGCCGGACGAGGGCCATGTAGCAAACCATCTTTATTCTGCTATCAAGTCGGCTGCTGTAAAATAACCTTTTTATCAGGGCAAACTTTCCCCTAGCCTAGTCTGTCCAAATAAAATACAAATACTGATCCAACTAGATGCCAAGTACTTTCACTCGCCAGTGGTCGGCCATGTGGCCGTACGATCACTAGCTTGGACCTGTTCTTCCGGATCCATGCAACGAATTCCTAAAAAGAATAATAATTAATGATTTCTGAAATGTGGTTGCCAGATTGCCATTGTGTCCAATATGGGTGAATGTTGTTAAAGTCACACTGCAAAAGAATTCTGATGACCTCCACTTTTGAAGCTCTTATGTACGCTATTAGATCATCGTCCTACACAATTTCCTCAGGTTAGACTTCCTATCAGATCGCTGGTGTTAATGCTGAATAGAATCGATGAGTTGATCGCCATGTGCTGATGACTGTTCTTATTATTGAAAATTGAAGCAGAAGTCATATTGCCACATTTGACAAGAAACTTACTACCATTTAGCATGTTTTTTGGCATATACAATAGTGGGATTAACTTATGCTGAGTATTCGTTATCATCCATGATGGATATCAGAGACCCATTATTTGACGTTAAGCAGTAAGGCCTTAACTCAAAAATTGCATTTTGGGGTTTGTATTGGGTTTAAATTATCTATTTTTTTAAACTTCCGATAATATTTATAACTTAAGTCCAACACAACCTGCTTCTCATCGTAATTATATGGTCTTAGGGTAATAAGTCGGAAAAATGTATATTCTGTTTGATATTAATATTTTACACGACTTCTGAATACCTTTCTGCCAATTGTCAAAGAATTTAAACAAGTTCTTCCATAAAACCAAAGTGGCTACCTTGTATAAACTCTTAAGAGAGAGAGAGAGAGTTATATATTAATAACATTTTCGAATACCTTGCTGATACTCGGAAGAAGACTTTTCGACCGGAGATTTTCGGCATTCGAGTCTTTCTTTCCCTTATTGGGAAAAGGATTTACCACCGCGCTGGATAATATACATTATTCAAAGCGTTGCGTTGTTAAATAGTGTGGTATGAATGTCCACGGCTTCCGAAGGTAGCTGTCGCAAGGAAACGTTGGTTGTACCACCGACTCCTGCTGACTTCTTTTTCTTAAATGAGTCGAAGATAAGCTGGGAGCTTCGGCTTCGAAAGCAACAGAAGATTGGGCCAGTTTCGCTTGGCGATGATGGCTTTTGCCAAGTTATCTTCATTGAAACGGCTATTTAGGTCTTTGGCACAAAATTAACTTAAGGAAGAAAACAGTTTTTTTCGCATTTCGTTCCCATTTTATATAAAATTATTTCTAAGAATCCCAAAATAATATTTCATTAAAAAAAAATTTCAAACATATCTACATATTATGTGCAAGACAATTAAATGTACCTTTTTCTGTAAGAGTACTGTAGACTCCGAAACCTCAAGACTTTTTTTGTGAAGTTAACTCAAAATAGATCTAGATCTAAACCGCAGGTCAGATTCTAAAATTATTTTTGAAATTGGAAGGCTCAACTAAGAGGATGACTTAAGAATTAAATACATGTTTTTCAAAAGGTAAAATGGGCTAAAGAGCAAAAAAATGTTACTACAGTAAAACCCGCTTAAGAGAAACCCGCTTACCGGAAACCCGGATAACTGAAACATATTTTCAGTTAATTTTTAATATTTTTCATTAAAAAAACTCTCCTAAGTGAAAAAAAAAAATTGAATCGAACAGAACAAAAATTTGCTATTTTTCGTTTTCAATATATTATTTTTGTGTTATTTAATCGTTGTTTTATTTAACTTATTTCAAGGCAAGTCCAAAAGATAAAAACAATATTGTTTCTAGCATTAAATTTCCGCTTAATGGAATTTTTAAATCCGCTTAATGGAATTTTTTTTCACTTATCCGAACTCCGCTTAAGTGAAATTATTTTTCACTTAAGCGGGGTTCGTTTAAGTGAAAAACCCGCTTAAGTGAAAGAAAGACTGTGACATTTTGCCGTTTGTCTTAAACGGTTTTACTGTATTACAATTAGAGGATACCCTGAGAGTAAATTATTTTTCAAAATTCAGTTACTTATAGGGTGAATTGGGATGATGGAAAAATATCCCATTTCACGGTTTGTCTTTTGAGGCTATACTCTTAAGATGTATAAATAAAAAATGGTATGTATTCGATTTTGAAATTTTTTTAATAGTCTATGGTGGGTTGTTATTAAAATGTTTGTACTGTGAAATTAAGTATAAAAAGAGCAGCTATCAGCAAAGCTTTATTTATACATTTTTAAATACTTCTTTTTAAGAACTATCGAACTATAGTTTCAGATAATCAGGAAAATAAACTTTGAAATCAGCTTCATTTTTCAATTTTTACCTGTTTTCTCCTATTCCGCAGATTAGGGCTCTGGGGCCATTAGAGGAGTACTTGTGCATATTTTTGCTAGGATTCTGACTCCTAGACATCTATATGTCCAGGTACCCAATGAAGTGAGACATTATTGTTCTTGACAAGTTCGTTTAGCCTGCCCACACCAACTTAGACTTAATGGCGCACGAGTTTAGTGCTTTGAGTGCCGCTTGGCTATTTGATTTTGGCAATTTCGATTTCGACCAGCATATTCCGCTATGGTATTGACTTCCGCCTGGAGAATGCTAGTGGATTGTCCCATCCATTGGTATTGAAAGTTTGGTTCTAGGCCCAAAAATTTCGGCACAACTCCCTTTTGTCATTCTCGAACCACCGGTATACCACTTTATAGCATTGCCTTTGAGTGTATAGTTTTCTGATTCGCCTACCCACTATTTTTTGCAACTTAACTCGCTGTTAACTACAGGGGTAATCTTACCCCCAGGATCTCTAAATATAAACTTATTGAAAATCTTGGAAATACCGAATTTTAATCGCCTCACTTATTACAAAGTACCTAAAACTATGCAAGCTCTTATGTTAATGGATTACAAAATAATATAAAAAAAACATGAACAACATACGCGTACCCGTATGTCAAACATGTTGTACCAAACTTCGAAAATTCCTAGCTAAAAGGCTTGCAACGGAAGACTAAATTGATTTAAGGCAACAAATATTTTTCATCAGACAATTTGCGGGCCACTGTTCGGTTAAGAACGTTGTTTTTGCTTTTATTTTTAAGAAATACTGAAAGTAAAATAGTCTATCATATATATCTCTTAATTTTATGATTTACAAAAATATTTTACCTACAAACATCTTAAAATCCATTCATACAAACAAATTAAAAAAATAATTATTAAAATACTGCGCATTCTTACACTGCCAAAAAGCAACAAATTCATTACAAAAAAAAAGAGATTCTCCTAAATAATAAATATTTCTCTTATAAAGAATAAAAACAAAAAAAAATAATAAATAAAAATGCAAATAGATTAAATAACATCGGCGCAATACGTTTTGTAAATAAATTATAGTAAAAAAAATAAGTTTTAAGTTAAAATTTTTAAATTTAAACTTAACAATTATAATTTTTAGTCTAAGAGAAACAAAAAAAAAATCCATATCCCCCCACATCATTATATATTCTCTTGTAGATGATATCATACAAAAATAAAATATTAAAATAAAACAATAAAAAACTTCAAGCGTTTTATCCTGTGTAAGGGATTCATATCAAAATGGCAATAAGCGAAGTTTCAACAAAAAAAAAATGTTATCAGAATTATAAAACCATTTGTATCACACAACCAATAATAACTCAAGAACAATAAAATCAAACAATGAAGAGAAATTAAAGTTGAAATAAAATGAAAATCCAATTCAATAATGTAAATTAAAAAAAAAAAATAAAAAATAGAAAACTCACTCAACACATGAAAACCAACTCATTTTCTCCTTATGAATAAGTTTTTAATTGTAAAGAAAAAGATTAAAAATAAAAATAAATATAAGTAAAATGAATGAAAGAGTGGTTTTGTTTTTATTGACAACAGGACTGACGGATCATGGAGTATTCGGTATCCCGATTTCGATGAATGGGTTTGTATTTTTTGGAAGGATATTCAACAAGGCTTGGGTGCAAAAGGAAATATCTTAAATAAAAACAAAGGACCTTAATACGGCATAGGGTAGTGGTGTGTCTTTTGTTGTTAATTTTGAAAGATTGAATTAAACAAAAACATCTCAACTCACATCCCTGTCCTTTGGAAGTGGATCTTCAACAGCAGGGTATGTATATTCGGATATCGACCGTCAATGGGGAATCAAAATCAGCGTTGAATTTGATGCTTCAAAGTCACAATGCTGCCTCTTGTTATAAAGCGGAACTCATCACTCTTCCACATCGATGAACAGAGCTTATAAAAAAAACTTAACAAAATTTTTAAGGTCACATTTCGAGTATTATGGAACATGAATATGGAACATGGCAATCTTATGCACAGGGTGTTCCCTAATTAATGCAATATTCTAAAAATAAATTCGTTCTACAGTAAGGATTTAATTCCAATGTGAACATCATTTGCCAAAGAGTTAAGAAAAGGGCTTCCTGTGGTGTATCCTGAAGCAATTGCCTATGCTAATTTTTGACTTTCAAATCACTTTTCAATAAAATGCAATACAAAAAGGTGACTGGCAAACACATAAGACTGAGGGAAAGGGACTCAATTTCTAGATCTTTAGTATCAAGTTTACTTGAGCTCCCAATATATGGCATGCTTTAAAAGTAAAGAGTGTTTCAATAAGGGCGGGTAGATGTTGAAATATCATAAAACAAGCTGTGTGTGAGGTTTTTATTTGTAAGGCCCATGTATGACATTATGCACGACATTGTTCAAATTCTCGCCTCAGATCTGTGTGGTCCAATTTGAAATGACTCTTTCGCATAGATCCAGCTGAATTTGAGCGATGGATGGCCTGCGTTATGATCATCTTAAGGGCATCGGTCGATCAAGAAAACCCACAAGATAAAGTCTAGTAGTGTCCAATCGCATGACCTTGGTGCCCAATTCAAGTCACCCCTGTGAGATATAACTCGTTTATGCAGAACCACATGTTGCTTCAATTTGGGCCATCAGAAATTGGCTATCATCGTTTTCTAGCCCATTGACGGTGACCTCCTCAACAACGTCGTTTTCGAAAAATTGCGGACCAATGACGCCGCGAGGTCCAAAATCCACACGAAATGGTAACGTTTTGAGATTGCATTGTCACCTGATGAGTCAGCCTTGTGTGGGTTGGTGTTGTCCAATATACGGTATAGTTTTGCTGGTTAGGGTAGCCACTCATTAAAAAATGCGCCTCGTCGCTAGAGATCATTTTTCGGACAAAATTGGGATCCTCTTCCAAATACTCCGAAGCCCAGTCAGTGAACAATGTCTATTCTCATGAACTTTGACCTCCAAGTTTAAGCCTGCGAAAGGCCGAGTTATTGTGCAAGGAGAGGAATAGACTGCTTCGTGTTCTGATGTACACTTTCACGGACCGCAGCGATGCTCTCGGCCGATCTTATTATATGGTAATTTGGCATCAGTAACTGAATATTAAACAACATATTTGACAGATGTCACCGAAACAACACCTCTACCCGTGTCAATTGAAAAACCCTTTATATATTCGAGAAAAACTTCAGAACGGGGTTAAGTACTCGTAGAAAGAAAGAGTGAGTAAGCAAAACACTAAAGTACTCTCTCAATGTACAGGTGTTTCTGGCCCAGAATCAATCAATCTCTGTAGGGGGGAAGGCAACTAGCATTTTCCAGTTCGATGTGACTGCTCTTGAAAAATGTGCCGAAAGAAATCTCAAAAGAAAGCACCGTACACATAACATTGTCGTTATCATATAAGACAACTCAGTGGCACTCAAAGGCAAAGATATAAACTTCAATGGAATTTATTCTTAACTGGCAAGGGAAAGGAAAAAAAAAAGTCAGACACTTCAGTCCAGTTAAATTAAAAGACATACTCATTGGTATCGATAGGACTTACGGAAGCCATAACCCTCTATTGTAGAGAACAAAATGTGAATAAACATAAGATCAAAACGAAAGAAAATGAGATCAAAATATGGACAGAACTTCAAAACTGAGACAGGACGGCTACGTTGGCGTTGGAGTGAATTTAAAAGGGGATACCGATGCCCACATTTTTTTGAATGACTGAATATCATAAAAGGAGTGAAATATTGAGTCAGATAAAGCGTTCCACATTCGTACAGAGTGACTAGAGAAAAAGTCTCTGAATTTAACAGTATGTCCGAAGTTGGGGTCAATGGTAAACTCATCTTTAGAGCTTTAAAATAAAATCTTTAACGGTTATGTAAATGAATTTTGTCTACCGTTTCAAAAGGCTTGTGCTTTTTATAAAGCACTTCTCTGTACTAAAATCTAATGACAATTTGTGAACTAAAACTAACACAAATTTTACAGTAAAGCTTTTTTTTCGCTCAAATTAATAAACTTATTTCAAACATTGAAAGCTTATCGAAGTTTCAAACCCTTTATCTAAAACTTTTGAAAGTTTTCATTAGTAAGCTTTTACAAAAAGCTTTACGAATGAAGTACAGGGTATTTCTAAATATACATGTATATTTAGAATATTTTTCTTTAACTAATATGAAAACTGAAGTCCAGGCTAGATAGAAATATTATCACAAAATTTTAATTGAATTAGTACGATGCTAAAGCTGTTTTAGTATGATACTAGGTTAAAACAACGAATTTGAAAATTTTTTCTCTACCCTTTTATTATAGTTAAAATCATCGAATACCTACTTTATTTTTTTAGTATGGTGCTATGACTCTTTGACATTTGCAAACATCAAAAAAAGGTTCGTGAACTTACTTTTTTACACGAAATGTCATTGTTTTAGGTGTGTTCAGAAGCAATTTATTAAGAAAATTCTTTTAGTACGATCCTAGTTAGAAAATGTTTAAAATTAAAAATGAGTTAGTAAACTACTATAAAGTTAGCAAATTGTTAAGTAGTATCATACTGTAATATTTTAGCTAGGTTCGTTAAATAAAACTTATTACTCCTTTTAGAATTTCTTCTTTATTTACACTTTTCGAATCAAAACAATAAATCTCAATTTATAATCAACTCTAATACTTTTATTCCAACTTAAATCCACTTTTTAATTACACTTTCCACAATCCAATAGTTCAGCTTTGCACACTTTCATAATCGAAAATAAACTGTGTTCCGCTCACCGTGAACACTCCCTTTTATACTCAAACCAGTTGTTCTAGAAGGTTCTTGTCCAGAAGGGGAAATTCTTATGGGGGTAGAATGTTCTAGTACTTTGGAATTAGGGGAAATTTAGATGCGATGGAAAAGAGCTTTTTGTTTTGTTCCCTCACAAAGCAGATATGTAATTCCCAACAGATGGCGCTGTAGGAGTATAAAGCTCTGTTCGCAACAATACTAATACCTTAATAATAGGCTGCTTAAAATTTTGCGCCATTGCTTTTTGGATGAAATGTGGAACGAAAATTTAGTGTACATCTAACTTGTTTTTTTCTTTCTTTGAAACCACAATTTCTCAAATCTATTGAAAAACAGCTATAATGGCATGTCCTCGAGATTCAAGCTGTTTTCATTGACTTCAAAGCCGAATAAATGATAGCCATGATCATCAGGAGCTCTATTATGTATGTTGATGCTCGAGCTTTGGATTCCGGAAAACTGATCTAGCTCTCCCGTAATATTGAAACGTAGCTATACTCTATAATGTGCAACTAAAAAATTATTCCTCCGATATATTGGCAACAAAGACAGGCTTTCGGTAAGGAGATGCGCTATTGTGTGAGTTTTTAAATATCGTTCTCGAGCAGATGGTGAGTGGAGCAGACGTTGACAATGAATTTCATAAATATGGCCAATTATTGGGGAATGTTGACGATATCAATATCATCGCCCTTTCCCAACGTTCTATAAAAGTATTCTCCACGGCTAACCTTGTAAGATAAGATCCGATGAAAAATTACTTTGGAAACCTTTCTTACTTCGGTTTGACGAAACAGATAGTTTTATAAGCTTCTCGCGCGTAAGTAGAAATACACGCTATACAAAACCACTTTACACCGAGTTCTGCTTTATGGCGCCAAATCTCCGATGATGAGCTCAAGGGGTGAGCTGATACTGGAGTCGTTCGAAAAAAAATATTCTTGGTATTGTTGTGAACAGAGCTTTATACTACTACAGCGCCATCTGTTGGAAAACTGCATATCTAATTTATGGAAGAAACAAAAAGCTCTTTTCCGATGTCAAATGTATTTCCCCTTATTCCAAACATCTAGAACATTCCAACACAAGAACTTTCGAGAACAACTAATTTGAGTATATAAGGGAGTGTTCACGGTGAGCGAGGGACAGTTGATTTTTGATTACGGAAGTGTGCAAAACTCTGCTTATTGGATTGTGGAAAGTGTAAAACAAGTGTGATTTTAAATTGAATAAAAGTATTTGAGCTGATTATAAATTGAGATTTATTGTTGTGATTTGGAAAGTAAAAATAAAGAAGAAATACTAAAAAGAGTGATAAGTTTTATTTAACGAACCTAGCAAAAAATATTACATTGGTGTCAGAAAAGTGGAATAAAACTTATTGTGCAGTGAAGTGTGCGAAAAAAAAAAAAAAAAAATAATAATGAGCAAGTTGCTGAAAGAGCTCAACTGTAATGAGCTGAAAAGTGAATTGGGCAAGCGAGAACTTTCTAGAGCAGGATCGAAAAATGAGCTTGTTCTGCGTTTGGCCGAATATTTGAAACAACAAAATGAAGACCCGGACATTTTCGTCTTTGAAGCTGACGCTGAGGAAGCAGACGTAAGTAAAAATGTAGATGTTTCAAATATGATTAGTCTTCTCCTTCAACGTTTCGAAGAGCAACGAAATGAACAGAAAAACGAACAAAAGAATGTTCTCGAACGTCTCGAAGAGCAACGAAATGAACAAAAGAATGTTCTCGAACGTCTCGAAGAGCAACGAAATGAACAAACCGAACGTTTCAATGAGCAGAAAAATGAACAAAAGAATATTCTCGAACGCCTTGAAAAACAGCATAGCGAACAAAAAGACCTTCTCGAAGAGCAGAGAAACATGCTAGAAGGCAAGCTTGTTAACATCGAGAATAATGTATCTGCACTTGATGAACGTGTTTCATTGCTGGAGGATAAAGTCGACAACAAAATGGAGACGCTTTCAAAAGAGTTAGATGAACGTGTTTCATTGCTAGGGAATCAAGTCGACAGCAAAATGGAAACGTTTTCAAAAGAGTTAGACCTTGTTCGAAATATAAAAGTTCGGGAAAGTTCTGGAGAAACCTTGAGGAAAAAGGAGATGCAACCTCCAACCTTTGATGGACAAACTTCTTGGTCTATTTACAAGAGGCAATTCGAGGCAGCTTCTACAGCAAATGGCTGGGATGAGGCTGACAAGTGTTTAGCTCTAACCCTTGCTCTTAGAGGAGCAGCTGCTGAGTTATTGCTAACCATACCAGCAGATAAGAGCGGCGACTTTAATTACTTGGTTGAGGCTATAGACAAACGCTTTGGCAATAGCCATATGAAAGAAGTCTTCAAAGTACGACTCTATTCCAGAGTTCAGAAGAGGGGCGAAACTTTACAACAGCTACAAGCGGACATTGAAAGGCTTGTTCATCTTGCATATCCAGATGTTGGAGAAGAAAGCCGTAACCAGTTTGCAATTGAGGCATTTGTTCGCGCCATTTCCGACATACATCTTCAAAGGGCCGTGCGAACTGCTGGAAAACGAACGCTTTCTGAAACATTAGCGTTTGCCTTGACAATAGAAGCAGCAGAGCAAGCTTCTTACGGAGTACATCGACTTAG
Organism: Philhelius festivus; assembly: GCA_963931855.1. NCBI lineage: Eukaryota > Metazoa > Arthropoda > Insecta > Diptera > Syrphidae > Philhelius > Philhelius festivus. Next base: position 192,546,315 of record OZ007556.1, on the reverse strand, counting down.
AGAAGACATCGTCGAAGAATGCTCATGCCAAAGAACTGATGTCCAAAGGAATCAACGAAATGGACTTGCAAAGTGCTGGAATTGCAACAAGACTGGACATTTACAGCGTCAATGTCGATTACCACCAAGAAGAGCTTGTCAACATTGTGGACACGGAGTTTCAAATTCAGAACAAGGTAACAATAACATCAGTGTTACTTCCCGAACAAGTTTCCCAACAGAGAAACAAGTAAGAACTAACTTCGAGGGGCAGAAGCTGGCTAGAAACACCATCCAGGTTTCTCAGACCAAACGAAACAATAAAAGTCTGACTGTCGAGGCAACGGCAAATGGCAACAAACGCATGGTCGCCGTCAACACACTGCGAATAAGGGCTGACCCCATTTGTGGATGGAGCAATGAAGAAATAAGATCTGCTCAACAAGAAGACCCCGACATTGAACCTCTTCTCGCATGGAAGGAACATGAAGAAAAACCCGCATGGAATGACATTTCCGATAGGAGTCCAGTTTTAAAAGCCTATTGGGCACAATGGGACTCACTTCATGTGCAAGAAGGTGTTCTTCGGCGAAAATGGGAGTCCGCTGATGGTAAATCCTATGTGATGCAGCTTGTGTTACCTCAATCAAAAATTAAAGAGGTTCTTCGAGAGATGCATGATGGACCTTCAGGAGGCCATTTGGGAATCAACAAGATGTTAGAAAAAGTGAGACAACGATTCTACTGGTTGCATGCAAGAGACGACGTTAAAAAGTGGTGCCGAAATTGTGACGCTTGTGCTGCAACCAAAGGACCTGGTAGAAAACTGCAAGGAAAAATGATGCAATATAATATTGGCTCACCGTTTGAAAGGATTGCTGTTGATGTAGCTGGCCCATTTCCGGAAACGAATGCTGGAAACAAATACATTCTGGTGGTAATGGATTACTTCAGCAAATGGCCTGAGGCATACGCTATTCCGAACCAAGAAGCCAAGACCGTGGCCGACCAGATTGTGTCTAACTGGGTAAGCAGGTTTGGTGTGCCTATGGAACTTCATTCCGACCAAGGAAGGAACTTCGAGTCGAACATATTCCAAGAGGTCTGCGCGTTCCTTGGCATTAAGAAAACGAGAACCACACCACTTCACCCGCAATCTGATGGAATGGTCGAGAGATTCAACAGGACCTTAAAAGAACACCTCACTAAAGTCGTAGGCGACTACCAAAGAAACTGGGATAGGCACATACCACTATTTTTGATGGCCTACCGAAGTGCAACACATAGCTCAACAGGACAAACACCATCTGAAATCCTGTTTGGAAGAAGCATACGGCTGCCTAGTGAGATAAGGTTTGGACATCCATCACAAGAGTCTAAGGAAACAGGGGATTACGTGAGTGACCTACAAGAGAGGCTAATCGACATCCACGAAAGGACCAGGACTAGAATGAGCGCTTACAGCGATCGAATGAAGACAAGGTACGAAATAAGAGCAAACACGACAGGATTCCAAGTAGGAGATCGTGTATGGCTGTATAATCCTCATCGTCAAAAGGGATTGTCGCCGAAGCTTCAACAAAACTGGGAAGGCCCTTATACTGTCGTCACGAAAATCAATGATGTCGTTTACCGAATTCAAAGAGGGTCAAGAGGAAAGTTAAAAGTTGTGCATAGCGATCGACTGCACCGATACAGTGGCGAATCTGGAGATAGAATTGTTCGAGACGAACAATCTTAAGAAGGGGGCAATGTTGTGAACAGAGCTTTATACTACTACAGCGCCATCTGTTGGAAAACTGCATATCTAATTTATGGAAGAAACAAAAAGCTCTTTTCCGATGTCAAATGTATTTCCCCTTATTCCAAACATCTAGAACATTCCAACACAAGAACTTTCGAGAACAACTAATTTGAGTATATAAGGGAGTGTTCACGGTGAGCGAGGGACAGTTGATTTTTGATTACGGAAGTGTGCAAAACTCTGCTTATTGGATTGTGGAAAGTGTAAAACAAGTGTGATTTTAAATTGAATAAAAGTATTTGAGCTGATTATAAATTGAGATTTATTGTTGTGATTTGGAAAGTAAAAATAAAGAAGAAATACTAAAATGAGTGATAAGTTTTATTTAACGAACCTAGCAAAAAATATTACAGTATTATGTCCGAGGAGTGTAAATGGAGAACAAGATACTACCGCAAACTCTATGTTTGAGCTGTTGTGGGATCTTGATGTAGTCCAGACTATATTGGCTCATAGACATCGAGTGAATGGACAACAATGCTCCATCTAGAGAGTCTTCTAATCCCCGCCCACAGATTCAGGGCGATAACGAAGATTGAACATCCGGTTAAAAAACCAAGCCATCGCCGATGCCAGAGATCGTAGGGGATGAAAAGCCGTCATGTCTCAGGCAGAGATACGAGTACCTTATGAATGATCTGGAAACGTATTTTATAATCGTTGTTTGGACTGCATGCAGGATCTTCTTCTTCTCTTTTTCTCTTCAGCTTTTCTCTTGTTTTTCGCTGCAGCATAATTACATACATATGGATCGCCTGACCATTTTATTTTCGGAGGTTTCCAAAGGCAAACCTCCTGTTCTGGGTCCTGGTCTAAATTTGTATTAGCAGGGAAATTTTCCGAGTGAAACTTTTCCTCGCTCTAAAAGCTCTGTAACTAATCCGTTGAATAAGTTTCCTTTCTAATTTGAAGTCCCCGAATTTTGACATAGTAATCCGGACAAGCTCTGGAGGCCATGTCCAGGAGGTCTTAAAAGTCTTGACTGCTTAAAAATTGGCTCAAAATTTTAAACAGCCTAGGCTTTATGAGATAAGGATACTTTAGGGTTTTTCAGTTGATGCGCCATGTAGCTGTCATGTTGTTTTGGTGACATCAGTCAAATCTGGGGCCAAATTACCGCTTGCGTGACCGAGTGAGTGAGTCCCATCAGTGATCGAATGAAAATGTCAAATTAGAGTAATCGATTGCTCGATGACGCAAGCGATAATGCCAAACTCACATAATTCAGTCACGTATTAGGTACTCGAAAACTGGTGCGGTAATTTGGCCCCTGTTCGTTATTTTTGAATTATTGATGCCAAATCATCATGGCAAGCTAAACGATTGAACAGCAGGTCAAAATGATAAAACTTTATCACTAATTTTGGCCGAAAAATGATGATTTTTTGAATTTTCGGATGAATTGATGTGTTAACAAGCAATATTGTCAAGCGTTATTTCCAGTTACTATTTAGATATTGGTCTTTTCAAAGTTATTGTCTCAAATGTTAAACTTTATTAATATTTTCCGGGATAAATAACTGATTTTTTTTCGTTTGAAGTCAAGAAAAAACTGAATTTGTATTAAATTTTTGTTAATCATTATTTTTGTTACAAATAAAGAACATCTTTTTAAATTTGATTATGTTCTGATTAGGGTTCTTCAGAAAAGTAATGAGAATACGAGACTTATAAGTTTGTGATGTTTGTCCAAAAGTGTACTCAAGGTCAATTTTTGATTGTTTATACATTTTAGCGTTCAAATTGTTTTGTCTTCCGATCTAAATTCCACTAAAAACCTGCAGCAATACCCTTAATTTTTAGTTTAGTTCTAAGGTTCAAAACTTCTCAAACACTATACGGCGACGGTTTAAAGGAACTGCCAAAAACACATACGATAGTAAATACAGAAATAAGCAGTACATCAGTATATTTAATATATTCTATACGACAACATAAAAATATTATTAATTTAAACATAAAAAAACTCAGATCTCTTATTTCCGGAAAAGTATGAATTTAAGCAAACAAAGTTTAAAAATCGTTTTATTAAAGTAATATTTAATATAACAAATGTCTTTCAAATTTTTCTAAAACAAAATATGGGATGCCAATTTTAAGTGTTTAGTAATATAGATTTTAGGGAATAATTTCAAAAAATAATCGTTCACACGTTTTAAAGATGTTGATTTTTCGAAAAAAAAAATTGATTTAAAAAAAAAAAACCCAAAAAATTTTTTCCAATATTTTTATACATATATAATAATATTTTAAACTTAAGGGGGGTCCCGGTGAAAATTTTTGGTTAAAATCATTAGAGCTATTAATGAGAATGTCGAAAATAAAAAAAACGGTTCTATGACAGGTACCTTTAATACATTTTGCCCAAAATTTTTTTTTGACCAAAATGTAGTTCATGTAAACAATATCACACCTAATTTTTTGTATCAAAATCGTTAGAGCCGTTTTCGAGATAAATAATATTTTGCATTACGGGTGTAGGGGGGGTACCGTTAGTTTTAGAGCTATAAAAAATTCAATTTTCCCTCTAGGGAATCACCGAAGACCCTTAACTACCAAGTTTGAAGAAAATAGCTCCAGTGGCCTGGGGCGTAGATCGAGGTACAGAGATACAGTCATACAGACATGCAGACATACAGACAGACAGACGGAATTGTCGGATCCACTTTATTCGTCGTCGCTATCATTATAATGCCAACTTTGATCAAAATCTCGAGTTCGATTTTTTTTCCAAATGCAGAACTTGACTTATAGTACCTATGTACATATGTATATGGCAAGTAAAAATGTCGTATGTTCTTATTTTGTCGCTTCCATAGTACATATTTTGCAAACACATACGACAAAGAAATACTTGAATAATGGTAACATTGCACAAATTTTAAGAAACTAATTCTTGGAAACTATGTAGTAGTTGTACCCCTTGGCATAATGGGTAGTGCGTTAAACTGTCATGCGAAAGGTCTCGAGTTCGATTCTCAGCCGCTGCAAGAAAGTTTTTTTCAGGAGGGTACTGCATCTTGCGAGGAATTGACAAATTCTTCAAGAGTATTTCTTGTCATGGAAAGTGCTGCTCATTAGCCGTTCGGCATCGGCAGAAAATTCTAGGTCCCCTTCGTTCCTGGTAACACGCACACAGGAATGGTTGAGAGTTGTAAGTCACTAGGTCCTGGTTCACTTCGAGCTGTTGCACCACCAAATTAAATTAATTAATTCTTGGAAACTAAGTAGGTAAGATTACAAAAAATGTATTTCACCAGATTGAAGAAACATACGACAATTATATCGAGGCGAGGACGTATCGTTCCCTATCACATGCTGGAACGCTGAAACCTGGTTGAACAATTTTTGACAACGTCGATAATACTGAAAGCGTTCATACTAAACTTGTGGATCATTTTCTTTCAACTCGTGAACCTATTGAATCTTATATTGAAAAAGGTGTAACGCCGTATTCTTTGCAAGGACCGCCTAGACAATATCTTATGCTGAGAACTATGCCTGGTAGAAGTTCTCGGGTTTTTCTTCAAAACTTGCTTCCATAGAGCAATGTCTACATTATTTTGAAGTGCACCAAATCTTCCAGCACGCGGAAGATCACAGAAAGCCTCTTGTTGCTAAAACGTTGGAGCACTGGGTGTATTTCGATCATGAAAGAAATTGCGTGAAAATTATAAAAAAACATACTTACTTTGCCTTCTTCTTGTTTTTTTTTTCAAATTCTAAAATCAAACTCAATTCATTCATTAATTAAATTTTTCAAATTATTTTTTTTTATTTCGCCACTTGTGTTTATCGTGTATAAATTGTATAGAATATCTTTCTGCGTCATATCTTTATCTCTTTCCATAAATAAGCAATAAAATTAATAACAAAATGTGTTTAGGAATTTTAGTAGGTAAATGTTTTGTAAAAAGTATTTTTTGGTTTGGGAATTTGGCATTCACATTTATTCACTTCAAGTACTATAGTAGCTTAGGAGTATAGTAGTATTTATTGAGTACATTGAGATGATGTGATTAATTTCTGTTCTCATGATGTTAATAAAATATCAACTCATAGAAAGAGTAGTTGTGTGTGTGTGTAAATATTTTCAAGAAAATATTTTTTTATTTGTATTTATTTCGTCGGTGGTAATCGTCGCGATTGATATAGTACTTTTAATTCTTTGTGAAAATTTGATAGATCAAAAGATATTTCATATGAGTCTACATATTACTACATAGATAAAGATAAAAAGGAAAAATCACATTAATTTTGAATATTTATGTATTAATATACGGGGTTGGCATAGACATGGGTGGTTCTGGTAGCAAAATCTAAAACAATAAAAATATCTTATATAAAAAGATTTCCTAACAATGACGACTATGCTAGTTCTTTAAACATTTTTTTTAATTTTTTTTACGAGTGATAGTGTGATATTATTGTTTTAACTTTTTATTTTAAATTTAACTTTATAAACATATTTATCAAATACTAATTTCTAACAACAATTACATTGATCCGTTCATTTTCTTGTATATAATTTTTAATAACTACGTAGTTTTAGTTTACTAACTTATAAATCATTTATAAATAAAATTTGATATTTATAGATTTCATTATATTATATGTAGATTAGATGTGTCTGTAAATTTTAACAACTTTATAATTATATATGTTTATGTATTTATTTTGGTTGATAATATGTTTACATTCAAATATTATTATTAACACAGTAAAATTGTTTCTTTCGTGATAATTATTATCATTTCTACGTTATTATTTAATTTTTGTTTTATTTATAAAATTTAATGATGCTTTACAATTTTTTTTAACATGGTTGTGAACAATTATTTTCGACCACTTATAAAACCATATTTTGCCTAACAATAATAATTAAAGTAGATAGTAGTTTTATATATATATTTGTTATTATGTGTTTTATGGTAAAAATATTTTACTTTAAGTTTTATTATGTTCTTTTTTATTTAACAAATAAATATCGATTTGTTTTTTATGTATTTTTATGCAACGAACAATAACATATATTTATTTTGTGTTTATTAAAATTTTTGAAATTATGATATGAATACAAAAACCTGCTATTTATAACAAATATGTAAAAATCACTTCCATTAAAGCGATGTTTTTGTTGTAACTTTTCAAAATTCATTTTTGTTATTGTCTTCCAATTTTTTTTTAAATATTTAAGAATTTAGAGTTATACATGAAAAGTAATAAAAAGTGTAAGTGAAAATGAGAAAATATTCAAAGGATGAACTAGAAAATTGAGACTTGAAACAGAGTTGGCACGTTGTGTAAGCGGAAACGATTAAAATTTAATAATTAATAATAAATATAAAGCTGTGACAGTATATTTTTTCTTCGCAGAGTCTAGCTAAAAGGTGATCCTTTTTGATTTTCTAACCTTCCTTGGTTACGCCTATTCAATTTGAATTTGAGCTTGCCGGAACATTGATTTACATATTATGTATAATGTTTAAACTTTTGTTCTCAATTTCTCAACCGTGCCTTGCTGTTTGAAATACTCCGAGATAATATTAGAATTTTCCTTAAAAGGAAGGAACAAGAGCAATAGTTACTTCATTCAAGTTGTTGTTGTAATATTCAAAAACCATAAATATATGTATGAGGAAACCTTGCAGGCACAACTGCACGTATGTAATCATACAAAAACCTCTTGGTAGATATCATTTTTAATTCCGCCCCCCCCCCCCACACACGTTTTTTTCGGTTTTTTTATGACCAAAAATAACGGTTCCTGACTTACGATTTTTTTTTTCGAAATTTTATAAATATTTTTTTTTTCTAAGAAACTGTCCCACACAATTTAAAAAAAAAATAAAAATAAAATTTTTATTAAACTCAATATTTCGAAACCTCAGGCTCGATTTTTTTTAAAACTTGATAAATAAAAGTTTCTTAATATAATTCATTTGAAAAATAAAAATTGATTTACTCTAACATAAAGGTATCCACCACACAAATGTTAAAAAATGGTTTTCAAAAATCGTATTTTTCTCGAAAACGGTTTCGAGGATTTTGATAGAATTTTTTTTTCTTTCGTTTAATTTTTACGATCCATTATTTAATAAAAAAAAATTTGAAATTAATATATATACGAGTATCATTGACTGTACCTACCATAGAACGATTTTTTCGAATTTTGAATTTCTCATTATCGGCATAACGGATTTTAATGAAATTTTGCATTGAAAAGCTTCTAAAAAGTTTCAAAAAGATTGCATTTCAAAACTTAAAAAAAATAAATTGCACGACTGGGTCGCACGAACTTGCTCCTATGTAATAGACTAGGAATTTTAAAAACGGATGTTTTTAAAGAAAACTGTTCATATGCATAAAATCAATTTTTTAAATTCTATTAGTAGTAAGAGATAAAAACAGAATGCTATGCAAATATGAATTTATGCAAGGAACAAAAATTATAAGTCGTTGTAGTGGTTCCTTAAAAAAATAAGCTTTTATGTACAAAATTTTTAAAACATTTTGAAGAAAAAATTTAGGTACGCCAACCTTAAGTTTTTATTATTGTACGAATAAAAGTCTTATTTCCCAAAAAAATACTAAGCCGTTCTTGAGATATCAAATTTTTCAACAAAAAAAATTACTTTTTTTAAAAATTGAAAAAATATTTTTTCTTAAGTTTTTAAATGCAATGTTTCTTAAACTTTTTAGGAGCTTATTTATAAAAAATTTCGTTAAAATCCGTTATGCCGATAATGAGTAATTCAAAATTCAAAAAAATCGTTCTATGGTAGGTACAGTCAGTAATATCTAGATTTCAATTTTTTTTTATTAAATTATAAATTGTAAAGATTGATCAAAAGAAAACAAATTTTAGCAAAATTCTCGCAACCGTTTTTGAGAAAAATGCGATTTTCGAAAACCATTTTTTTAAATTTGTATGGAAGGTACCGTTAGTTTTAGATAAAACAATTTTTTTTCTCAAATCTTCTAGATTATGTTAAAAAACTTTTATTTGTCAAGTTTGAAAAAAAATCGACAATGGGGTTTTCGAAATATTGAGTTTCCAAAAAAAAATTTTGAATTTTTTTTTAAAAATCCAAAAAATAAAAAATTAAAAATTTGAATATGTAATAATATTCAAACCTTGGAGGAGCTTTGGCATAAAAAAAATTATTTAAATCGGCTGTACCGTTTTCGAGAAAATCAAAAACAAAAAAAATGGACCGAGGGGGCTACCAAAAATAACAATTTTTTGTAAAATTTTTTTCAACCATTAGCTAGTTTTAACCAAATGAAATTTTTCAAATTTTTTTTAAAAATTCTGTGGGACAGTTTTTGTGAAAAAAAAATATTTATAAAATTTCGAAAAAAAATTGTATGACAGGTACCGTTGTTTACGGTCTTAAAAAAAAAACAGAAAAAAACGTCCGGGGGAAAAAAATTAAAACCCATATCTACCAAGTTTGAAGAAAATCGGCCGAGCCGTTTAGGCTGTAGTCGAACCGACAGACAGACAGACAGACAGACAAACAGAATTGCGAGACCCACTTTTTTGGTCTTCGCTATGATCGTAATGTCAACTTTGATCAAAATCTCGAGTTCGATTTTTTTACGAATACATAACTTGCCTTATAGTACCTATAAGTCGCAAGTAAAAATATTTTTGGAATTTTTGAAAAAAAAAATTCTATTTTTATTTTGGAGTGTTCAAAAACGGCTTAGTATTTTTTTTTTGGAAATTTATTTTCTTACACGTTTTATTATTAAATCTTTGAGTTGGCGTACCAAAAGTTTTTCAAAATGTGATTTTTTGTCATATTCTAAGAAAAAAATTGTTCTACAGTAAAGTCTGATTTTCAACTTTGACATCACTTTTTGACGATTTAAAAAAAGGCTAACTTTGGTGTACCCTGACCCATGTTAAGGTCAATTTCTCTTACAGTACTAACGGTACGGACCTCATTTTAGACTTTTTTTTAGTAGTAATACTAACTTTTAAAACTACGTTTAAATTGAGCTCATATATTTTTAGGGTTGCCAGATATTCAATTTTAAATGGTGTTCAGTTTTTCTTGCCCGACCAAAATTTTGACTTTGAGGTCAATTTTTTTCAAAAAATGCGTAATAAAAATAGAGTTTTCTTATTTTTACCTGATGAACAAAACAATAATGAACAAAAACTGATTAATAAGTGCACCCAAAAACCCATACATTTTATGATACTTGGGAAAATCTAAAACAGGTAAAATTAAAGAAAAATGATTTTTTTTCCTGAGGTGTAAAGGGTGTAGGTAAAACAATAAATTTGTGTAGTTTTAAGTAATTTTTTATTTTGTGTACATACAAATACAGTCATAATAAGAGCTCAAAGTACCCTGCAGCAATTTGAATGCATGCTAGAGCCCATTTTGGATTTCATTTTGAATGTTCATTCTCGATAACTCTTGGTTTACTTTTAGTGATCCTTCGAAAATACGTTGTTCTAATTCACTTAAAATTGTTATTTCGGATGAGTTAACGATTTCTTTCATTCGTTTCCATACAAAAAAATCCAGTACAGTGAGATCGGGAGATCTTGCAGGCCAGTGAATAAAAATTACCTAAAAACTATCAATTTTTTGAAAACCACTCTAATTGCCAAGTGCTATATTATAAGTAGGTAAAAACCAAAATTCGATTTTTCACCTGTTTTAGATTTTCCCAAGTATCATAAAAGGTATTTATGGGGTTTTGGGTGCACTTATTAAATCAAAATCCAAATATTGCTCGGGCAAGAAAAATTGAACACCATTTAAAATTGAATATCTGGCAACTTCAAAAATAAATTAGCTCAATTTAAACGTAGTTTTAAAGGTTGGTATTATACTACTAAAAAACAGTCCAAAATGAGGCCCCTATCATTGGTACTGACAAAGAAATTGAACTTAACGTGGGTCAGGGTACACCAAAGTTAGCCTTTTTTATATCGTCAAGAAATGATGTCAAAGTTGAAAATCAGACTTTACTGTCGAACAATTTTCTTCTTAGAATATGACCAGGAATCACATCCCAAAGAATTGCATACGAATTACCGGACACCCTGTATATTTAAATTTAAAGTATTTACTAGAAATATATCCGTTTAGAAAAAAATGGACTAAGGTTTTAATGGAACGACAATGATATACGAGTAGATTTAGCACGACAAGTCTTCTTTGGAAAATTTAAAGAGACCAACCTCATATTCATTACCATTATTCGGCAAAGTTCGGACTGTTCAAAAGTAGTCTTCCAAACTTTTGTATGGCTGAAAGTGAGCACAATGTTTCTTTCCAAATTATACACCGTGCCCTGAAGTCTAATAAGGCAAAACTGTAATTAATTTAAAATATATATTAACTTCTTAGTATTTGACTCTATTTTTAGACCAAGAATTAAATTTTGCAAAAAAAATTTGAATATTTATACGAAAATATTTAAACCCTCGATCATATCCTTCGAAGGATGTTTATCCAGGGCAAACAAACCTGTATCGCGTTTTGAAACCTTCCTGCTCACATTTATTTAGGTAAATCATTTTTTGTGGAATACTACATTTTCCCCTTTCGTTATTAAAACTGATAACCCTGCTGATTCGACAAAATGCCACTTCGCTCATCCTTGTAACGCAATAAATAACACCTACCTACATAATTCACAAAGTTATAGAAACAGTCAAAAAGTTATGATGTGAATAATATTTCCAACAGAATTTGGGTAAAAACAAAATAAAATGTAAATCACTTGATGGTCCTTCTTCCTTATGAGCAAGGAAAAGAAATAAACCTAAAATATCTCTTAAACGAAAATCATCATGGCAGCCATGGAAGGATGGATGGGAGCCATGATTTCCATAAAAAAAATAAACTTAAACCATATTTCCCGGAAAATCCTTATAACAAGAAAAAATATTGCCAAGAAAGATGTTACATGAAGATTGAACGCATGTAAATTAGACAAGCAGAGAGAGAGAAGCCGGAAATGACTGACCAATGTGGGGCAGGTACAATGAATGCCGTTTATATTACGTCAATCTTGTGCGTATTTTTAAAGCTTAGAAATAGAAGATAGTTCCTACCTACAAAAATATTACCACACGAAGTCATAAATTCAAGGAAAATGGTTCCTTTGCTTTCTGACATCCGAACATTTTCATTCCTATAGCGCAATCGAATTTAACTTTTGGTACATTTTTACTTTAAAGTCGAAAGTACAAAAAAATTATTGCAGTACACAACCACTTGAATTTCGCCCCATGAAACCTGCTGCATCCGATCCAACACCCTCACCCAGAGAGCACGTCTTGCTGCGCATTATCATCAAATCGGTACGAATGCTGGGACGCCTCACGTTGGGCGCCACTACACCACAAGCATCACTCAGTCGTCGTTTAATTGACAGAGTACACTTTTTGGATCGATTTGAGGCGGTGTGCGGTGGTGGCAGGGTGCAGGGTGATCCAAAGGCTGTGCTTACACGTTTATGATGGTTGGGGGCCATTTCCAGTGGTAGATTCGCCGCCAGAAACAATTCGTAGAACATATCGTCCACTCGTATATTCTTTTTGGCTGAACATTCAACAAAAACACAACATGCATCCTGACCCGCACAATATGCCATAACTTCTTCAGTCTGAACGGTCCTGTTCAATAAAGGAGCAAAAATGATAAAATATTATTCCAGGACTTGTTGTGCGCCGTTTTAATGATTGTGGATGTTTTACTTACTTCATATCTCGTTCACATTTGTTGCCAGCTATAACCATTGGCACTTTAGGTAAGTTCTTTTTTGAGCGTCCACCGGACTGTGCACTCCATTTGGTCTCGAGTATTTGTTCCCGCAATCGGACGACCTCTTCAAAGGATTCTCTTGAGTCCATGCTGAATACAAGCACAAAGATATCGCCTGCGGAATTAAGCAAAAAAGAAACACAATTTTATTGTCAATCCGAAATTTTGTTTTCACGTAAACGGTATATGAAATATAAAAATGAGGCTTTCTCTTTGTTTGTCCCTTTGTATTCCAAAGGGAAATAAGCAATTTATTATTTTTGGCAGAAAACAATTTGTGTTATCATTTTGGAGTATTTTTTAAAGAGGTCTTTAACTGAAAGCCTAGAAATTTAATGCTAGCTAAAGTGTTGTGAATTATTGAAAGACTTTTTTTGGATTTAATTACACAAAAAATGCCTAGTCCCACAACGATATTTTTTATGAAGATGTGAGTCGTCAAATAATAAAAATAGATGGTTAAATTTAATCATCCATTTTAATTAGATAACAGGAAGATTTTTCAACTGTAAGACATGTATTTAAAAATTTAACTTTAACAATACAGATTTTTTTTCCACATTACCAGATGAACAAATTGGGAAAAGTACATCTTTAAACCATAATTACAACAAAGTAATTTAAAACATACTCTGTACATAATCAATAGCATAAAATCCAACTAAGAATGTGCAGTTTTTATTCTTGCACAATCATTTAAAACATGTCTACATAATGTAATAGATCTCAACTTGATGAACTGAACCATCAACTTTCAGGGAAATTTAATTGCAAAGAGCGGTCCATGATATTCTTGTTCTTATTTGATTGTGGAGTTTTTTTTTTAGATTTAAGATCCCCTAAACCCAAAAATGTTAACAAATTTTCTTAGCATTTTAAGAACTGCAATATCTTGAGTTTTTAATTTTTTAAAAATATAAAAAATATAGCTGCATTCATTTTCGATTTTGAATTATTCAAAGAACGGATTTTTTGAAAGAGGGAGAAATGTTTTTTTTTTTGTCAATTTAATTGAACGTTTTTCGCGACCTCTAGTCTTAATGGGTTCATCAGTTAGATGTGATATTTTCATTTACATTCAAAATAAAACTCTGCGATTGATAAATCGTAATCTTTTGGTGACATTTTGGATCTCGTTTTCACAATTTTGTGGCTGTATTTCGCGAATTAAATCTCTCCTATATTTTCTTAAGTACGATATTTCCTACTTTTTACTTGCGACTTATAGGTACTATAGTGCAAGTTATGCATTCGTAAAAAAAATCGAACTCGAGATTTTGATCAAAGTTGACATTACGATGATAGCGAAGACCAAAAAAGTGGGTCTCGCAATTCTGTCTGTCTGTCTATCTGTCGGTTCGACTACAGCCTAAACGGCTTGGCCGATTTTCTTCAAACTTGGTAGATATTTGTTTTAATTTTTTCCCCCCGGACGTTTTTTTCTGTTTTTTTTTTTAAGACCAAAAATAACGGTACCTGCCATACGATTTTTTTCGAAATTTTATAAATATTTTTTTTTCTCAAAAACTGTCCCACAGAATTTTTTAAAAAAAATTTGAAAAATTTCATTTGGTTAAAACTAGCTAATGGTTGAAAAAAATTCTACAAAAAATTGTTATTTTTGGTAGCCCCCCTGGGTCCATTTTTTTTGTTTTTGATTTTCTCGAAAACGGTACAGCCGATTTAAATCATTTTTTTTATGACAAAGCTCCTCCAAAGTTTGAATATTATTACATATTCAAATTTTCAATTTTTTATTGTTTGGATTTAAAAAAAAAATTCAAAATTTTTTTTTTGGAAACTCAATATTTCGAAAACCCTAAGCTCGATTTTTTTTCAAACTTGACAAATAAAAGTTTCTTAACATAATCTTCAAGATTTGAGAAAAAAAATTTTGTTTTATCTAAAACTGACGGTACCTCCCATACAAATTTTAAAAAATAGTTTTCGAAAATCGTATTTTTCTCGAAAACGGTTCCGAGAATTTCGCTAAAATTTTTTTTCTTTAGATTAATCTTTACGATCTATAATTTAATAAAAAAAATTTGAAATCTAGATATTACTGACTGTACCTACCATATAACGGTTTTTTCGAATTTTGAATTTCTCATTATCAGCATAACAGATTTTAATGAAATTTTTTATAAAGAAGCTCCTAAAAAGTTTAAAAAACATTGCATTTAAAAACTTAAGAAAAAATATTTTTTCAATTTTTAGAAAAAAAGTCGTTTTTTTTTTTGAAAAATTCGATATCTCAAGAACGGCTTAGTATTTTTTTTTTGGAAATTAGACTTTTGTTAGTACAATAATAAAAACTTAAGGTTGGCGTACCAAATTTTGTTCTTAAAAATGTTTTAAAAATTTTGTACATTTGTAATTTTTGTTTCTGCATATATTCATATTTGCATAGCATTCTGTTTTTATCTCTTACTACTAAAAGAATTTAAAAAATTCATTTTATCCTTATGAACAGTTTTCTTTATTAACATTCGTTTTTAAAATTCCTAGTCTATTACATTGGAGCAAGTTCGTGCGACCCAGTCGTGCATTTTATTTGTAATGAATTTTCACAAAGTATTAAAACGTTGTGCGAATAAATATCAATTCGTAGTTAATAATTACATAGTTTTTTGAAAAGTGATCGTCAGAACACTTTAATGTTGAAAATCAAAAAAATGGCGCGGAATTTATAGGAAAATCTCTTTTTGGAAAACTTTTGCAAAAACATTTGTTTTCGAAAATTGTTAAATGTTTTTAGATTGACTTATGAAAAAAAGCATACGTTTCATCCCTGTTTTTCTTTTTAATCATGATTGGGCCACTGAAAATATTTTTGGAAAACAGATTTTAAACCTTTTAAAAAATGTCATTTTTCCATAAAATAAATTTTGTTTTGAAATCAGGAGATGAAGAAAAATCGAAGCCTCCTCATCGTTTCCCGATTGGTTGAAGTTTGCGAAAGTAATAACAGTACTTAAAAAACCTCACACATCATCTTGTGCTGATTTTAGGCCTATAAGCATCCTTCCCTCAATGCCAAAGGTCTAGTAAATTAGATATCTAACCACGTCAGTCAACATAATTTGTTTTCTTCTGTTCAGTCGAGGTTTTGCCCAACTAAATCATAGGTGTTCTACAGCAATATGGTGAAGGTGCATGTTCATGTGCATGTTCATCAACGACCTCCCCCAAGTGTGCCATAATGTCATGTTGCATCTTTATGCAGACGATGTCCAAATTTATCTCTCTCGACCAATAAATTTGTTAAAGGATCTTATTAGTATATTTAATGAAGATCTCTTAAGGATCTACAATTGGACCTTATGCAATGGTTTAACTAGGATTAGGATTCAAAATTGATCGAACTAATTTTCTAATGATCATATTAATCTCTCCGTCGTTTCGGTCGAATCTATGGTGGTCTCCAAAAATTAAACATCTTTTCTAACCTAACACTTATAGATACTATAAGCTGCGACTTATTACTATTTATTACTACCTATTATTGATTATGCTAATTGTTGCTAAATAATGATATGGTTAAGGATGTTTGCGGCTTGCGAAGGTTTGGCCATGTTTCTCAATATTATCAACATGTCCTAGGATGATCGCTTATTCAATTTACTGATGCAAGATGTTGCATGCTTATGCATAAAATAATTCAAAGAAAAGCACAGTCATATCTATTTGATAAGCTCCGCTTCGCGCAATCGACCCGAACCTTGAATCTCACAACACATTCATCAAATTATTTAAATTCTTCGAGACTTTTTTTTTGTATATGGCACTAGACCTGTAACTGTAAGCCAAATAATAGCAACAATTCAATTTAAAAATTTAAAAAATTGAAACTGACAAACCCTAAATAAAAATAAAATGCACGACTGTTTCGCACGAACTTGCTCCTATGTAATAGACTAGGAATTTTAAAAACGAATGTTATTAGAGAAAACTGTTCATAAGGATAAAATGAAATTTTTTAAATTCTTTTAGTAGTAAGAGATAAAAACAGAATGCTATGCAAATATGAATTTAAGCAGGAACAAAAATTATAAGTCGTTTTAGTGGTTCCTTAAAAAAATAAGCTTTTGTGTACAAAATTTTTAAAACATTTTTAAGAAAAAATTTTGGTACGCCAACCTTAATTTTTTATTATTGTACGAATAAAAGTCTAATTTCCAAAAAAAAAAATACTAATCCGTTCTTGAGATATCGAATTTTTCAAAAAAAAAATTACTTTTTTTTTCTAAAAATTGAAAAAAATATTTTTTCTTAAGTTTTTAAATGCAATGTTTTTCAAACTTTTTATAAAAAAATTCATTAAAATCCGTTATGCCGATTATGAGAAATTCAAAATTCGAAAAAATCGTTCTATGGTAGGTACAGTCAGTAATATCTAGATTTCAAATTTGTTTTTATTAAATTATAGATCGTTAAAATTAATCAAAAGAAAAAAAATTTAGCAAAATTCTCGGAACCGTTTTCGAGAAAAATACGATTTTCGAAAACCATTTTTTAAAATTTGTATGAAAGTTACCGTTAGTTTTAAATAAAACAAAATTTTTTTCTCAAATCTTGTAGATTATGTTAAAAGAAACTTTTATTTGTCAAGTTTGAAAAAAATTGAGCATGGGGTTTTCGAAATATTGAGTTTCCAAACAAAAATTTGAATTTTTTTTTTAAAATTCAAAAAATTAAAATTTGAAAATTTGAATATGTTATAATATTCAAACTTTGGAGGAGCTTTGGCATAAAAAAACTGATTTAAATCGGCTTTACCGTTTTCGAGAAAATCAAAAACAAAAAAAAAATGGACCGAGAGGGGCTAGCAAAAATAACAATTTTTTGTAAAATTTTTTTCAACCATTAGCTAGTTTTAACCAAATGAAATTTTTCAATTTTTTTTTTTAAATTCTGTGGGACAGTTTTTGAGAAAAAAAAATGTTTATAAAATTTCGAAAAAAATCGTATGGCTGGTACCGTTATTTTTGGTCATAAAAAAAAAAAAACATAAAAAAATGTCCGGGGGGAAAAATTAAATCGCATATCTACCAAGTTTGAAGAAAATCGGCCGAGCCGTTTAGGCTGTAGTCGAACCGACAGATAGACAGACAGACAGACAGAATTGCGAGACCCACTTTTTTGGTCTTCGCTATCATCGTAATGTCAACTTTGATCAAAATCTCGAGTTCGATTTTTTTACGAATGCATAACTTGCACTATAGTACCTATAAGTCGCAAGTAAAAAGGGAAATTATATATATTATAGAGCTTCATTATTATGCAGGGAAAAATAATAAAATTAAACACAAACATCAGAATTGACATGAAAAAAAATATTAAATAAACAACACATTAAATCATTCAAGTCTCAACTTCAAGATACCTTTGATTTAAATGTGCAGATTTAAAATCTTGCATGTTGGGAAATCTACTCAACATTCGAGCTATTTACGAGTAGTTCTTCTTTCGTTTTTAATTTTTAACCAAAAAAAAAATATCCATTTGCACAAGTAAGCAATTTAAATATTTTTATTTTACTTTTCGATTAAATGGGAGTAAAGTGAAGCAAGCTTGAAAAGCACATAGAGAAGTTTCATAGATCAAAATATGCAATATTTAACTTTTTTGTAAACTAAATAATCCCTGCTTTTACTCAGAGCTTACCAGCTGATTGGTACGTGCTACGTGGAATGTTCAAAAAAGTAATGAGTTTGAATAAAAACAATTTCCATAAGAACTTAATATTTCACACATTTAAACATAAGTACCTCTGAAAAGAAAAATATCAGAACCATTAAACTCTATCTATCCCCAGCCCACTTGTTTAACCTTCTACTTAATTATAAATTTAGGCTTTATAAATGCTTACCTACTGCTTAAATCATTACATGACACAAGTCTACAAAATTAATTGTATTTGTTTTTTGCCGAGACTAAACTTTTGTTTTAAGAATATTTTGGATAGTCGAAATTCGAATATTACGTATCTCAAAAATTATTTCCTGTTTGTAGTTTTTTAAATATTCAAATCTTTACAAGGAAAATACTCCGTTTTTTGGCATTTTTGAGGTTATTACTCGAAAATAGTTTTATTCCTCTTGGCACAAAAACCCAGTGTAGACATATGTAGTAGATCATTGTGGATAACAGTCAGATGAAGAATTATAATAAACTAACAATTTTTTGAAGTTTTAAGATTTAAATAAAAACAAAATCGATTTTTGAACAGGACGATCTTCCACCTTTAATGCTATTCTGACTCTAGCGAGGGGTTATTAAAATAGAACTAAAAATGTAGGCGTAGTTTGGGGGAATTTTTATATGAACCTCCATATAGACGACGATGCCAACAACTTGCGAAGGTGATCCAGTAAGCAATAAAAATCCATTAATACTTTATTAAATAAAATGTGTTCATCATTTACTTTAAGATATACAGGGTGCGTTTCACACTCCAGGTCGATTTTATGTGGTTGCCATTTTTGTGTGACTAAAATTTGTCAGTCGTCATTTGATAGTCGTAGATAGTCGGTAATAATAACTTATTATGTTATCTTATCTTACACAGCTAAACGTATTGGAATTATTAAAATATTTTATATAATTAATTGTTCATACGTGGAGAAAATTAAGTGAATGTTTTTTGATGTTAATCATGTGCCGAACATGTCAACCATTTAGCGTTTAACTTATTATTTTGAAAATTTAAATACAATGGGAGTAAGACAACGTACGCTAGAAAAGATTGATGCAGTGTTGCTGAGCGGCGGGGTTCATCTTATCGACGCCGCCGTGCACAGTATTAGGAATATTTCCACCATGTTAAAAATTCTGAAGAAATTATTTGCATTTATACTAGTATAAATTGACACAATTTTTGTTGGGAAATGATAGACGACCTCCATTTTTGGCAAAAATCACAATGAGCAACGAAGCACATTTTGACTTTGCTTATAAACATAAAAGGGCGTACTTGAAGGAAAAGGTGTACATCGATAAGCCCACCACAACCTCGACGCCTTAGGACAACATTAGAAACGAAATTACTACTGAAGTCAGAGAAATTGTTATGCGAAATGTGCTCAAAAGAGGTCGCTTTTGTGCCACTGCCAGGGGCGCCCACTTGACCGACATAATATGACCGATATAGTATTGTTGTGAACAGAGCTTTATACTACTACAGCGCCATCTGTTGGAAAATTGCATATCTAATTTATGGAAGAAACAAAAAGCTCTTTTTCAATGTCAAATGTATTTTCCCTTATTCCAACCATCTAGAACAATCCAAGACAAGAACTTTCGAGAACAACTAATTTGAGTATATAAGGGAGTGTTCACGGTGAGCGAGACACAGTTGATTTTTTATTACGGAAGTGTGCAAAACTCTGCTTATTGGATTGTGGAAAGTGTGAAACAAGTGTGATTTTAATTTGAATAAAGTATTTCAGTTGATTATAAATTGAGATATATTGTTGTCATTTGGAAAGTAAAAATAAAGAAGAAATACTAGAAAGAGTAATAAGTTTTATTTAACGAACCTTGGAAAAATATTACAGTATGATGACCTACACATTTACAAAGTTAAGGGCCATATAAAGTCAATCAATAGAATGTATAGGTTTTAAAATTGTATTTTATTTAAATATTATCTTAAAAAAAACCATTGACCTGGAATATAGAACGTACCCTACAAAATGTGCTTTCAACAAATCAAAAAATAAAACAAGCCAACAAACATCTCGTTTTATATTTCTCCGTTTGGTCAGATAATTTCCATCATCCATCAATTTAATTCGGTTGAACATCGCCAAAGCTATAACACTTAAGGAAAATTCACACAAGAGCGACCAACGACTGACGGACGCCCATTTTGACACTTCCTTCTCATAGTATTCTTTATAAATCGCGAATTACGATTAAATAAAACACATCAAACAAAAACAAGAATGATTTCGAGGTAATAGCTATGTACTTTGTTTTCACTGAAATACGTACATAAAATGCCAAGTTTAAAGCAAGAGATTTATGTGGTTTTTCCAGCGCTCAAAAAGATCAAAAAGAAGATTAATTTTGACAGTACCTATCAAAATGCTAATGGCGTTTCAATTTTTCTTATAAAGTGAAAGCGAGAGAAACAAAATTTCATTTGTGTTAGGTTAGGTTAGGTTAAAGTGGTTGTCATTAAAGCGTCTGACACACTTAGACCATTAGAGGTCCATTGTGATACCACGATCTAATAGGGAACAAAAAGGTTTCCTACTAGTTAAAACCATTTGGAGCTTCTGATGAAGCGATGGAGACTTTTAATGTCTGTGTTTATGAGATCGCTTGGTTCATTATAGAAATATTCTCCTAGATGAAGTTTGCGTTTGTAAGAGAAAGCAGGGCATCAGGGTTGGCCGAAATGTCACTTTTTAGAAATAACTACATTTGTTACGTCTGCTACGTAATTTATGTAGTTAATGTAGTTAAATGTAGTTAATATAACAAATTGTAGCAGACGTAGTTTAAAAAGTCATCGCTGTCATTTTACTGTCAGTTGTACATTTAAAATTTGAATTTTGAAATCAAACGTTCAGTTATTCATTTTTAATAAGCTATGTGAGCTGAATGGAAAATATTTGTATGTATGTAAAATGTACATAAAATCTAGCATTAGAAAATATCTTTAAATCATGGGTTCATAATCCATATCCTTTGATTATGCCAAAGTAAATTGTTTGTCTCCAAAAATAAGCTTCAACTCCATCATGCAAAATTTCTACAATTTTTCATCCTTATGGTAAATGAAACATTTTTAGTTTTTTTACAAACCTTCATTAAATCATAAGAGTGCAAAATTGTTTGGTTTTCTTTATTCCATTTATTTTTTATGAATTAACTACGTATGTAGCAGACGTAACAAATTGTAGTAAATTAGGCATGTAGTTTATTCAAATAACTACGCGTAGTTAATGATGTAGAAAATGTAGTGTAGTTAATTCGGCCAACCCTGCAGGGCATGTACAAAGAAGGTGTGGGATTGTCTCCTCTTCCTCCTCGTCCAAGCAACTCCTGCAAAATTCGTTTGATAGTACACTAAGTCTTTCGACGTGTCTACCTATGATACAGTGTCCAGTTATGACACCTATTAGGCCAGGCGCGCACATTCAATTTTTAGTTTCGCAACTGTTTGGTTGCTAAAATTAAACATATGGGCTTATATGGGACACCGCGCACTTAGAGCAACTCGATTCTCGAAACTAAAAAGTTTGTGTTTTGACAGAGAGACGAGACGATTCCCTCGCTTCAGTTGAGCTGTTTTTTATAAGTGCAAAAGAGAAAATAGTGCGAGCGTGAGTAAAGAGTTGCCAGTGTGCGGTTCTCTTTCAACTGGTGATTAAACTATTTGATTTCGATCACAGTTGCCAGTGCGCGACTAGCCTTACGGAGATGATCTGAGATCTACTGAGGGACAATAACAATAGACATTTTGACCGTTTCAAATCCGGTTAGGCCAGATTTGTTTGGTCGCCATACAAGTGCTAGTATTAAGCCATCTTGTGTTTGATTGTTCCAGAGCGATTCGTTTCAGCATAAGTTTACTTGTAGCTATGGGCATAGTGCATACCTATATTTGCCTCTTCGGGTAAGATAGGCATTTCCGTTCCAATTCTGGCGAGTTTGTCGGCTTTGCAATTCCCCTGAATGTCCCTGTGACCCGGCATCCAGAATAGGTGAATGTTAAACTGTTTGGCCATCTCCATCAGAAACGATCGACAGTCTTGGGCCGTAATGGAGTTTACAGAGACTGATTCGAGGGATTTCAAAGCAGCCTGACTATCTGAGAAGATGCGGATATGTGTGCTAGATACCACGTTTTCTTTAAGCCAAGACAAAACTTCCTTTATCGCGAGAATTTCCGCTTGGAATACGCTACAATGGTTTGGTAGGCGGAAGGAGAGACTAAGGTTTAATCCATCTGAGTACACTCCACCACCCACTCCGTTTTCAGTCTTCGATCCATCTGTATAAAAGTTTACTGATTTATTTCCTGTCAAAGCCCCTTCCTCCCAAACTGACCTTGAGGGAAGTGATGTAGTCAGAGTGACTTGGGAGAGTTCCGAATAAATTCAGAATGGTGGTGTGGCCAAAAGAGTTATTGGTCCATTGAGAGATGGCTTTGAGACGTATGGCTGTGCTCGCGGCCATTTGTTTGCTGTAAATATCTAGGGGTGTCAGGTTGAGAAGTATGTCTAGTGCAGCGGAAGGTGTCGAGCGGAGAGCTCCGCTGATGCACATACACGCATCACGTGTCAAACGATGAAAAGTCATCGAGGCAATTTAGCACGAAGGATAAAGGTCAGCTCGAATTAAAGAACAATTGATCCAATGAAGATTTAACAAGATTAATTTTTAATCTCCTAGATTAACGAAGTAAATTTGTATGATAAGCCTTCGAGATTCGAAGAAGAATTATGATAGATCCACTTAAACCCAGGGTTATCTTTTGGTGAAAGCATAGAATAGCCGTTTTTTTAGTTCAGAATAGAGCTCTAAACAGAGTCCGATTATGTCTAGGTTCTGAACAACCTCGATCTGAACCAAGGGTGCTCTGAGCACCCTGAGTTGCTTTTTAAACACACCTGAACACTTAGCTGTCACTATTTTTGCTTTTTAATTTCCACTTGTCAAATGCTGTGTTAAGCTAAGTGTACACGATTGGTAGATCTTACAATATTGTAAGACCTGACAATGCCTGACAATTATCTACCAATGAGCTGACAATTAAGTTGTGTGTGTACACGGTTGGTAGAAAATCTACCAATCTCTTACAATTTATTGTCAGAAGTTGGCTGACAATTTATTTTCAGATAGCCGGCTTAATACCAACCAATTAATTGTAAGAGATTGGTAGATTTTCTACCAACCGTGTACACACACAATTAATTGTCAGTTTTTGTTGATTATAGAAACTGCTTCAATTGAACCTTGGCTCATTGGCTGCAAATTGTCTGACAATGAAAAAATTGTATGATGCTAAAAACGTACATCTTACAATTTCTTCATTGTCAAAAACGTCAGACAACGATGAAAATTTGAAGGCCTGACAATAAATTGTGTGTGTACATGATTATCAAATACCTTACAATTTACCTTCTTACATTTTCTGACAATTAATTGGAAGATTACACGATTGTCAGCTAGCGTACACATGATTGTCAGAATTCTTACAATTAATTGTCAGACAATGATCTAACAATTAATTGTCAGACAAATTTTCTGACAATTGATTGTCGGTTGTTAGACATTGTAAGCATGTTTTTCACTGACAGATCTGACAATATTGTAAGATCTACCAATCGTGTACACTTAGCTTTAGGCATTTAACTCTGTCTTTTCAGTTATTTTGTTCTGAGCTCATATTGTGCACTCTGAACAGGTTCAGAACATGCCCAGAACGAAAAAAGAAACACACAATTGAAGCTCTGAACACTCTGAACTAAAAAAGAAACACAATTTATTTTTTCACAACTCAGGCTCTGCTCCGAACTAAAAAAGGAAAACTTCTTATAACTCGCACACGAACAATTCATTCGTTGAAGTGTGGATGGTGTGTGGAACGCGAATAGAGTTTGACAGTTCGTAACAATCAGATTGCACTTCTTGACAAGGAATTTATTTATTCTTTCACTCTAACAAACAGTTAAAACGCAAACTTTTAAACCTTAACATAAATTTTATTAAAATTTCTATCATTTTGTCTAGTTTTTGTGCAGAATTAAGGTACATTTGTTCTTTTATTCATAGTGATTGAATTGATTATTTAGTGATTGAACAATTAGCGTAGGACGGCCCAGAAATATGTGGCGAAATTCACATTGAACCAAAATCACTGACGAATCATTCCGTAGGAAAATAATCACGAGTATTCCACGATCTTGAGAAGTATAGGATTCCATGGGTTGTACAAGTCTATTCTCCAACTCAGCTGTTAAATTCATCAGAACAAAACTGACAGCTGCCGCCATCTTTGTAAAGATTGCACCACTTTTTGAAATTTTAACAGAGTACCAACCTACCAAAACACTGAGATAAGCAAATATATGTAGGTACCAAATACTACTTCAAATATACAAGGACTTCAGATCCTTGCATCACTACGATAAGATGGATTTTTTTTTTAATTTTCATATCAGAAAAGAAGAGAATGACTTTCGCTTTAATGTTTTATTTCTTCTTAAGGAAATCATCATATCCAAAAAAAAAAAAAATAATTAACTACGAAGGTTGTTAATCTTGTCTCTGCCATGCGCCCTTATGACTTTTCTTATGAGTCGTTCTTTGGATAATCAAAAACCAACATTTGGGTTCGTTTTTGTGAGAAATAAAATTCAGATAACCAGGTAATTTGTAATGAAAAACCACTCATGAGGAAAAAATTCTCATTAAAAATCCTTTAGTATCGTAATTACGAATGTGTGCGTGTGTGGAAAATAACTCTTATGTGGTTACCCAAGCGTCATTAGGTATACGAGTAAGCTTTTCATAAAAGATCTCCGCGTTATGGTGCAAACATTAATTTTTGCTTAACCATACAGAATTACTTTTACAACTCTGACTTGCACTTACATAAGTAACAGGTCATAAGGGAAAGCTGCAAATTAGGGGTTTCTTTATTGAAAATATTATGGTTAAATAAAAAAATATAAGCGAATATAATTTGGATGGGAGTCTGCGTTTCGTGGACTTGAAGAGATTAAAAAGGTTTTGGAAATACTGCGGGAATCAGTTTTATGATCTCTAAATGGAATTTGTTTTGATATTTACTTTCGTCAATATATGAATAAGGATTTAAGTAATCCACACTGGACAGACACAAATAACAAGAGCTGCTTGAGCTCTGGGAGCAGATGAGAGCATGATATTGAGAATATCTCTATCGAGCAAATAGAAAGATATCTTCTTAACAAGAATATGATTCAGAAGTTTTACCAAAAGGTAAACTAAATTTCAAGGTTATAGCACCCGTACAGAAGCTTGTGTGGACTATCAAGGTAACATCTATAACCTAAAATCACTGTCGATGATGAGGATATTGGAAACATCATTTCTGTAAAAATCATATATCAGTAATGATGAATAGTATTTCACTGTCTTTTCAACCTAGACGATGACGGTGTAGAATGCCAATTCCGTACACCAAAGCTGGAAGAAGTTATCATAGCATAATCCAAGCTTAACTCTAAGAAAGCTTCTGTAGTTGAACATACCTTGCTACCAAGCTGTTTGTTCAAAGCGGCAAAGGATGAATTAATAAGTGTAGGTAGGCTTACCTTAAAGAATAATTTTAGACGCATATCTTAGCACAGAGATTCCTTCTTTACCCGTACAACACGAATGTACAATTCCTTAACAAACTCTATTTTTTCTTATTACTTTATTATTCAAATATTTAAAGCAAATTTTTTCGTTACCTCTTAAGAAATCGTTCCTCAATTCAAACATTACATTTAAAGGCAGTCATAGCCTATTCAGTGTCTACCAATATGACATTATATGCAAAAAATATGATTGGAGGAAAGCATGCCCGGTGAATGGAAGCTCAAAATTGACCCTCTGAAGTACGCCAACCAGAAACACAGTCTTCTTAATATTGTGTACAAGGATTCCCCTGATGATTTCTGGTGGGTGGATGAGACGGCCATGTGAGTTTAAGCGGCTATCTATAGAAACAGTAACTACTACGCCCAAAGTCGGAAGCAAGCTTCATACAAATAGCCGTGTAAAAACATGATATTTTCCAAATTCAAGCCAGCAATAGTCAAATATTGATCAGGTTGTTGTAACATCAAAGGACATTGAAGCCCATTGAACTCGAATGGAAAATCGGAATGGCAAATTGGAATCAGTACGTCTTCGCTTTTGAACTTCTCACCGATGATTATTGTGTCAAATGAATTTAGCCACAATTTGTGTATGGTCAATCTGGTTCCCTTTCACAAAACTTTGGAGCGTTAAAGTTGCGAATAAGCATCACCGGTGATCCAAACTTGCAGCGGTATTCCGATTCGAAGAATTCAAAAATTCAGTCGAATAATTGAAAACTTGTTCTTCATCCATTAATATGTCGATCAATTCGAAGTTTTTTCGGTGACAAAATTACACGTTCACACAGCCAATCCCAATTTTTAGAGTTGGCTTTTAAGAGCAATGTTTATTGTCAATACTAGTTCATACTGTTGGTGGCGATTTTTCATCAATGTTCGTTGACTCAAAATGTCTCCAATAATTTTTATTAATGAATTTTGATCGTATGTAAGGACCTTGTCTACAACTGCTTGAATAAAATTTCGTTCTTGGGTCATGAATTCGATCTTTGCCATTTCCAATGTTTAAAAATTGTTTTAAGAATGTTCCGACCGACGGGGCTTGGAGCCCGATTTTCTCGACTCGGTTCCAAAGATATAATGATTTCAAGCATGTGTTTAACTCATGTGGCAATTGAACTCGGAAACATAGGTAAATTTGGGGAAATCACTGGTGTCATGGTGTCAGTATGTCTCACCGAACAGTGCCAGAAATCTTTATATCGTTTTGAAGAAAGTAAGATTAATGCACTTGATATTTCAAAATCATTTGACAGAGTTTGGCATCAAGCTTTCTTGTTGAAAATGAGTGCATTTTTGATGAATCCGTTCTTCAAAGGATTAGTAATTTAATTACATTTCGAGACGCTCAATAAAAATTGTTTCGGATGATTTTAAGTCTGAAAAATAAATGATGGTGTCCCCCAGGGCTCCGTTTTGCCTTCGACTATCTTTCTCATATTTAATCAATTATCTTAAAACTAGAACTTTTGATCCATTAATTTGTTTTGCTGAAGAAAGTATTTTCACCTTCTAATATTCTTTTCCAGATTCACGTCCTAGTTCGTGGGATGTATATCTAGAACGGAAGGGTATGATAAGCTCATTCAATATCGATAGCATTGTCAAATTAAGAACCATAAACCGCGTAGAATTTAATGCTTGAAAGACGAAATGCTGTCTTCTCTCGTTAAAGCGGAATCCATGGTACTTGCGTTGTGTTAACTGAACAGATCTCAGTTCTCGGTATGTGGATCGACCACATATTCGACGTCGTCAATAATGCTGCTCAGTGTTTAAGTTTCCTTCGACCTTGCAAGAAACTTTCAAACCTTCTTTTTTTTTATAATTAGCGCGCACACAAGGGGTTATTACTACCCTTAAAATGTTTTACACAGTACTAGCATTAGGAAAATAAGGAGGGGTTTAAAAGGAGATACCGATGCACATTCGTGTAGTCCTGCTATAGAAAGAATCTCTGTATTTCACAGTACGTCCGAAGGTGGACTCAAGGGTAAACTGATGAGCATTCCTAAAAGCGCGAGTATTGTGGTTAAATTGTTTAAGGGGAGGAATGCAACTGGCTATTTCGCTAGAGCATTGTCTATAGAAGTAACGGTAAAATAATGAAAGACAAGAAACATTGCGACGGTGCTCAAGAGATTCAAATGTTTCTGTTATACTTCTATCACCTATCATTTTTAAAGCTCTTTTTTTGGATTCTATCCAAGAGACTCAAGTGTTTTATTGGAGCACCTGCCCAAATATGGGAATTGTACTCGAGCTTTGGACGAATATAAGCCTTATAGATTACAGCCAGATCAGAAGGGGTAAAACATTTCTTGCAACGTCGAAGGAAACCTAAACACTTGGCAGCGTTTTTGGCAACGTCGAATATGTGGTCATTCCACACAAGGTGGTCTGTGATGCACATACCGAGCACAGAGAGTTGTTCAGTTTCCTCAATGCAAGTGCCACTCATGGATAGCGGCACAGGGGGTGGGTTCTGCTTTAGCGACAGGAGACAGCATTGAGTTCTTGAAGCATTAAATTCTACACTGTTTCTTATTCCCCAATGGACAATGCTGTCAAGATCAGAATTTAATGAGCTTATCATACGCTGCCGTTCTAGTTCCACTTCCCAAGAACAAGGAAGTGAATCTTTGAACGAATATGAAAAGCTGAGGGTACTATCATCAGCAAAACAATTTAGTGGATTAGAAGTTTCAGTTAAGAGATCGTTGATAAACATGAGGAAGAGAGTCGGAGACAAAACGGAGCCCTGGGGTACACCAGCATTTATTTTATGAGTTTCAGACTTGAGACCATCCAATACAACTTGTATTGAGCGGATGGAAAGGTAATTTCTAATCCAACGAAGAAGAGATTCATCAATACCAAATGCACGCATTTTCGATAAGAGAGCTTGATGCCAAACTCTATCAAATGCTTTTGAAATATCAAGTGCAATAATATGATCATTGCAAGTCTTTCTAGCTTGTTTAAATTTATTTAGGTTTTCCTCAGTAGGGTTGGCTTTATAACATCGGAAACTTACTTCTCTGACCCTGATAACCTCTTTACAGCTCAAATCAAACCATGAGTTCTCTTTCGGTTTGATAGATTTTTCCCTATCCGGGATATAATCTCTCATTCCGATGAGAATTAAATTTGTAATCATATCTGCACTGGAGTTCACGTCACTATCGAGGAAGCATAATGACCAGTTAAAGTTTCTGAAGAAATCATTGAGACCGTCCCAGTTGGCTTTTTCGTATTGCCAAACGGTTCTCTTGGGAGTTTTCTCTTTAACTGAGGTTTTCAGGCACGAGAAATTTGCAGATATGACACAGTGGTCTGATGTGCCTAGAGGCGATAATACACTGATAGTGTATTTATCAGGATCAAAGGTAAGGAACAAGTCTAGTGTGTTGGCGGTTTGACCTGCAACGTCAGGAATTCGAGTTGGCTCATTAAAAAGCTGAGTCAAGTGGTTTAACTCAGCAAAGACCTCAACATACCTTCCTT
Source organism: Philhelius festivus (assembly GCA_963931855.1). NCBI lineage: Eukaryota > Metazoa > Arthropoda > Insecta > Diptera > Syrphidae > Philhelius > Philhelius festivus. Next base: position 192,516,850 of record OZ007556.1, on the reverse strand, counting down.
CGGGTGTTGTCTGACCAGAAAAGCGAAGCCAACTAGAATTGTGTACATTGAAATCGCCCGCAATGACGATTTCAGTGTGAGGATAATGGGAAACAATTCTTTGGATGGAATCGGACAGAGCATCAAATTCGTTAAAAGTTGAATTTCTGTCTAGGTTTGGACTTCGGTTGAAGTTGGTACGCAACATCATTTCTAATAAAGATTCCGAGACCGTGGTGTGGGAAGAATAATGGCACTAAGCTATACCCATGTAGAGAAAATTCCGAATGATCGGTATTCTCATCTACCTGAGTTTCACTTAGTGCCAAAACAGCTGGCCTGTTCTTTACAGTATGAACGTACGTGGCACAGAAGTTCTTACGCAAGCTAAAATCAACCCTAAAATCACTTACCATTGCAATATTCACAAAACAAAAAAAAACTAAAACAAACGAATAGTCTAATTTAATAATTAATAAACTCAGTACCAGTTGAACTTTTCAATACACATTAACATTACCATTAGTGTTATGCCTAAATGGCAATATGCATCAAATCCGCTCCTGGTTTAAAGAGAGTAATAATTATCAAATATACATTTGTTGTTATCTACACTTGATTCATCGTACACTCTATGTGTGTTGTTGAAATTGCAATATTAAACTAATTTCTAACTATTCAGAAAGATCAATTTTAAATAGAACCTTAAAACTTTTAACTAAGCTTAAAGCTCAAATGTAAGCAATTTAACTTTTAGTTTTTTCTTACTCTTTCTTGATTCTTCCCTTTTGTATTGTAACCTTGATAGAATAAAGAACTATTAATTCTGATCCTCTTTTTTCTCTTTAATCAACACGTTGTTTAAGAGGTTATGGGCCCAGATCTTTTATAATAAAAGTCTTAATTTTAAACAATAAAGTATTATTTTATTAAAATGGCACAATTGACCGGAAAAATTCCATTATTTAATGGAAATAATTTTTTCACTTGGAAGCACCAGATGGAGGCGATTCTCCATAAGAATCGGTTGCTGAAGTACGTGAAGGGAGATGAGGAAAAGCCAGCAGATGGAGGTGAAGCTGCAAAATTAGAAGAATGGATAAATAAAGATTTGGATGCCAGAAGTGAGATCATTATCTCAATGACTCCAGATCAGGTATCACTTGTGCATGGAATATCGACATCGAAGGGAGTCTGGGATTTTTTAGAGAGTACATATAATCGTAAGGGAACCCGAACTAAACTGGAAGAATTTCGTAAGTTGCTTAATTTTAAAATGCATGAAAACCAAAACATGGAACAGCATCTAATTAATTTTAATTTGATTGTTAATCGGTTACGTGAGATGAACGCTAAATTGGACGATGACCTGCTCGTGGTTATGCTACTGGATAGTCTGCCAGAGTCTTTTAAGTATTTGCAAGCAGCATTTGATGCATCAAATGAGTCCCCTACGATGGAAGTCTTACGAGCACGTTTGTTGGAAGCAAGTGATAAGAAGAAGAACGTTGGCGAGATAGGAGAGGAAGCCTTCAAAGTAAGATTTCACTCAAGCTCTCACCCGAAAAGGTTTGAACACAAGAAACAATCAGGTATGTCACGTTTTCAATTTAATTGTCATCGATGCGGCTTGAAAGGGCATAAGAAACGAGACTGCCACGTTGTTTTGAACAGAGTGAGAGACAGATCTAATCTGGCGCAGACAGGCAGCTTAAGTCAAGAATATAATTCAGAAGAATGTGGTTTCATTGCATTAGAATTGAGCAAAATTGGCAAAGAAATAGAAGAAGTTTCGCATAATGTTAGAGAAGAGTACACTGAGTATTTAAATTGGTATGTAGATAGCGGCGCTACATCTCACATGTGCTGTGTGGAAGACTTTTTCATTAGCATTGATAAAAATTATACTGGAATAGTTCAGGTCGCAAACAATAAATTTGCAAATATAAAGGGCATAGGAACAGTAAAATTGAATGTATTAGTTGATCGAAAACAAAAATCTATTTGCCTTTATGATACACTTTTTATACCTGAGCTAAGAAGCAATCTTGTATCAGCAAGTAAAGCCACAGATAATGGTTGCAAACTTATTATAGAAGGAGATCGTGGGCTTATAGTTAAAAATAGTTTAACTTTGCTTGAAGCTAAAAAATACAAAAGCTTGTACTTAGTAAATATGTTCAGCTTAAAAGAAAATACTAATATTTGCAGAGTAGCAGGAACAAATTGCGATAACTCGTTAGAAGTTTGGCACCGTCGTTACGGACATCTTAATTTAGCGTCTCTTCGAAAGTTAAAAGAGAAAAATATGGTTCAAGGTCTACCAAAGTTTAATTCTTCCGTACCATGTTGCGTTACTTGCTTCAGAGGAAAGCAAACCAGACTCCCATTTCCTATTAAAAACGAAAAATCTACAAAAACTCTACTTGAACTAGTTCATACTGACCTTTGCGGGCCATTCAAAACAGAATCTTTGAGAAAATGTGTTTATTTTGCAACGTTTATTGATGACTGGTCAAGGAAAGTTTTCGTTTACTTTTTGCAAAGGAAGAGTGAATATTTAGATGTATTCAAAATGTTTAAAAGCCAAGTAGAGAATGAAACAAGTCATAGGATTAAAGTTTTGCGAAGCGACAACGCCCGTGAACTTGTTGGTACTGATTTTTCGACATTTTTGAGTTCAAACGGAATCAAGCACCAACTGACTGCGGAATATACGCCACAACAGAATGGAGTTGCCGAGCGGATGAACCGCACACTCGTGGAAATGACAAGGTGTTTTCTGCTTGATGGGTCTTTTCCGAAATGTTTATGGGCAGAGCTAGTTCACACTTCAGCTTATATTAGAAATCGTTGTCCAACTAATCTTAATGTTGACAGAACTCCAGAACAAATATGGACAGGAAGGATCCCAATAGTTAGTCATTTACGTCAGATAGGATGCAGAGCTTTTGTTTTGAATAAAACTCCAAACAGATCAAAGTTGGACCCAAAAAGTGAAGAATATGTCCTGGTGGGTTATTCAGAGGAATCGAAATCATACCGTTTGTGGAAAAGGGGATCCCGAACAGTAATAAAAAGCAGAGATGTTCGTTTTATAGAAGAATCATTTAATGATACAGACAATTATGGAGAATTTATATTATCAGATGGATCAAAGGAAAGTAAAATCGTCCCAGAAAATAGCAAAACCAAAGTTAGTGAAGAATTATTAAAAGAAAACAAAAAGGAAGAGTGTGAAGATGAATTTTGGGAAGCCGAAGAATTTTTAAACAAAAACACAAATCAAAACTTAAGTAGAAAACAGGATGAATTAGATTTTGAAAATATTAACGAAAACAATGGAAATACAGATTTGATTAGTAGCCGAACAAGAAATAAAAATGAAAAGTTAGCAGAAGAATTGAATTCAAAGAAAAAAGATTTAATTAGTAGTCACACAAGAGCAAGACACAATTCAAACTTTGTTATGGAAAAGGCATTTAATGCATGTCAATATGATGATCCAGTTAACTATCAAGAATTAAAAACTTCTCCGCATGCAGATGAATGGTATATGGCTATGAAAGATGAATACAGTTGCTTGATGAAGCATAATACGTGGACACTTTGTGATTTGCCTCCAGACAGAAACGCAATCGGTTGCCGATGGGTTTTTAAAACCAAATATTTACCTGATGGGAGTGTAGATCGTAGAAAAGCAAGGCTTGTTGCGCAGGGCTATAATCAAAGGTATGGAATTGATTATATGGATACATATTCGCCAGTGATTCGTCAAAGTTCTCTGCGACTGATTTATGCTATGTCAGCGGAACATGATCTACAACTTAACCACCTCGATGTATCAACAGCGTTTTTGAACGGAAATTTGAAGGAGGAAATTTTTATGAAGCAACCAGATGGGTTTGTTGATGCTGTTCATCCTAAGAAAGTATGTCTTCTTCATAAAGCTTTATATGGATTGAAACAAGCCAGTAGAGAGTGGCACAAAACGCTAGATGATAAACTCAAAATACTTGAACTAACACAATCTAAATATGACAACTGCATTTACTTTCGAATCAAAAACAATTTAAGAACTATATTAGGTATTTATGTTGATGATATAGTCATCGCATCGAATGAAAACAACTTTGTTATGGAAATAAAACAAAGTCTGTCACAAAGTTTTGAAATACGAGATTTAGGACATCCTTCTTTATGTATTGGATTAGAAATTCTAAAGGAGCAGGGCATACTCTCAATATGCCAAACTAGTTATATAAACAAACTTATTATGAAATACAATTTGCAAAATTCAAAACCTTATAATATACCAATGCAAGCTAAGCTAAAACTTGTGAGGGAACCAGAAATATGGGGTGAAAATGAGCCAATAGAATGTTCTAGATATCAAGAACTTATTGGATCTTTAATGCATCTCTCTGTATTTAGTCGACCTGATATTGCTTTTAGTGTAAGTTCCCTTTCTCAGTTCAGTCAAAATCCGAAAAAGGCGCATTGGACTACTGCAATTAATTTACTTCGTTATATTAATGCTACAAAACATGCGCGACTTGAATTCAGAAAAACTGGGTTACCATTGGTTGGCTATGTTGACGCCAGTTGGGCGGAGAACCGAAATGATTCCAAATCACAAAGTGGTTATTGTTTTGTATTTGCAGGTGGTGCCATAAGTTGGGAATCAAGAAAACAACAAACTGTTGCCACATCAAGCGCTGAAGCGGAGTACATCGCTTTAACTGAAGGAGCCAGAGAAGCATACTCACTTCGCTACTTACTTGAAGAGTTAAATTTTGCAAATTCAGAAGCAACGACCATTTTCTGTGACAACCAGAGTGCTCAACACATAGCCGAATACGGTGGAAAATACTCTAGAACGAAGCATATTCATTATAAGTACCATTTCATACGACAGGCTATTGAAGAAGGTGTTGTACGTGTGAAGTATCTTCAGACGAATGAGATGGTTGCAGATGGCCTCACTAAAGCACTACCAAAAGACAAACATTATTTTTGTTTTACAAATTTTGGAATTAACTTTAATTAATTTTTAATATTGAGGGGGAGTGTTGAAATTGCAATATTAAACTAATTTCTAACTATTCAGAAAGATCAATTTTAAATAGAACCTTAAAACTTTTAACTAAGCTTAAAGCTCAAATGTAAGCAATTTAACTTTTAGTTTTTTCTTACTCTTTCTTGATTCTTCCCTTTTGTATTGTAACCTTGATAGAATAAAGAACTATTAATTCTGATCCTCTTTTTTCTCTTTAATCAACACGTTGTTTAAGATGTGTGTACACACAGTGCATACGATGATCAAGGTAGATCAACTGTAAGTGATGGGGGAAAGAGATGGACCAGGGGATTAGCACTCGCGTTTCTGTGATTTTTTTTCTATTTTATTCACTTTAAATTGTACTAATTTAGTTATATTGTTTTTTGTGTTTAAAATTGCGGCGGGACTATTTTTATTATTATTTTTTTTTTGTATTTAATTGGGTTATTGATTTTTTTTTGTTTGTTTTTTTTTTTTTTTTGTGTTTAAAATTGCGGCGGGATTTATAGAAAGCACGAACAGTTGGTGCGCGCACGTTGACCTGCGGATCGGCACTGATCTGTAATCTATAAGGAACATATTCTTCAAAAGCTAGAATAAAATTCTCATATTTGGGCAGGTGCTCCAATGACCCAACTGAGTCTGTTTGATAGAATCTAAAAAAGATATCAAAAATGATAGGTCTAAGTTAAGTAGCATAATGGAAACATTTACATCTTTCGAGCACCGTTACAGTTATTTTCCTAAACGCAGTTTTCTAGTGAATAAGCTAGATGCATTCCTTCCCTAAACAATTCGGCCGTAGTATACCTTGAGTTCAATTTCGGACGTACTGTTAATTTGGGAGATACTTTTTTAACCGCACTACATGAATGTGGAATGCCTTACTCGGCTCCATATTTCTCTGCCATTACTATGCATTGCTATCTTGTTTTTTAAATCTTCTCCAACTTTCCTAAGCGCTCCCACGGTTCTCGAACTTTTTAAGGGAGTTCTCAATCCGTTTAGTGCGTGGAGAATATAAATAAAATGACATTGCCGCCATGTCTGAATTTTTGTTTATAATAAAAGTTGGTATTTCTGTCCGGTCTGATATACGTTGCATGACTTTGTCGAAAATTTTTTTTTGATGAACCACCAACCGTCTTCTTTGAGCTTTTACATATTGTAGTTGCAGATTCACATCGAGGGCTGTTCTGGCACCAGGTTTCTATCTAAGACACTGTTTCTAGTCCGCATTGAAGCCGAAATTTCAAGTTGAATAAGGATTTTGTTGTTAATGAATATGCACATGCCCTCAATCGCAATTTTCGTTTTAAACAAACTTAATTATGGGCGTGTAGGAGGCCTCTCTTTTGTCATGCAATCAATTGCACAATATTGCAAAAAAAAAGGAAAAACTTTGATTGCTACCAAACGTCACAGGATCATCTGCTGAGTTAATCCGAAGACTGCCTTAACATTTCATCAAAATTGGTCATGTCGTCTTAGAGTCGATAAGAAACGTACGCACATTGATTTTTGTATGTATAGATTACATTCCTAAATTCTTGAAGTCGACGATGATGATTATTTCGGTTGAAAATAGATCAATCTTCATTTTCTAAATTGCTGGATCTCCCCAGGCTTCCAGAAATCAAGGCCAAAAAATCTGCCTCTTTAATTTTTTTCTATTAAACTCATCTTCCAAAAGACTAAATACTTTGATGGTTGATTCTTCAAAACAGTTTTAAAAAAAAAAACTATTCAAACAAGGTAAAATAGCTATAGGTACTTAAATCAGTACTCAATGAACTTACAGATTAACAAGACAACAGATAAAAGCACGATATGATTGAACAAATTTAATTAAATTTCTAAAAATGGATTCAACAAGACTCAATTAACTCGAAGTGCCCTTTCAAAAGCTGAATTTTAAAGAAATCGGCAGGTTCCTAATTAGCAAGTGTATGCTTAAGGTTATCTTTCTTGTAAGTGAACAGAAAAGAAAAATCGGTTCCATCATCATTTTGAGTGGGCAAACTTTGTGTTAATGATTTCATTTCCTTCTTATTACAATGGAATCTCCTTTTAACCAAAAATAAGACCATCTTGAAAGTTTGCTAATAAACAAAACTCCTAAGTTTATGCAAAAGTTTCTCTTTTTTTTGTACTTTGCTCTCCTACTGAAGTGAAATACTTTTTCCCCACGAAACAATATGATTTTTTTTTTGTCCTTTTACAACTAATTTCCATATTCATAGTCTTCTTGCTTACCAGTTAGAAATGACAGCCTTCTCATTGCCGGAAATGGATGGTTACCCGAAGTGTCAAGAATATCCAGCTGATGAACCTCACTTCGTATCCGATATAATTTCCTGTGAAAGTCTTCAATGGTCGGTGTGTAGGACTCCTCGAATTTACCACCGAGGAATCTTGAAACTAAAGATGTCTTGCCAACTCGAGCGGATCTGTAAGACAAGGTGAGAAGAAATAAAAATAAATTAAAATGTAGCTGTATAATTATCCCAATGGTCTTAGCCATTATAATATCCCCCGACAGCAGAATTTACCTAAAGCTAATAATCTTGTTTAATTTTCTTTAAGGCCTGACGGGATTCTAATTGCTTTAAGGACTTTCAATAATTATCCCACTTTGAGAGTTTTCCATATTCAATTGTTTCAAGTCAGAAAAGTAGCTAGTTAACTGGACCCAAAAAATATACCTTTTGTTGTAAGCCAAATGATGGTGTTTTCCTTTTCTCCTCTTTAGACAGAACAGGGATTTATGTCGTGAATTTTGATTTTATTAAGAATGCAAAAAAATCTCACTTTTGATGAAAAAAATGACGAACGTCTAATGATAAAATATTTCGTTCGTCGTTAAGACAACCTTCTAACTCGAGGCATCGTATTTCCTTTTTACCAACATTTCTCTTTGTCCTAAATGAAACATAATTCAACCAAACCGAAGCCCAAGGACATGCAAAATTAAATCAGTCGCTTTCATAATAGATTTTTTGGGAAACATCTCCGAAATGGAAAAAAAAAAAATGGATGAACGCATGAACGGATGAACGGATGGCTGGAACATGAAACTTCAGAGCATCAAAGCACAAAGGACTGTAAGTGACTATGGCATTATGAGAGATATAATATCTCAATCATTTTCACGCTTTAATTAAGTTTCTTCAAGATTTTCCCCATTTAATTCAATTCTAAGGACTAGAAAACAAGGATGACAGAAGGACATGGAATGATAGACATCATCCTTGTTGAGGGCACACTTGACTTTAAGTCAAAACTATACAGTATTGATGTTCGGTTCCAGGTTGAAGGACTTTGGGAGGAACAGAGAACTGTTGCTTATGAAACATGGAGTTCACATTGAATGAATGCAGAAGTCGAGCATGATTGGAGGTTGATTTTATTTTCTCAGTAGAAATACAGTACACCATTTTTGTAAAGACAACATCACAGTCTCCAGTCGATTGAATAAGGTTTTATATATTTTTTTTGAATCATTGAGTGGCGTTTCTATAGCGAACATTCATACGACATCCTTGCAATCTTTCCAGGAAGGGAAGCTGGCGACGCGACGGGCTATACATTCACTCCAATCAAACAATTTAACAGAAATACTCGTATCAGTGATTTTTATTTGATATTTTTTAAAAATAAGAAAATGAATGGAATTTCGTATTCAAACTTTTAAAACCTCCCAAAAGATACTTTCCTCAAAATCAATATTCTGATTGAAATAATGTGAAAGATTCTGAGAATGAGATTATGCGCTTCAAGAAATATTTGAATTTAACGAATACACAATTAGCAGAACAAAGTTCCAATGAATATTGACAGTGAAGCCAATTTCGGGTCCTTAAATTTTTCTTGGAAATTCACAAACAATTTATAAGCAAAGCAAACTTCCCAGAGTTTAAGAAATTCAAGTCAAGCTATGCATCGAACTCGAGATTTTGATCACACTTGACATTACGAGGGGGAAAGGGATGAAAGAGGATTCGGCCAATTTTCTATAAACTACTGGCAAAAATGGTATGCCAACATTTAGTGGAAATTGAAAAAATACAACAAAAAGGGACCTTCAAAAATGTTTGGGGTGCTGTTAAAGAGTTCTTATTATTCTCACTAAAATAAGTATTTCTATAAGTATTCCCAACAAGGCTGAGGTGAAGCGTATTAAGTTATTGCCTCGAAGACCACTAGCTCTTTAAAAGACGCAAAAAGGCTCCTCATACCTTGCACGGGAAACATATCAGGAACTAGTAAATAGGTTAATAACTATTCGGCAGTCTCTGCTAGAAGCTCCATCTACTTTTAACCAGAGGCTAAAATAGATGTTAAAGCTTTGTAAGGAAGCTGCACACGTCAAGAAAGTTGAAAAGGCAGCTCAAGCTGTCACACGGTTTGGGCCAAGAGTGCTCTTAAATTTGGTGTGAAAAATTCACATCTCAGCCCTGGAACGATTGCAGCAGATGGCTCAAGTGTCACAATATAATCCATATCCAAATGTGCAATATCAACCTGTTCCAAGCTACATACAATTTTCATAGATGGCCCGTTACAATATATAAGTCATATCCCAATTCACAGTTTTAACCGGTTCCAGATAACCTTACCTCTAGTAATAATTTTCCCAGTTCCAAATACTCTCGACCCAAAAAGCAATTGTTTTTTAAGTCCTAGTAGTCATTTCCAACCACAAGTATTTCCACAGAACGGAAATGTCGAACTTCCTCAAACATTAACAAAGGTCCATTTGGGGTTAGCATAAACTGCAGCTTCTGCAAAACCGAAGACACACCTGTACTGATTGTATAACAAGTGTACAGTATGTAAAATGTGTAATCTGAAACTGCAGAAGAATACAAACAAATAATGTGGAGCCACAAAAAAATTCATTTAAGGGTCGAGTTTTTGGAAAAATCAAAAACTCTCCAAGGGTAGTATCGAATATCTTCAGCCCCAATCAACTAGTGTCCTTACAGTAAAACTACCTTTAGAAACAAAATTGAACAGAATTAGTAGTAGACACTGGGGCTGAAATCAATATCATTGACGAAAATCAAATAAAATAAATAATCATTAGGGCCGGTATTCACCCAGCGCTCCTAACTTTATGAGCGCTCATAATTTAAAAAATCCTCCCTTTCATGAACTAAAGATGGGGGATTTTTTGAGTTATGAGCGCTCATAAAGTTATGAGCGTTTGGTGAACACCAGCCTAGGTGTAGGAAAAACAATAGGAAGTTGCCTGGGATACTTTGATCTAAAAACCAAATTCGCTTACACCTTCCAAGTTGTGAAAAACTTGGCGGGCTTATTGGAATATGGTTCATAAGGTAACGATTTCGTTATCAGAAATTGTAATTTATAAGGTCCAATGCAACAATTAAAATTTTCCCGCACAGAAAGAAATTCTGAAGAATTCAGAATTCCTTTAGAAAACTGCCACTTGTCAAGGTTCTCTTGAAGGTTCTCTTAAAAAAAAGAGGCTATATTTTCAAGCAGTTTGCCTTAAATATCTGGATATTAATATGGGAAGAAAATACAAAGTTGGGTAAGGAACTTACATATTCGTGTGGTACTGCTAAAAAAAGAATCTCTATACTTAACGGTACGTCCGAAGTAAGGCTCGAGGGAAAACTGATGAGCATTCCTAGCAGAGCCGGTACTACGCCGAAATTGGAGGAGGAGGGGAGGAACGCAATTGACTATTTCAGCAGATCAACATTTGAAGAAGTAGCGATATCACAGTGATAAACAGAAGATATTTCGACGATGTTCCAACGAAACAAATGTTTCCGTCATTGATCTGTCTCATATCAGTTTTACGGTTGAATATTTTGGAAAAAAGTCGTCTGAGAAAACCTAGGGGTCGTTCCACAAAAGTTGTTCGCACATATACCAAGAGCCGAAAGTTTATCAGTTTCCTCGATGCAAGTTAATGTACCTATAATGGCAAAGACAGTTTATTCTGCTTTAACGATTGAAGACAGCTTATAACAATACTCTTCAAATCTGAGTTTAATGAGTTCAACATAATTGCTCCGTTGCAACTCGACATTCGAAAGAATGGGGTGTGACAGGAGCATTAAAAACAAAGGTTACTGTCATCAGCGAATAAGTTTAGTGGATTAGCATTTTCAGACAGGAGATCATTTATAAAAATAAGAAATGGGGACAATACAGAGCCTTGGGGTACACCAGAATTTACTTTGTGTATGGAATGGTCAGAAATGTAATTGTTAGTCCAGTGCAAAAGTAACCAGCTTATTCCAAAAGCTTGCATTTTTGATATGAGAGCTTGATGCCAGACTCTGTCAAATGCTTAAGAAATATCAAGCACAAGAATTTCGCATTCTCAAAATCACCAGTGGATCCCTTCGAACTAAAGACGTACTAACGGACATTGAGCAACTTACGTTGTTCGAGGTATTTCATGAGCTGACAATTGATTAGAAGGAATGGATGGCAGAACAATTTGTCGCTAATTGGATGATAAAGGTGATTCACCCGTTTAAGGAATTGGTTGCACATGTAAAAAGCTTACGCAGTGGTTTCGCCAAAGTGTAGGTACTAAAAACAGAATGTCTTAAGCAATAATGAAAAAAGCCAAAATTCGAAGAAAGGTTATTTGGTAAAAACAAAGTAATGTTTTTTTTGTATCAAATTCAAGACTTAAAAAAAATTAGCGAACAAAAAATTTACTAAAATTATAGGCAGGGGCCATTTTCGATAAAAATACGATTCTCAAAAACCATTTTTTAACGTTTCTTACGGTTGGTACCGTTATTTTTTAATGAAATAAAATCGCTTTTCTTACATCTTCTGTCTAGTATTAAAAACCGTTAACTATTGAGTTTGAAAAAGAAAATCAGAATTTTTTTTAAGAAAAATTGAAAAATTCAAAAAACATTGAAAACAAAATATCATTCAAACTTTTAAGGAGCTTTAAAGTCAAAAATTGATCAAAATCTATTTAACAGTTTTTGAGCAAAAAAAAAAAATGGTTCTTGAGGAAATACACAATTGAAAACCATTTTTGTAATTTTTTTTCAAGCCAGCTTTGAATAAATCAATTTTAACTATGCATTCCTAAAAAAAATCAAACTCGAGATTTTGATCAAAGTTGATATTACGATGATAACGAAGACCAAAAAAGTGGGTCTCGCAATTCTGTCTGTCTGTCGGTTCGACTACAGCTAAACGGCCGATTTTCTTCAAACTTGATAGATATGGGTTTTGATTTCCCCCCCCCCCCCACATTTGTTCTTCTTTTTTTCTTAAGACCAAAAATAACGGTACCTGCCATACGATTTTTTTTTCGAAATTTTATAAATACTTTTTTTCTCAAAAACTGTCCAACAGATTTAAGAAAAAAATTCTAAAAATTTCATTTAGTTAAAGCTAAAGGTAATGGTTGAAAAAAAAATCTAAAAAATGGTTACTTTAGGTACAACCGTTGGAACTATTTTTTTGTTTTTGATTTTTTCAAAAACGGTACCACCGATTTTGATCATTTTTTCTGTTAAGCCTTCCCAGCAGTTTCAATATTATTGTGTATTCAAATTTTCAAAAAAAATTTTTTTTGGATTTTTAAAAAAAATTTCAAATTTTTTTTTTTGAAAACTCAATGTTTGTAAAACACCATGATCGCTTTTCTTAAAACTTGATAAATAAAAGTTTTTTAATATAAATTATAAGATGTAAGAAAAAAAATTCTTTTACCTAAAAATAACGGTATCCTCCATACAAATGTTAAGAAATGGTCTTCGAAAATCTTATTTTTCTCGAAAACGGTTCCGAGAATTTTACTTAAATTTTTATTCTTTTGATTAATTCTTACGATTTATAAATCAAATAAAAAAATTTGATATCAAGATATTACTGACTATAATTACCTACCATTGAACCATTTTTTCAAATTTAGAATTTCTCATTATCCACATAACGGATTTTAATGAAATTTTTTATAGAAAAGCTTCAAAAAAGTTAGAAGAAAATTGCATTTCAAAACTTAAAAAAAAAAATGATTTTTGAGGTTTTGAAAAAAAAATCTGTTTTTTTTTTTTGAAAATTCGATATCTCAGAAACGGCTCAATATTTTTGTTCGTAAATTTAGTTTTAATTTGAAAAATAATAAAAACTTATAAACGTTTTAAAAATTTTTTATATAAAAGCTTATTTTTTTTAACAAACAAACCAGTACAGATTTATAATTTTTGTTCTTGCATAAACTAATATTTGCTTAAATCACATGGCATCCTGTTTTTAGCTCCAGCTAGTAAAGGAGTTGTTGTAGTCATTTTAAAAATAAATTTTATGCTTATGAACAGTTTTTCTCTAATAAAACATTCATTTTTGAAATTCTTAGTCGTTTTCATAAGAGCAAACTCGTGCGACACAGCATTTTGCATTTTATTTACTTGCGATATAGGTACTATTGTGCAAATTCTGCATTTGGAAAAAAAATCGAACTAGAGATTTTTATCAAAGTTGACATTAGATACGATGATAGCGAAGACGAATAAAGTGGATCCGACAATTCCGTCTGTATGTCTGTATTTCTGTACCTCGATGTACAGCCTAAGCCACTGGAGCTATTTTCTTCAAACTCGGTACTTAAGGGTCTTCGGTGATTCTCTAGAGGGGAAATTTAATTTTTTTAAGTTCTAAAGCTAACGGCACTCTTCATACACCCGTAATGCATAATCTTATTTATCTCGAAAACGGCTCCAACGATTTTGATAAACAAAATTTGTGTAATATTATGAACATGGAGTACATTTCAGTCAAAAACAATTTTGGGGCAAAATGTTATTAACGGTACCTGTCATAAAACCATTTTTTTGATTTTCGACTTTCTCATTAACGGCTCTAATGATTTTAACCAAAAATTTTCATCAGGAGCGCCCTTAAGTTTAAAATAATATAAATAATACTTAATAGTAAAAATATTTGAAAAAAAAAGATATTTTTTGAGTTTTTTAAAAAAAAAAAATCCAATTTTTTTCTTTTGAAACTTTAATATCTTTAAAACGTGTGAATTATTATTTATTGAAATTATTTCTTAAAATCTATACTGCTAAATACTAAAAACTGGCACCCCAAATTTTGTTCTGGAAGAATTTTAAAGAAATTTGTTATATAAAAAATTACTTAAATAATAAACCGATTTTTAAACTTTGTTTTCATAAATTCATACTTTTCCGGAAATCAGACGGCAATTCCATACATTTGAACATTTTTATTTCATCAAATCCATGTTTTATATTTATAAAATGTATTTTAAATTCCAAAGTACTTTTACATAAGAGCAAGTTCGTGCGATCCAGTCGTGGATTTTATTTGAATTTTGTTTAAAAAATTCTGTGCAGGGACCGTTATTTTTGGACTTGAAGAAAAAAAAGTGTGTGGGAAACGGGAAACATTTAAAAATGCTGTCTACCGCTTAAACTGTATTTGAGCAGACAAGCAAACAGAATTGCGAGACCTTCTTTTTCCGTCTTTCGTATTGTCAGGTCTATCAAAGTCTCGAGTTCAATAATTTTTACGAATCCATAAGGTACCTTTATACCCCAAGTAAAAAAACTAAATAAATAAATTTGGTAGTGCAACAGCTCGAAGAGAACCAGGACCTATTGACTTACAACTCTCAACCATTGCTATGTGCGTGTTGCCAGGAATGGAGGGGACGTACAATTTTCTGCCGTTTCCGAACGGATAATGAGCAGCACTCTTCATGACAAGAAATATTCTTAGAGGATTTATCAATTCCTTGTTAGAGGCAGAACACATTTGAAAAACTTTTTTTGAAACGGCTAAGAATTAAATCGAAGCAAGTGTTTTCATTTTTGTAATCATTTTCATTTTTTGTATCAATTTTTACTTAATACACTAGAAGATAGGTTTAACTGCATAAACGAGCAGAAATAGATTCCCATATCATAATATACGAGTATCTACTCAGAGCGTTATTGGGTGTTCATTAAAAACAACCTGGATAGAAAATTAAGTATACTATAGCTTAAGCCCATACATTTCGCTAGGTCCACCAAAACATCCTTACGTTACAACAAGTAACCTATATTTAACGACGTGACCAACTTTTACGTCAAATTTCATTAGTTATTCAAGTGTGATTGGAGGATTTAAATCCAATCAAACATGCTTTCCCTTTCAATTTATCCCGCATCTTAATAGTTACTGCGTAAGACTATCATCCCAAAATCAAAAAAAACTTTTTGTCAGGGGTTCTGAGTGCCTCTTACGAGGTACGAGGAAGTGAAAAGTTTTCAAATAATCCCTTACTATGAAAAGAAGTGTTTCTCATCTTAGCTGTTCAGACTCAGCGGGAACCGTAGGTGTTCACGATCGCCCCGAATGTGGTACAATTTACTACTAAAATTTCCATCAGTTTACCAAGCCGCCTAGGGCCGTATTACGTCAATTAAAATTTGTAAACGTTATTCTGACTTAAGTCCATTCATGGTGAAATAACGAAATATACTGAGCACAACTAGTAATTACTCTGTCAGCTGTCAAATTAACTTTCACTAGAAACAGTGCTGCCAATTCACAACCCAAACCCCTGCACAAGAACAATACTTATAAACAGTAAAGAATTTACATCGGATATCTGGTAACCTAAATTTCAACTTTGTCTTCCAACTTTTTCAATTTTTAATCAATAAACCACCCCACCCCTCTTCAGAGTACTATACCTCAATTAATTCTTTATGCATGGAAAAAGGTTGCATTGAACCGTTAGTTTTAGTTCTTGCCAGCTCTGTCTTCCGCATGAATACAAATTAAATAAACCGTTTTTTTTTTTGCTGTTGAAAGTTTTACCTACCCTAACATTACAAGTCGATAGCAATTCTTTGCTGGCGGCTCGCTGTCATCACACGAGCCCGAACTACCCGGACTGGGGCCGGGTCCCTGAACTATTTCACTCGTAAAAGGAATCGCCTTCGCTCCATTAAGCTCGTTGTTTCCACTGTTGAATGTCATATTGTTGTTGTTGTTATTGTTATTATTAGTGCGAGAACAAAACCAGGTGCCACACTTGTTCAATCGAGTGGAACATTCCATTTTGCAGGTCCCGATTCGACTGGATATATTTATAAAATGGTCCTTTGTTCGACACCAGAATGTATTATTTGACATTGGAGTGCTGCTGCAGACATTGCCAGGTCGATGGTCAATTCGTGACATGAAAATCGATTTTCTAAATTTTTTTCCCTGTATACTCTATGTCGGCTGTGGTTCCAGTTGCGGGGCTTACACCAGAGCCTCCTTTATCTCAGCAAGGGCTGTTGAATGCAACACAGGGTGGTAATTGGTGGCAATGTGATTATTTGTATGTGCATCATCCAATAATCGTGATCATCCTGTGGATGGGGAAGTTTTCGTTCGGTATTAGATTTGCGATATTTTCCAGACCTGTTGTGGATGATGGATGTTGGGGGTAGAATTGAGGTACACCACCTATGTATGCATATAGCCCACGAAGAGTCCTGATTTCAATTAGTGAATCGATTAGTGAAGCAGCAGAAATCGTTTGTGTAATTGAAATTTTTTCGTTCGAATTCTAATTGAATGTGAATAATTGAAGAAGGCTTCTATGCCGTTTGTTCACAGGTTTTCAAATATTGAACTTTTGTTCAAGTTAATGGGAATTCCTTGGTGGGTTTTATTATTTCGTTGTCAGCGCAAATCTGAAATAGACATTAAATGAAAATTAATTAATATTTACGACATGACTGAGTGAGGGTTATAATTGATGGATTGATGTGTCTACTTTAGGGGTGATGGATTGGGATTCAGGAATTTGTTGGGCTGGCGTTAATGAAAAACCTTTAAAGTTAGTGCATTCCCCTGACTGTTGTTTAGTTGGTTATCCCTGTAATGAAACGGGTGTTATGAAAGTTCTTTTTTTTTTCTTTACTGCCATTACAAACCATCTACAGGAAAAAGAGATTGATACTGGTAGCAGGAAGCAGAAGGTGTTCAGGTTACGGTGGCGACCCGTGTTAGGTGAAGCACGTCCTAGGTCGTCGGGTGGGGGCTTTTTGCCACCGTAGAACTGGACTGTGTTACGAATTTTTCACGTCGAGAGACTGAATTTAATATGGGTTAAAACAAAATTGTGTAGCCGAAGTCTTCCAAAAGCAGTAACGTTTTGATTCCTAAACGAGGGGTGGGATTCTACAATGTTTTAGGCCCTCTTACAAACTCTTGCATCGTAAGGATACCATCATGGCTACTGCAAGAATAGTGACAACTTTAATATGATGTAATGACCTACATGATTTCATAGTGGAATTAATTAGTTTTATTTTTATCATTATTATTATTTTTATTATTATATCAGTGGACTGGCATTCAGAAGGTCTTGGGTTCGATTCTCAGTCGCTGCTAAAATGTTTTTCAGGAGTGGAGGAATCGGAAAATCCTCTAAGTGTATCTCTTGTCGTGAAAAGTAACGCACATCTTAGCCGTTCGGATTCGGCAGAAAATTGTAGGTTCACTTCATTCCTAGTGACATGCACACCGGTATGGCGGTATATAGTTGAGAGTTGTAAGGCATTAGGTCCTGGTTCTCTACGAGCTATTGCACCATAATATTTAGTTTTTAAGACCGTGTAGATTGTTTCATAGTTCAACTTCAAATTTCGAACATTTCCTTTCGTAAGTAAAATGATCGGCAGTTAAATGAAGAACTAAAATTAATTTTCGGGCATGACAGCTGTGGAAACAAGGCCATGTGTCCAGAGGCGGATCGTGAATTTGTGGGGCCCTGGGCTGAAACTATTTAGTGGCCTACCTAAGTACTCAACTAGTAGCCATGTCAAAAAACTGTGTCTATAGTGATATATTATTATTATACATATATTCTTTATTGCACAAAAAAAAAAACATAAATGTTACTTAAATCTACGCAAGTATTAGTTGTGCAAACGGCGACCTTATTGCTGTGGTAGCAATCTCTTCGAGGCAACCTTTGGGTGAGAGTGAAAACGAAATAGTGATATATATAAGAATATAAAAAAACAATAAAACATTTTTTTAGTCGATGGTTCGACTTTGTTGTCTTGTATTTATTTTCTACATAGGATATCTTGGAGAAAGAGCGCTCTGCTTCACAGTTAGTAATTGGCAAAGTTAAAAAAATCTTTAAAATGGTATAGCAGTTAGGGAACACGTTAATAAGTTTATTTTCATACATGAGCTTAAAAATGTCACTGGAAGAGGTGTACAATTCTGGTTTAGATTGGAGTAAGTACGATTTTAATTGAATGCACTCATTCACTAAATTCTTGTCTACGTTTTCTAGATAAAAATCAATAATATGACGCGCACTTTCCAAATCTATGTTTTCGATATTTTTCTTTTAAAAATTTGAATTTTTTTTCTATATGTCCCTTTCTATTGATATATTATGACACAGTGACATTAGCAAACTTTATTAAAATGACTCTGATTAAAAAAAATACTTTGCACAACTGTTTTTTTGCTCATAATTACACCATCCTATCAAATTTCACCTAATTTGGTCCAGTAATTTCGGAGCAAATTAGCTGCGACAGACAGACGGGCGCACGATTAAGGGCTCAAGTTACATATTTGTATGGTGACCTTAAGCACCATTAGGTTAATCACCCCTCCTCAAAGCATTTTCCCATAAAGTAAGAAGATACTTTTTGGCAAAATGCTAAATTAGCACAGAAGAATTAATTGTAAGACAATGTTATTAGTTGTTCAATCAGCATATTATAATAAAGCAAAGTAACCATATCTGATTGAGCAACATAGTCATGTACTCGTATTTTAGAATAAGTTAGTCTTAACCGAAACCTCGAGTAATAAAGACCTTTTAAAAAGAAAAACAAATATAATTTTTCTTAACTCGCACGAGTGATCACATAACGGTTTCGTTTTTCATTTTTTTGTACAGAACCCTAAAAATACCATAAACAAGAAAAACATGATTTATAAATATTTTTACTTACCAAATAAAAGCAAGAAATCTTGTATTAATAGACAAATAATACTTATTTAGAAATAACTTTTAAGTTATCACTTACTCATTAGTAAACTGACTCATTAAACCCAGTTCTAACAATTAACACTGTCAGTTTGTCACTTTAATGACGATAACAGAGGTGCGGAAGAAAAAACAAAATCACGTCAGGCGTTACGTTAAGCAGCGCGGTGGGAAGTCCCTCGTAAGAGTAGATAAAAAGGTAGTAGCCTATGCTGATGATCTTGCGTTATTAGCGACAGGTAAATTCTTACGAACTATCAGCGAACAGATCGAATACGATCTTTCTAAGGTTAGTAGATGGACTAGAAAGTGCGGCCTGATGGTTAACCCGTCAAAAACAGAATTAGTCCTTTTTACAAATAAGAGAAAAATACCTAGCTTCAGAATACCTTCAATTTAAGGCACCCCACTGAAGATTTCAGATCATGCAAAGTATCTTAGTGTGATTCTAGATAGGAAATTAAACTGGAGTCTTAACACTAAGGAAAGAGCAAAAAACGGAATGATTGCATTCTACTCCTGTAACAGAATCTTTGGGAAATCCTGGGCACCTAGCCCAAAACTTATCAGGTTGATGTATTTGGCGATACGATAATCAGACCAATACTAACTTATGGTAATTTGGTATGGTGGAATGCAACGGAAGAAAGGCACGAACCTCAAAACTCTGACAAAAGTATAGAGACTTGCGTGCATTGGAATTACGGGTACCATGAGATCCACACCAACAGCAGGGTTAGAGGCGATACTCAACCTGATACACCTAGACCTTTTCGTACAAGAATCCGTAGCATATAGCATCTTAAGGCTAAGCCAGACTAATACCTGGAGAAACAGTGCAACAGGACATGCTCAAATTCTTCAGAAATATTTGGGTGATAGTATCAGTACAGATTATACAACACCCGAACTTGACTTATATAAACCATTCCAAACTGCCTTTCCAAGCAGAAAAGAATGGCTGAACAACCAACCCTACGCCAGTGAATCAGCAATAGCAATCTATACTGATGGCTCCAAAATGGACACAGGTGTTGGTGCAGGCTCTTTCTCAGAACCTCTTGAGCTAAACAACTCACTTAGGCTCCCAGATCATAGCAGTGTCTTCCAAGCGGAGGTCCTGGCAGTGACAACAGCTGCTAGACAGGTATGAATGATGGCGATACCACAGGCTGATATCACCTTTTACATTGACAGCCAAGCGGCAATAAAAGCGATTTCTACCACTGTGATAAAATCGAAGCTTGTCTCTTGCTGTCGCGAAGAGTTTAAGGTTCTTGGCACGCAGCAGGCAGCACAATATTAGATTCTGCTGGGTACCGGGGCACGGCGGCATACCAGGTAATGAAAATGCCGATGAGTTGGCAAGACAGATGGTAAGTATCCCACTCTGCAACATTAAACAGAAAATTTCAGATTTAATCCTAAAGAAATCTAATGAAAGGTAGAGTCAACTTGACACCTGTGATACCACTAGGATAGTATGGCCTTGCTTTAACAAGTAGAGGACTGACAAAATTATGCAACTTAGTAAGAAGTCCCTTAGCTCTCTTACGAGCATAATCACCGGACACAATTTACTGAAATATCATAAATTTAAAATGAAACTAAGTACAGATGACCTATGTAGAGGATATGGTGATGAAGAGGTACATGAAGACACATCACACTTTCTTTGCCCGTCACTATGCCACCAAAGAAGGAAATGGCTTGGTAGTTACTTCTTTGACAATTTAGAAGATCTTTCTAATATTCAGGAATTCACATATTGAACTTCGTCAATGCCTCAAAATGGCTTGACTGATTAACACAACACATAGGTTTTTATCAGAAAAGAGTGATTACAATCACGGCTAACACACTGGATCTACATTGATCTAAGTGTGACGATAGTTACATCAATTGTCAGCCCAACAACCTAACCTAACCTAACCTAAGAGTAGAAAAAATACATCGATCAAAAAAAAAAACGACGGGGAATCCCCGTTCCGTTCCATAGACGCGCACATACACTATTCGGCATCAAACTGAGCACGATTTTAGAGAGAGAGTGTAAGTTAGCGCAGCGCTTTTTCTAGGCAAAAGCGACGCGCGAATCTACTCTCTCTCTCTCTCTCTCTAAAATAGTGCCATCTAGCTTGCCGGGGACTATACATTAGTTGATTGATCTCAGGGTTGCCATTGCCAATCTTATGGTAGGTTTTTTATTTTAAATTTTTTTTTTAATTCAAATTAACGCTTATTATTTTCAACGGGGTCTGGGGGCCCCTTGTGACCTCGGGGCCCTGGGCTGCAGCCCATACAGCCCTTAGGTAGATCCGGCTCTGCATGTGTCACTCAACCGACGAGTTATTAAACCATAAATCTGTTTTATTGTAATTTCGGAACCAATCAATGTACTTTCATCACATAAAGGATTTTCCAGTTAGGATTTCTAAACTTTGACAGATGCGGCCATATTGTTGCAGCTACATCTGTCAAATTGGCTGTCATTTATTCAATCTGGGTTGCCAATATAGAGGGTTATAATTCAATTTTTAATATTAATTTTAATTTTAATTTACCAGGCTTAATATAAGCTAATTCTTGATCTGTGTACATAACTTAAACTTAGCTCTAATTATATACTCGTGAAACTAGGATTGGGGAGAATTAAAAGAATGATTAAGAGGGTTTTTTAGGGAGGGCGAATTGAGTTTTGAAGTCAAGAAAGTTAATGTTACAATTAATCCTCCGAAGCAAGCGAGTAATAGGTTCGTTGGAGCCACAAGATGTGTAGTATGTAGGCAGATAGAGGAGACGAGGATTTCTTAGATTGCGGAAGAGATGGAATTGTAGAGAGTTGTGCAGTCAACAGAGATCCTGAAAGTAGTCGAAAATGAAAAGAATGTCGTGTTCCTCGAGCATATTCGAGTTAAATGATAAAAGTCAGCCTCGATAGGGTAGAATCGAATCAAAGGGTATTCCAAAACACACTACGAAGAGCGAAACGTATAGGAAACGACGTTGAATGCACTTCATTCTGGACATATGAATTTTTTGATAAGTTGACTCTATTTGACAGGAGTGTATTCTAAAAGGGGAGAATTCTTTTCACCAGACAAAGAAAATGTCGAGATCGAGTTAAAGAAGAGTTGAATCATGTGTGGAAGAAATTGTGCTGCAAGACTTAGTATCATCGGAGTAGAGTGAGATATGGGAATATTTAATGGCCGTTTCAATATCGTTAATAATAAGAATGAAAAGCAGAGGTCCTATTTGGCTGTCTTGTGGGATCCCAGCATTAGCTTAGAAATCATAAGTGAAGGCGATCTGAACCGATCTGTGCAGTAACGGTTTTTCAAATAAGAAGAAATCCATCTTAAGATAAGTTCAAGCCCATAGGTGGACAGTTTGAATAGAATAAGCGTATGTGAGATTTTGTCAAAGACCTAACTGAAATCGATTGAGAGAACGTCGACTAGGTATCTTCCCAATCTCAATAAGGCAGAGTGGCTTAAGTATACCAATACAAAGAGGTTAGTTTTTGTGGACCTACCTTTGACAAAGCCGTGTTGTCTAGGAGAATTGAGACTTATGTACAACGAAAAGTTAAAATTTCGTACAATATGCTTTCAAAGATTTTGGGAATATGTATGTGGGAGCTTAGCAATTGGACTATAGTTTGTAATTTTACACTTTGGAACCTTTTTGTGTTATGAAGTTTTGAAAGAGGTCTTGTTTAACTGGGCGAATTCTTCTTGAGGAAGGGGTAAATTGAAGATTTTCAAGAGGTGAAGAGAGACTGTGGACGAAAATTTTTAGAGAAATATGACAGGGATACATTCGGGGCTGGGAATATACCCCTAATTGAGTTGATTTAGCTTATTTTCGACGAAAAATGGGTCAATAATATGAGGTAGAAATGGGACGAGGAAGAAATTCGGTAAATTATTGAAATAAATTCAATCAGGTATAAAGAAGTCTTCGGTAGAAGATTGTTTAAAAAAACTAGCGAAAAAGTTGGAAATTGTTTGTGGTTCGTTTGAAGTTCGTTATTGAAAGAGAGATATACCTAAAGGGTAAAAATCGCATTTTCGTTTAAAGTTGAAAAACTGGAAGAAAGATTTATGGTCTTTAATAAGTTTAACGTCGAAAAAGAGTACATGAAGAAAAATAGAATTAAATATTTCTTTACAAAACATGTCGAATGCTTAATGGAATACTGCCCTAACTCGAAAAAACGATTTTTGGGAAGTTGCAAAAAAGATCTTGCTATGAGGATTTTTCTTACTTGTTATATATGGGCACAGAAGATCAAAATGAAGATAATCATATAAATGCAGCTATATTATATGTTTGAAAACAAAAAAGTTCTCGGATATTCGGGTTATAACTTCGCACCTGTTTCGAAACGCTCGTTTATAATTGCAATTCAACTTTTAAGAGCCGAATAGTTGATCTGAAAT
Source organism: Philhelius festivus (assembly GCA_963931855.1). NCBI lineage: Eukaryota > Metazoa > Arthropoda > Insecta > Diptera > Syrphidae > Philhelius > Philhelius festivus. The sequence continues at coordinate 192,493,308 of OZ007556.1, read as the reverse complement.
TCAGCTGCCCGCTTTCGAAGGTTTTTTTTTTTTTTAATTTTGGTTATTCGTCTCTTCAACTTCATCGTCACTAGACTCTTAGGCTAGGCGCGCACATTCAATTTTTAGTTTCGCAACTGCTTGGTTAGAGCAACTAAAAAGTTTGTGTTTTGACATAAACTAAACGATTGCCTAAAATGAGTTCGCTATTTTGTGTAACATATAATTATATACACCTGCACGGACATTTGTTTTCTGTAAGCAACCAAACAGTTGTGCAACTAAAAATTGAATGTGCGCGCCTAGCCTTAAGGTTCACAAGGCAATGAATCAAACCAATTGTCTATGCTATGTATATATCATAGGGATCTCGATTTATACTCTTATACTTGCCTGAGTAATATCTAAAAAGTACATAGATGAATTACAATAAATGTGTACAAATAATTAGTTGATGCATGCAATTTAATATTCCTAACTTTAATTAAGATTAAATGTATTAGTTTCTGTTAAGATTCATGTGCAGAGTTCTTAGAAGTTTGAACATTGACATTTTCTTTAAAGACTTTTTGTTAAAGTCTGCTAGGCTTAAGAGACGTATTCTATATAGCTCTTAGGAAATTGTTATAGAAACCTTTTGAAAACTCACTGATGTAAACTTCTATATCATATCACATTGCAATCTTTAAACAAGTTCCAGCTTCTCCATTTTCATTTATAAAACCATATCCGAAAAATTGGTTCTATTCTCTGAAAAACTTTGTGTCTTACTTGCAACAGGTTTAAAAGAAGATGATATTGAAACCGTGACTTCTATAGGAAAATTATTTTTGAAAAAAGGCTCTTTAGAAGCATTATATAAATTGAAACTTCCAGCATGTCCATATTTCTAAGCTAATAGAAACTGAAATGTTAGTTGGGAACCAGGCCCGGATTAATAGGGGGGCTAGGGGGGACTGAAGCCCCGGGCCCCGCGGAAACGAGGGCCCCATCCCATTAAGAAATTTAAACCGTAAAACAACGATATTCAAACTGTACAATCTAATAAACCCCAAAAATAAAAGCCAAAATTAGCTGACCCCACAAAATCCAAAGCTACTCGTATATACCCCAAAAACGTTAACCCATATAGCCCAACTCCCAATTAATCCCATAAACTTTAAACCCACATAGCTCAACTCGCTATAGTCTCCAAAAAGTCAAACCCACATAGCCCAAGTCGCTATTAACCCAAAACTGTAAACTCAAAAAATATTAAATCTATGCAGCCTAATTCAGCAAAGGGTTGCCAGATTGAAAAACAAATTGATTGTGGTAAAATTTAGAATTGTTAATTTCCACGAGTCCGTTTTGAGATTACCAAGCGAAATATGGCGATACAAGTTTTGCCGCAGAAGTATTGAATCGTATTTTTCGACACAACGTACTTACGTAAAGTTGAATTTTCCGAAACGCTCCCGTGTGCAAAATTCAACTTTACGCATATATCTATTATTTATAATTTATACTTATTCATTCAATCTAATAAATCCTAATTCCTAGATAATTTGTTACTTTTAATTTTTAGAGTTTTGAATAATCAAAAAGAAAGAGTCTGACGGTTTTGAGTTCATGGTTTTTGGATTAATTACGAATTGGGTTATGTGGGCTTAACGCTTTTAGGTTTACGATTTTTTATTTGCGATTGCGAAATGAACATATTTAATTTTTCAAAAACGTTAAAAAGAGGAGCCCCTGATAAATAATTAGCCCCGGGTATCAAAAATTCTTAATCTTATCGGGGGTTGGAGCACTTGGGGGATAGCTTCTTGGATTTTCGATGCATCAACTCCTCGACGCATCGTCTCTGAGAGCGTGGACACCTAGCGCCCCGGGTTACTGGGGGTTGGCTTGCTTGGGGTTTAGGACGCGCTGGGTTATGAGGGGTTGGCTTGCTTGCGTTTTATATCTTTTTAAGGGGCCTCAAATTTGAAATAGCCCCGGCCCCCATTTTCTTTAATCCGGGCCTGTTGGGAACGTTGGCCAAGCTTTCACCGTCAACGCCGAGCGTTAATGAGAATAATTTTCTACAAAGCCATTGGCCAAATTCGTCCTGATTTAAGCGTCAGAGTTATGGAAAATTGGTCATTTCGGATGCGAGCTATCCAACCGCATTGAAAGCGTAAAATTCACAGATTTGGCTCCACTGTGCGTGAGGAAGCTAGAATTTAAACGGATAGATGAATTTTCTTAATATAATGAAGGTACAGGCTATTTTTAATTTTTATTTTAGCTCATGTAGAATGGCTGTTCCTTGAGAGTTTTCCGTTTGCTCTGAAAAATTCTCCAAGAGTATATATCTTGTCTTGACTTATTTTTTTTAGGCAACCCATTTCATAATTCAAAAATGCATAGCCACGTTGTAGGTTTGAGCCACAAGAGCAAGTTGTGCATTTAATTTAATTATACTCAACATAGGTATTATTCAAAAATCTAAAATTAAAATTATGTATAAAAATTCAAAATCGATTCAAATTTATCAAGAAAGATAACCAAGGGAAGTCAAAAATTGTATTTATGACTGGCGGATATTTTATAAAATGTTAATATTTTTTATAGGAATCACCTTATTATCAATTAGATCTCTCAGACAATGCTTTAATGGCACAAATGTAAATTTTTATACATATGAAATTATAGACCCGGTAAACAGATTATCCGTTAAATTATTCTAGGACAATATTTTTTAAATTAAAAACTTTTCCATCTAATTTGCGGGTCTGTTAATTTAAAATTTAAATTTCTGAACCATAAAAAAATCTTACAAAACAACCATTTATCTAAGCTACTTAAGAGCAATTAAAAATAAAAGGTGCGTCTGTTGACGACAAGAAGCCAAAATTAAGATTTTGTACATTATTGCGTTAAACATAATAGCAAAAATGATTCAAGCAGACAGCGGGTGGCCTTTGGGTATTCTGTTGATATTTTTCATCAAAAGTTTCTCTTATTTATGCAAATAATTTGCGAATATTTTGTAACGCTCTAGGGCATTCGTTCAGTATTTCAATATGATATGACAAAGTTTTTTTTTCGCACCGGTTAGGTTGAAGTTTTAAATTAAAGTTTGAAAAGTGTGGTGGTTATTATTAATTGTTATTGCGAATCTTTCTTGAGGCCAATGTGTTGATCGACGATTTGATAATTAATTGCTAACAAATTTATCTCTTATTGTTTTAATAGTCATTCGTTAACACTGATTCTTAAAAATTCAAATGTGATTAAATGTCTATTTCGTAATCTGACTTTTAACATCAATTTAACAGCGAGGTACCTTAAGGTACAAATCACATTCAACTTTGCAAATTATGTATTTAAAAAGCCGTTTTTGGGTTATAGTTTTATCTTCTTGAAATTAAGATTAAGATTACTGTTTATTTTAACATTCTTGTTTATTCACAAAGAATTTTAAAATTATTCTAAATTAAATTAGTATTACCTTCCGAAAAGCTAGTCTTATTTTTTACCGTAGGTGCAAGGTATATGACAAGATTCCAGGTTTTGATCAGACATTTTTTTAAGATGATGATTTCGGAAGGCGAAAAAATTTGGTCTGGTAATTCTGTCTGTCTGTATGTCTTTCCGACGAAAGGCCAAACGACTCGGCCTATTTTCTTTAAGCCTACGAGATAGCATTTTTAAATATATCCCCCCACATGTTTTTTTTTTCATAAGATCAAAAATAACGGCATTTTCCAATCAAATTTATTTTGAAATTTTATAAATTTTCTCAAAAACTATTCCATAGGCTTAAGAAAAATCAAAGACATTCATTTACTAAAAGCTAAGTAGGGTAGTGGTTGTAAAAGAATTTCCGAACAATGGTAAATAATGGTACTGCCTATAGAAAGTTTTTTTTGTTTTCGATTTTCCCAAAAACGGTACAACTGATTAAGATCAACTTTGATATGTTTAAGATCCTATAAAATTAAAATAGGAATGTATATTGAAATTTAAAAAAAAAAATATTTAATATTTTTAATCAAAATTTTCATATATATTTTTTGAAAACTCAATTTTTCGAAAACTAGATCCTTGAATTTTTTTTAATCTTGACAATCAACAATTTTGACCACCATCTTCAAAATAAAAGAATTTTATTATTTTTTCTAAAATTAGAAGATTTAAAAAATGGTTTCTCTCGAAAATAGCACCTAGCATTTTTATACAAATTATTCTGTTTTGCTTAGTTTTTAAATGAATAAATTGATAAAAAACTTTTAAATTAAATTAATTGGCTTCTCATTATTGGTCTAAGGGATTTTAATTATTTTTTTTATTAAGAAACTTCAAAAAAACAAAAATTTATTTGAAAAGTCAATATCTCAAAAACGGGCTTATATTTTTTTGAAATTCTTTGACCAATAATAGAAAATAAAAGTTGGCAAGTCAATTTGATTTCTAAAAAAATGTTTTAAAAATTCAATTTCTATATAAAAACTTAGTTATTATTTTTAGTCTTAAAAAAAAGAAAAATAATGTCTGAGGGGGTGGAATTTAAAACTGATCTGGGTATGAAGTTTAAAGAAAATCGGACGATCCCTTTAAGCTGTAGTCGAACGGACTGATAGAGACATAATTGTGAAACCCACTTTTTTCGGTTTCACTATCATTGTAATGTCAATTCTGATCAAAATCTCTAGTATGTTCTAATTTTCACCTCCTTTTTACTGGACAGTTCGTATAACTGTACAAAAAATCGGGGACCACTGTAAATGCATTATTTACATAAAGGATGAGCCATCTAGTGGTTTCTTTTAAAACTACAGCTTATTTTGACAAGACAGCTTTTCCCGCTCGAAATCATGACAGAAATTTAGAATCATACCTCCGCGAAACGAAATGAGTTGCTTTACGCTGAAACAACGCACGTTGGGAAATATTTAAAACTTATTTCCAAAGTTAGAGCTATGTCGCCCAAACAGAGGGTTTTTTGAAAAGAAGTTTTAACCAAAATGAAGCACCCTCTGCACCTGCTGTACGCAATTTTCATGAGACTAGTGGGTAACACTCATGGTCCCTGTCATCGCACGGTGCACACAGACGAAAGTGTGGCTGCTGCAGCCGAGACTGTGAGACTCAATTCACGAACATCAACTTGCCATCGTTCTTAACATGTTAACATTTCACACACTAGCCTGAGAAGAATACTGCACAAAAGTCTCGCTTTTTCGCTTACAAGTTCTAATTAACTCAGCAATTGAAGGCGCACGATCATCCACTTCGTTATTGCTTCGCATTTCGAGCCTTAAAGCAGCTTGAATTGGACAACGATCTTGGGCGAAAAATCATCTTTTCTGACGAAACGCATTTTCATCTCTGCGGCTAAGTTAACAAACAAAATTTCCGCATTTCAGGCTCGGAAAACCCGCACGTAATTGTACAAATCGATTGGCTGCCTCGGAGCTGCGATTTGACCCCTTTTGGTTTTTTTTTTTTGTATGAAACCATGAAGAACTGATGTTATGCTAACAATCCGGAAACGATTCAAGCACTTGAAGCCAATATCATCCAAGCTACAGCCCGAAACCATCAACAAGGTTGTAGCGTACACCTTTCTCTGAGTCACAATAAAATTTCATGAAACTCTTAATGTAAACAGGCATCAAAGTCGATCGATTTGCGAGTATCTGGAATTCCATATGCTGTTAAAAAAATAAAAACAAATCGAGTATCGATAGTCAGCTGAATTGTCATTTACACACTTTGACGGAAGCAAAATTTTCTTCGACATGGTGTCGATTTGAACACGCTCTTTTCCGTCTCAAGCATCAAAGTGGTCACAAGTCTCTCCCATACTTTTTTTCTTCAAGTCGAAATATAAGTATACATATATGTATATATTTTAATATTTCCAAGATAAGAATTAATTTCGTCCTTTCTGTTTTACGAACTGAAACCATCAGTATTTTTAATTAATAGTGACAAAAAATTTTATAACAAAAAAATAAAATACGTCTAAGGAATCAGGGAATCAGTAAAGAGACAAACCCTATACGGAACTAAGTCTTGGTTAAGATTCGTCTTGAGACACATTACTACCCGAAATCCAGGAAAGAATATTTTTTTGTGTTTGAACAACAATAAGAATTCTTTTATATAAAGAAAAGGGTATGGTATCTTTTCTCCTAAAGAGAATTTTATACCCATTTTATAATCTATGTATATGTACGCCCACAGATAACTGCGGACGTAAGCTATTAAAATTGGCGCAGCAATTGCTCTAGCCAAGACGGTGCGTCCGCAAATACAATACTACAGGGTCCAATTAAATTGATCACCACATCACATACATTTTGAGACCAGTACTCACGAGATATTCAGCGAACACGTGGTACGACAAGAAAATTCTCTTTCGAGTGCTCAAAAGGAAACCAAAATTACATAAAGCTAAACCTATGATAAACTAAACCAAAGTAAAAATCAAAACTATTGGACAAAACTAAATCTAATTGAACAATTTGAACAAACTTATACTTAATAGCCCTGAGTAATAGATCCGAATCTAGCCTAAGTTCGATTTTAACCAAACATTCATAGAAATAAAACAAATTTCAAGTATAAATACTTAAAAGCGGCTTTCCTGTAACTAAGTTAAATTTAAAATGATAGAATCACAATAGAACTTTACAAATCTGGTTAATAGAAATCTGTTTGTGTATCAGTTCACAATAACGAAATTATGAAAATGAGTCACAATTATTGGTATAAATAACACTGTTGTTAAATTTGATCTGTTACTACGAAATTTTAAAAGCAACTTTTCTACATCTAACAAAAAGTGACTTTAAAACCGATTCTATGAATGTCTATTACTAAGGGCCAATCTTATTCTTAATTTTCAATAGTGTAAATTATTTATTTTTTTTTTGCTACCTAAAGTAATATTATTAAGTGCTAAGAAGATAATTAAACATAAAAGAAATAGTTGTAAATAAGATCTGCCACAGAAATTACTATCATAATCATTTTAAAACAAAAACAAGCTTTAAAAGTCATCACCCGAAGCACTACGAAGGAAATTGTGGCCACAACTTTCATCACACCGGGGATTGTATGTAAGTACCTTATTGTACCAAAAACTTAATGATTTCTTTGGCAATTATTATATCTTTAAATTCTTTTTCTTTGATAATATTAAAAAAATTAAAATTAAAGTTTTTTTTTTATTTACATACTCACTTTAAGTAACTTAACATAAAATGAAATCGAACCATGAATTCATACATACATATATAAATATGCCCATTCAGGTGTAAAATTTATTTAGTATCATGTAGTTCCAAATCAAAAAAATTATTGCTTAATAAAAACTGAAATCGGAAGTTTAAAAAAATGACTTTTCTACACGAATAAATCCTTCAAATGCTATGTGAGATTTGATTAGGTGAGATTGTAAGCGGATTCTAAAGGGACTATCTTAAGATTCTTGGTAAAAGATAGTCAAGGTGTGGCTAATCTTCCTTTTAGATACATAGTAGGGGAGGATATTCCAAAAAGTTTCATAACATCTGAAACTTTGTCAGTGTTCCCTTAAAATCCTTCTTTTATTTTCTTCCTCTCTTATTTGTGTTCATTTCCCATTTTTCTATAAAATTTTCCCTTTCTTTTAAACAAAATATTCAGGCACGGTAATATGTGTGCTTAGGAATGTTGCAGCAAGATCCCACCCAACCGTCGAGCTAATGCCTGTGCAATCGCAAGCGTGCCTAAGAGCTGCATAAGGACATAGGTCAATCAACATCTTACATTCCACCAGACCCACCTACCTAAGTAACCAAATGATAAAATCATTCCCACAAGGTGTTGGAAAATTGGAGTGACAGAATACGATACTGCGAAGCCAGCCGAGGCAGCCACTTGAACGACGCACAGTGGATCGACCCCATACAATTAGACGTGAAAAAGTCAATGTCTAAAATTCTAAAAAATTCTATTTCTTATCAGTAACGGATAACTATTTAGTCCGAAAACACCTTTTTTTTCTTCTTTAAACCAGTTTAGCATGGAATAAATGACCTCCAAACTTGAAAGTGAAAAGTCTTTTTTTGATCTGGCGCGTTTAAGTTTTTTAGAAAAATAATTGTTAAAATTAAAATTTTAAGTGAAATTGAAAAAAAATAATTGCAGATGTTCGTGAAGGTATTTACTTTTATAAATCTGTGTTGAAATTGTCTTAAAGTTTGTTTGTTGAATGAAAAAATTGTGTTATTCAAAGAACAAAAAAAATTGTTTTTAACGTGTTTGTTTTGGAAAATCTAAATATGTGCCTAAGGTTGCTTTAAAAATTAATTATGTGTATTGGATAGCGATGGACGTCTACTTTCTGGAAATATATGTGATAAATCTCGCAAAGATTTGCAAAGCCCTTTTTTTGCCCACTTTTAAGGAAAAGATTTCTGCGTCCCAAGGAAGGAATTTTTTTATGTTTGGTGTTCGAATTCCAAATCGACTCCGACAAAAAAACTTCTAAAACATATTTCGAACTAGTTTAATTCATCAGAACCAAGAAACTGTTAAAATACTGCTAAGCTTAAGAGAATCATCAGTTCAAAATCAACCAACTTTGATTTAAATTGGAAGTCGGCTGGAACGGTTTATTCTAAAAAATAAAAATTGACTAGAGGTGTTCGAAATTTTTAAAGACTAAAACAATGCAATAGAATAGAATATTTTTCTACATTTATGAACATTATAGATGAAGACAGATATTTTCCAATAAGATTAGAGTTTTTCACGTCTAAATGTATGGAGTCGATCCACTGTGCGACGTTGTGTTCCGTAATTAATGGGAATGTTTGCTCTTATTAATAAAGCCATAGCACATGGAAAAAAATTAATTTTGTTCATTTTATGGCATTTTTAAAAAGAAACTTGTAATTGACCCATCGTTTATATACCTAATATTTTTGTAAAATTTTTATAGAAAGACATTGAAAAACTGACTGTTTAGTTTCTATTAGTTAGATAATGTCCAAAAATGACAAAATTCCTCTAAGGTAACTTAATACATGAAGCGTTCATAGTCTTAAGTACTTATTGCATAGACTTAAGGTCTTAAACACAGAATGTTCCAAATTTCAAGTTAAAACTTTTTTCCCGTTGGTCACCTCTTCTATCAAACGGTCACACTTGCAAGACCACGATCTCGAAGTGATATACAGGTGGATGTCATAATGTCGCAGACAACCAAAGCCAGTTTGATTTACTTAAAGAAGCAAATATTTTATGTCACTAAAAACTGGTTAGAAAAAATAAACTTTATTATTGTTATTAATCTGACAAGACCTGAATTCGAAATTCAAATAAAGAAAAAACGAAATTGATTAACGATTCGTGTGGAAAAGATATTTTGCGGTTTTTTTTTTTCTCGCCCTATCAATGTGTACCTAAATCATTTACATAATGAGTCAACTTTATAGTAATTAACTCCGACATCTCATGTTCATGTCAGAGTCAGATTAATAAGAATTTGAATACTAACTGGATTTTTTTGAGGGGGATATTGTTCAGTATGAATTAAGCATGAATGAAATATACTTGCACCCCCACCACAAATAATTCTGAATGTACGAAATAATGAAGCTATTAATATTTTTGTGCGGATTAGACCAAGAGACAATTTGTCATTTGGTGTGCTCATGGAACCAACCTCTGGATTTTTTTCTTGATATCATACTCCTATTTCTAGTTAGAAAAAAAAATTATACTAAAATAGAAAAAAAATATGAAATGAGTATCGTCACATTAAAGTCCAACGATTCGACCAAATGCAAATTAGTTAAAATATACTATCGATATTCCAAAATGCACTAAAATGTCAGCTCGTAAAACATCTTACTATGCATAGTAATTTTATTCAAAATACGATAATCACACAAATAATTTCCGGTGGATGACCTTGATGAATTTATGGCATCTTTTAAGCCAAGCAAGAATTTCATTGATTCCGCATCTCGATATTTTTAAGTGCAACGAGCAGGTGATTCGGTATACGGGTATGTGTAGATGAAGAATGTTTATCATGATTTAATTAGTCAATAGAATCGCAGATTTGACTCAAATGGGTATTTGAGAAAAAATTTAATTTCCCTACTAATAGGCACTCAATTAATTTATTGCTGCAGTTAAATTAAATATTTAAAAAAAGGTTAACTGAAACTAGGCCAATCTTCGAGAATTGGCCTTGTTCACTTTGAAAAAGTGCAAACAAGCTTTTTTTCAACAGTTGATGGTTTTTGATATTGACGAAGTCAAATAGACCAAATTGCATTGTTTTTTCTTTGGTAAAGCGAATTTAGGATAATTTTTGGAACTCATTTTGGGAAATAAGTCCTAATTGTACTTATTTCATTCAAGCAGTGAACGAGGTAAGGATAGCGGTCGGCTTCACAAAACCCTTGTTCAGGGCGTTAATTCCAACAGTTGCACTATAACGTATTCAATAATACCATATAAGGTGCCACTTGAAGCTATCATTGAAACTCATCATTGATAATTTGAATTTTAAATTTTGAGTCATTTAGAAGGGAAAATAAGACTTATGACTAAATTTAATATTTCTAACCTACAAGAATCTTCACATAACCTTCAGCATCAAACGACTTTTATTATTTCAATGATTGAACTATATTTTACCAACGGTCAACATTGAAATATTGAAATTATTTTCTGAAAAAGGTTGTCTAAAAATTATAACTTAGTCAAGAACTGTACTTTGATATCAAATTAATCTTTGGAAAAATTCTAAAAGTCTTAAAATGAATTGAAAATTGTTGATGGGGATAATTCTAATAAAAGCTAAAATTTAAAAATTTAGGTTACATTTACTCCAATATGTTTGAAATAGCACATTATTCATATGGCCGCCTCGAATTGGTAAGCAGTGCTTCAAGGAATTGGTCTTATCTCGTAGCGTTATTTCGGTAGATTTGTGAGCCCTCAAATCTTCTGAAGAGGTGTTTTTCCTCGATGGCAAAGCCATTGCGTAAACTTTTTGATTACTTCTACTGTTCTGGAATCTCTCCTGGAAAATGAAAAACAGAATTTGCCCAGCCTGTTCCTAAAAACGGCAACCATTCCTCACTCTCCTCCTATCGATCAATTGCACTTTAGTCTCTTCTTTCCAAGGTCAAGGAATCGCTGATCAATAATCAGCCCAAGAAATACATGAAAGATCGAAAGCTTTTTACTGAACGGCAATACGGCTTTCGCAGCAATATATCCTCTGATGATCTATGGCAATGGCATATCTTATCGAAGAGCTGATCAGATATTCACATTGTTTTAGAGAAGGTAAGATAATTGCGGCTGATATTTCTAATGCATTTGAAAGAGTTTGGCATCAAGCTCTGTTATCGAAAAAGCGTGGGTTTGGTATCAATGAAACTCTTTTTCTTTGGATTGAGAACTATCTAATGAAACATTTAAGTCAAATCTACACAAAATAAATGCTGGTGTTCCCGAGGGCTCTGTTCTGTCTCCGAGTCTGTTCCTCATTTTTTTAAATAAATTTTCTCTTGTCTGAAGGTTCAAATTCACCTCATTGTTTAGCCGACGACTCTACTCTCAGCTTATCATGCTTGTTCGCAAATTCACGTCCATCTTCTTTGGAAGTGGAATTGCAATCTTTACAGCATTGCCTAATAGGGTACACTACACAAAATCACGTGGAGTTTAATGCTTCGAAAACTCAATATATGTGGGATCACCCTATTTGGAGTGTGCCCAAAAGCTTTATTGAAAGTCAGGAACAGCTGATATAACACAGAAGATTAACGACAGATGAACGATGAGCGACAATGAAGAAGATGACATAAGAAGTTTAACCGCAACGACGAACGTCCGTATCGCTTACAATTAAGAAGTAATCTTTTTTTTTATTTTTAATTAAACCTAACTTAAAGTAACTTAATGAATTTACTTAAATCTACCTTAAACTACCTATGTACATTTAAATATTAAATATAATTATAATTGAATAATTGAATAGTACTGAAATACGAATACTTTTAATAAAAATCCCACAATTTTTGGGGGCTCATAACCGGGATTTGTCAGAAGCCAAACTAACTAAGTGGTATTTCAGTAGAAACTAGTTATTCAGAACTTCTCTGGAAAAAACTCCGACTTTCGTATTCAAAAGTTCTTTAAAAAATGCAAACTGGTGAAAGCGTTATCTACAAAAAAGAGAAAAATTGATATTAGATTCCAATAATCATCGCCTATCCAATTAACGGGAAACAACTAGAACTTTCGGTTCTTTTAGAGAAGATCTACAACGGGATCCATTGGTATACCGCAAATGAAGGAATTCATGAACAGTAAAGCTTTTACTGGATTAGTAAGTTAACTGGACTGAGGTAACTGGAATTCTTTTCAATTTTATAAAACAAATAAATAATTTGCTGTTACTGTTTGGCGACTTGATCACTGAAGATTTTATTGGTCAGTTATATTCGTTCTCTAAAAAATTGAAATGGGTAAGACTAACAGGAATAAGAACAGCACACGCATTGAGAATAGGAGATCACAAGATTTGTCAGAAGTCTTCCGAGACTTAGATAAGAGACAAGAGGAGGTTGATACCAGGGAGAAAGAAATTGAAAAAAAACAACGAGAGTTAGAAATGAGTCTTAGGGAAAGTTCAATTCGAGAAAAGGAGAATGAGGTTAATTTAAGGTTAGAGATGTCTATTTTAAAGACAACGTTGGAAGAGGAAATTTTAAGACTGAAAGGAAGATCAAGCAATGTGACATTTCAAGATGTGGCAGCGATTGTACCTGAATTTTCAGGAAATGATGAGTATGATGTTAATAGTTGGGTCCAAGATGTTGAGATCGCAGCAGAGAGCATGAACTGGTCAGAAGCCGAGAAGCTTCTTTTTGGAAAAAGGTTGCTCAGTGGCTCAGCGAAACTGGCGATTAGATCAAAGCCAACCCTGTCTAAATGGGCAGATCTAAAAGAGTTTTTGCTGGAAGAGTTTGATCAAAATGTGTGTGCGGCGGACGTTTATAAGAAGTTGGGTCAGAGGCGGCAGAAGAAGGGAGAAAGTATTCATGATTACTTATTGTATATGAGAGAAATAGGAGCCAAGGGTCGAGTGGAGGATGCTTCTCTAATAAGTTTCATTATTGATGGTATCGAAGATTCTCCAAGTAATAAAGTTATGTTATATGGAGCATTAACTTTCAAGGAATTTAAGGAAAAAATTACTTTTTACCTTAAATATAAAGAAAGCTTACCTAGTTCTAGCAAACCAAAGGAACACCGATCAAAGGCAGAAGGTCGCGGTGGAGGCCGATGTTTCAACTGCGGTAGACGTGGGCACATAAGCAGTTCTTGCAACCAAAAACAACCCAAATGTTTCACGTGCAATGAATTTGGGCACAAATCGGTGGGTTGTCCCAAACGAATGCAAGACGAGAAGAAGACACACTTATTGAAAGTTGGGACTACCGACGCTATGAAGTTAGTACGTGTAAATGGTTTTGAGGTTAGGGGCTTGGTGGACACTGGCAGTGACCTTACTTTAGTCAGAAGTGATGTTTATATAAAAATGGGTGCTCCACTCATTACGCAAAACTCGGTTCCAGTAAGAGGTCTATCAGCAGATTCTGTCAAAACATTGGGCCATTTTAATGCCCATATTGAAATCGACGACTGCGCATGTGATACGAATGTTTTTATTATGTCCGAGTCAATAATGCAAACGCCCTTCATAATTGGAAAGGATGTTCTGTCAGGAAAAAATATTAGACTTTCATCAGATGGTGTTTTCGTGTCTAACATCGAGGAAGCTTTCCATCAGGTTTGTCGGATTTCAGCTATTAGTAATGATGAGGTGGCACTTAATATAGGCAATTCCTGCTATAAGAAAGCTATCAATGATCTTGTTTCAAGTTATAGCCCTAAAGAAGAAAACAAATCAACAGTTGAGATGGTGCTAACCTTGAAGACAGATATACCAATATGCCAACCGCCGAGAAGACTGGCGCCTCTTGAAAAAAGGATAGTAGACGAACAGGTAGCACAGTGGTTATCTGAAGGAATAATTAGACCGAGCACATCCGAGTATGCAAGCCCTATCGTATTAGCTAATAAAAAGGACGGTTCTAAGCGTTTATGTGTAGATTACAGACGCTTGAATAAGGAGGTTGTTAGATCACACCACCCTCTTCCATTGATTGAGGATCAGATCGATGCCCTTAGTGGAGCAGAAGTTTTTTGTACGCTGGATCTAAAAAATGGGTTTTTTCATGTACGGATAGCTGAGGAAAGCGTTAAATTTACAGCTTTCGTTACGCCATCAGGGCAATGGGAGTTCCTTCGTGTCCCTTTTGGATTATGCATATCACCAATGGTATTTCAAAAATTTATCGACAACATTTTCAAACCTCTGGTCATTAAAAAATTTATTCTAATTTACTTTGATGATTTGGTTGTCTTGGGCAAGAGTTCCGAGGAGTGCTTTGATCGGTTAAAGGAGGTTTTGTCTTTAGCTGAAAGTTATGGATTGCAGATCAACTGGAAGAAGTGTCAATTTATGTGCCATACAATAGAATACCTAGGATTCGAGATTTCATTTGGTTCGATAAAACCATCCCAATGTAAGACAATGGCCGTTGAACGTTTCCCTCAACCAAATTCAGTTAAAAAGGTTCAGAGCTTTTTAGGTCTCACAGGATATTTTCGCAAATTTGTGAAAGATTATTCCATCTTAGCTAGACCACTGACACAGCTTCTTAAAAAAGATCAGGCTTTTGTATTTGAGTTACCTCAAAAAATTGCGTTCGAACAATTGAAGAAAAGCATTATATCAAAGCCAGTTTTAAGGCTTTATAATCAAGAAGCGGAAACTGAACTTCATACCGATGCATCCAAGTGGGGATTTGGTGCAGTTTTGATGCAAAAATCAGATGATGCCAAGTTCCACCCCATATACTATTACAGTAAGAAATCAAGCTATTCGGAAGAGCGTTATTGCAGCTACGAACTAGAGGTTCTGGCAATCGTCAATTCGCTGAAAAAATTAAGGGTGTATTTGCTAGGCATACAGTTTACAATCGTCACAGATTGTGCAGCATTTAAAGCAACAATGGAGAAAAAGGAGATTCTCCCAAGGATCGCTGGATGGGCACTACTTTTACAAGATTACGACTACAAATTAGAGCATAGAGCGGGCAATCGAATGCAGCACGTAGATGCTCTTAGTCGCAATCCAATTTCAATGATGTTATCAACAGAATTCTTATCCAGAATAAAAGAGGCTCAGATAAGAGATGACCATCTAAAAGTTATAAAACATGCCTTACAACATGGAACTTACGAAAATTACTTTACAGAGCATGATATTATTTATAAAGACGACGGTAAAGGAAACAAGCTCTTGTGTATTCCTAACAGTATGGCGACGGAGATAATAAAAGGAGCTCATGATGAAGGCCACTTCGCGACGAAAAAACTAGAAGAAGTTTTATCAAAGGAATACTATATTCTTAAACTGAGAAGTAAGATTGAAAAAGTAAGAAGCAATTGTATCCGGTGCATATTAGGCGACAAAAAAATCGGAAAGCAAGAGGGCTATCTACACTCAATACCAAAAAATGAACTTCCACTCGATACCTACCATATCGACCATCTTGGCCCTCTATCACCTTCAGGAAAGCAATATTCTTACATCCTCTGCATCATCGATGCATTTTCAAAATTTGTTTGGATATATCCATGTAAATCCACTTCGGCTGCAGAAGTTTTAATGAAGCTTGATCAACAAAAATCCGTATTTGGGAATCCCACACGAATCATTTCTGACCGAGGCGCAGCATTCACGTCTAATATCTTTAAGGAATACTGTGAACAGGAAGGAATTCAGCATTTGCTCATCACGACAGGTGTTCCGCGAGCAAATGGACAGGTTGAGCGAATCAACAGAATCATAATTTCAGTTTTAACAAAGTTATCAATGGATAATCCAGCAAAATGGTTCCGGTTTACTGCAAGGCTACAGATGGTTCTTAATTCTACTTACCAACGTGGAATTAAACGGACGCCTTTTGAAATCTTGACAGGTGTTAAAATGAAAACTAAAGCTGACTGTAATATAGCAGAAGCAATCAACGAGGAAATTAGAGAGGCTTTTGATAGAGAGCGTGATCATGTTAGAAAAGAGGCTCGTATTAGTATTGATCAAATTCAAAACGAAAATACCAAAAACTTCAATAAAAAAAGAAAAGTCGCTCACCAATACAGCTTGAATGATCTTGTTGCAATAAAACGAACTCAATTCGGTCCTAATCTTAAACTTTATTCCAAATATTTAGGTCCCTATAGTGTCACCAAGATCTCGCCAAATGATCGATATGAGGTGCGAAAAGTCGGTGCTCAGGAGGGTTCTCGAAAAACAACAACTAGTGCGGACTTCATGAAGATGTGGAAGACGGGTGATTATTCTAGCTCTGACAGTGATGAGGAAAACACAAATCTTGAAGAAGAAGCCAACAGATCCATGCCAGATCCTATATTATAAGATGATCTTCTTTAAATGAAATTAAACATAATTCCCAGCTATGACTTTTCTCCTACTATGACGAATTTAATTCCCTGATGTGATGACGAATGACAATACTTACGATGATAAACTAGACCGATGTGAAAAGATTTTTACTAGAGTCCGAATGTTCCCAATGATGAATTCAATGTTGAAGGTGCCTTGTACCACACGCTTTACGACGTTAAGCAAATTTTCTACGATTTTACAAGACGATGATGTAACAAAGATGTTTTAAGATGATTAAGCCTTGAAGATACCCTAAAGATGAAATACCCATTTCCGAGGTCGATTAAATGTTACAGGAAGGCCGAATTTGTGGGATCACCCTATTTGGAGTGTGCCCAAAAGCTTTATTGAAAGTCAGGAACAGCTGATATAACACAGAAGATTAACGACAGATGAACGATGAGCGACAATGAAGAAGATGACATAAGAAGTTTAACCGCAACGACGAACGTCCGTATCGCTTACAATTAAGAAGTAATCTTTTTTTTTATTTTTAATTAAACCTAACTTAAAGTAACTTAATGAATTTACTTAAATCTACCTTAAACTACCTATGTACATTTAAATATTAAATATAATTATAATTGAATAATTGAATAGTACTGAAATACGAATACTTTTAATAAAAATCCCACATATATATTATCTTTGAAGCAAAATGTACGCTCTATGCCATTGTTCTTAAATGATACTTGCATGAAAGAAACCAAAAAGCTGTCAATACTCGGTATGTGTGTCAACAACAATCTTCGGCTAAATACTAAAAAATTATCTATAGGTGTATGAACTTTTTCACATCCTCTGATCTTGCTAAGATTTATGAGGTGTTAAGATGTCCAAAACTCTAGTAAAACCCATATTTTTGTGCAGGTGGGGCACAAACATCTCTTCATTAATAGATAAGAATCCAAAAATGGAGCGTTAAAATGGATAGGAAACCGAACTATCACGTAATCATTCCCATGTCTTGAACACCCTTGAAATGTTTCAGGTATTTCCATGCCTTCTTATTCAAAAAAACAGGACTGTTAAACAATTTTTTGACATAATGCAAAAATATCCAAAAATTAAAAATGTCAGATCGTAAAAAAAAGTTACAGTGGAATAAAATACATTTGGCCAGGTGTCCTGCTTAATTTTCTAGTACATTTTCATATTCACATGTACGGAGGTTGTTTGAAAAGTTCTCGGCCTAACATACAAGGCGTTGTTTTAATAAATAAATTTTAATTCCTCAAATAGCCTTATATATATAATAATTGTATTTGAAGTTTCATTAAATTTGGTCGCGTACTTATGTATATCAGTGCAATTTTTTGTTTAAACGAACCTATTGCTAACAACGAAAATGGAAAAAAATGAAATTAGAGCCGTCATTAAATATTTGGTCAAAAAGAATATGACACCAAATCAAATTAAAGATGACTTCGATGAGACATTGGGGGAATCTGCACCTTCGTATTCCATGGTCAAAAAGTGGGCAGTCTTATTTAAACATGGCAGACAGAGCGTCGAAGATGATCGCTAAGCGGAAGGCCAACAACATCCACCTCTTTAGAAAACGTCGATAAAGTTCATAAAATGGTTTAAGACGACCGAAGGTTAAAAGTGCGAGAAATAAGCAACACCATGGGGATCTCTTCTGAGCGGGATTACCACATTTTGACCGTAGAATTGGGGTTGAAATAATTGTCCGCAAGGTGGGTGCCGCGTTTGCTGAGCGAAGAACAAAAATTCAATCGAGTTGAAATCTCTAGAGAGAATCTAGCGTTATTTCGGAGGAATACCAGCGATTTATTGAGAAGATTCATTACCACCGACGAAACATGGATTCATCACTATATTCCTGAGACAAAAGAACAATCAAAACAATGGAAGCATAGCGGTTCTCCTCCACCGAAGAAAGCCAAGTCGTGTGCTTCAGCTGGGAAAGTGATGGCGTCAGTCTTTTGGGATTACAAGGGAATTATTTTTATTGACTACCTTCCCAAGGGCCAAACTATCACTGGTCAATACTATGCAAACCTGTTGGACAAATTGGCTGAAAAAGTTGCCGAAAAAAGGCCAGGATTAGCCAAAAAGAAGATCCTTTTTCTTCAGGATAATGCTCCAGCACACAAGTTGGTTGTTGTCATGGCTAAACTCCATGAACTTCGATTTGGTGTATTGAACCACCCCCCTTATTCACCTGATTTATCACCATCAGACTATTACCTCTTTCCTAACTTAAAAAAAAATTTGGCTGGACGCAAATTCTTCATCAACGAGGAGGTGATTGCTGAGACGGAGCGGTTTTTCGAAGAGTTGGAGGAATCGGCCTATAAAATGGGTATAGAAGCACTGGAACACAGATAAAATATTATGTGCATTGATATAAGAGGAGAATATGTAGAAAAAGATTTAAAAAAAAGTTTTAAAATTTATTGCGTTTTATTGGTCAGGCCGAGAACTTTTCAAACTGCCCTCGTATGTATGTAAAATAAAACAGTCAACAACCTGTTTTCAAACATTTTAAAGATAGAAAATAGTTAATTTATTAAAGATATCATTAAACTACGAAAAAATAACAAGCTAGTAAGTGATTTCATTGTAAAAGGTATAACAGGAGTATTTAGTACAATTTTATAAATTATTCACATAGTATTCTCACTTAATAAATTAAAACTTGGGTAAACATAAGTCACACGATGCCCTTTGCGTTCAATGAACTTAGAAAATAAATAATTTAGGTAGAGCGGCGTTGTAACAGAATGCAATCTTCTGGGAATGCAATCTTCTGGGAATGCAATCTTTAATTTGCATTCATTGACATCACTTTGAATTCAAATTCTGTAATCACAATTCCTTTGAGATTAAAAGTATAGCAATAATTGTATCCTCATTCAATCTAGAGCAATCAATTGAATATATTCTTTTCTCTAATTCATGCTTTTAAGGATTCTTTTGCAATCAAAAAATCATCTAGTATGAGTTTTTATTCGTCTTATCAAACAAGTGCCAGCTGTTGGTAGAAAAAAAGAGCTTAGTCACAGTGAAGGATTCTTACTGGCTCCCTGAACTAGGCAGAACTTTGTTTGAATTCTCGTTATGTTGCCATGCATATCGATGATGTGATGAGGTGATATGTGTTACAACCAACCTAATTTCCGAGACCATATTCACTGTATTATTAATATAGCTTATTCAATTCATGGATTCGTTTAACGCTGGTCCAAAGTTCACCAGGTCCATTTACATAACCTACATCAACCCTCTTCTTGAGTATGCCTTCCAAGTCTGGTCACCATTCCATCACATCCATATTCTACTCCGGTTTGAAAATCGACTAAAACTGGTCGTGATTTTGCTGAAATAATTTTTTGCATAATAGTTTTGAATGATGCTAATAATTTCACATGTCCAGCCCTGAATGTGAACATTAAATGGAACGTTAACTATCGTCGTTTGAGGTCCATTCCACTTTTCACGATATCTTTTGATCGTACTCATGGTCAAAATGAAAATAATTGAGTTTGAACTTGTTACAGAATAAATACTTGTAAAAATAATTTTTGCTTAAAAAAAGTGCTAAAACAAATATACGCAAATGGAATTTTTCCTATTTATTTAAAAGATGGCAAGATTACTTGTGTTAGTCGATGAAATTCGCTCGATTTCCCTACAATTATATCCAAAAGCAACAAAACTGAACACATCTAAGTGGTAAAAATAGGGAAATTAAATTTAGAATGCCGGCAAATAGACCTATATATACGTGATACTTACCACTTTATGAATTCACTGCCCAAACTTCTGAATAAATAAAATGCACGACTGGGTCGCACGAACTTGCTGCTATGTATAGTCTAAGAATTTCAAAAATAATTGTTATTAGAGAAAAACAAGCATAAAATTAATTTTTTAAATGCCTAAAACAACTTCTTTAGTAATTGGAGGTAGAAGTAGGATGCCATGTGATTCAAGCAAATATATGTTTGTGCAAGAACAAAAATTATAAGTCTTTGTAGCGGTTTCTTAAAAAAATAAGCTTTTATGTAAAAAAATTTTAAAACATTTTTAAGAAAATATGTTAGTACGCCAATTTAAAGGTTTTGTTATTGTTCGAATAAAAATTAAGTTTACAAAAAAAAATATTGAGCTGTTTTCGAGATATTGGATTTTCCAAAAAAAAAATAGATTTTTTTTTTCAAAATTCAAAAAAAATATTTTTCTTAAAGTTTGGAAATGCAATATTTTTTAAACTTTTTAGAAGCTTCTCTCTACAAAATTTCATTAAAATCCGTTATGCTGATAATGAGAAATTCAAAATTTAAAAAAAATCGTTTTATGGTAGGTACATGCAGTAATATCTTGTTTTCAAATTTTTTTTTATTAAATTGTAGATCTTAAAAATTAATCGAAAGACTAAAAATTTAAGCAAAATTCTCGGAACAGTTTTCGAGAAAAATACGATTTTCAAAAACCATTTTTTAACATTTGTATGGAGGGTACCGTTATTTTTAGATAAAATACATTTCTTTTTCTCATATCTTGTAGATTATATTAAAAAACTTTTATTTATTAAGTCCTAAAAAATCGATCATGGGGTTTTCGAAATATTGAGTTTTCATTCAATTTTTTTTAAAAATCGAAAAAAATATTGAGTACCTTTAGCATAAAAAAAATGATCAAAATCCGTCGCACCGTTTTTGAGAAAATCAAAAACCAAAAAATGATTCCAAGGGGGGTATCAAAAATAACAATTTTTTGGAAAATTTTTTTCAACCATTAACTAGCTTTAACTCAATGAAATTTTTTGAATTTTTTTTAAGAAAATCTGTGGGACAGTTTTTGAGAAAAAAAATATGGCAGGTACCGTTAAAAATTAAAACCCATATCTACCAAGTTTGAAGAAAATCGGCCAAGCCGTTAAGGCTGTAGTCGAACCGACAGACAGACAGACAGAATTGCGAGACCCACTTTTTTGGGCTTCGTTATCATCGTAATGTCAACTTTTATCAAAATCTCGAGTTCGATTTTTTTACGAATACATAACTTGCCTTATAGTACCTACCTATAAGTCGCAAGTAAAAAATTACACTTAGACGTTGAATGAGTTAATGAGTTAAGGGAGATTTTTTAACAACGAAATTTTCCAAAAAAAAAATTTCTTGGGCCCTATTGCAAGAATTACAAATTGAAACCACAAACTTCTACCTTGTGGTTCATAAAAAGAAATTAGTACGACAGAGTTCTGTTTCACCAAGTACAAATAATTCTTTCACAAACATATTTGTATAAGACAAGTAAATAATCTAATAATATACAAGTAAATAAAATCTTATTTATTTCGAAAACAGGTCCAAAGATTTTAATAAATAAAAATTAGGAGTGCTATAATAGGCATTGACTACATTAGGAAAAACAGCTATTAGCGGTACCTGTTTCTGAACCTTTTTTTATTTTCGACTTTGATTTTCGAAAAAAATATATTTCCTAAAACGTATATTTTTAAATACTTTAAATTCGAATAGCAATTTTTGTTTTAATTTAAAGAATTTTTTTTATATAAGAAACTAATTTAACAATAAAAAGATTTTTCAAACTTTGGATGAAATCATAGTTTTCTGGAAATCAGAAGGCAATTTTCTTTTGCAATATTCATTTGAAAACTTTTCACTAATTAAATCTCTTAAATCCAATTCCTCTAAAATAAGAGCAAGTAACTGCGATCTCAATTTATTTTTCTTTGGTGAAATAGAAAATGCAAGAGTTTTGAAAACTTACAAATTTGTTACTTGTTATATACAAGTTACTTTTGGTCAAATGGAAAATGATTTTTTTCACACATTTGAATTGTAAATCTCAAGTACTATTTTAAACATACAAAATGGGGTAATGAAGTTTATTGATTTTTCCACAAATGTTGAGTAACACACTTTTAATTAGCAACATACTGCTAAGTTGTTCTGAATCAGAAATAATTTTCTTTTCTACAGATGGAAATATTCTGAATTTACTTGCTAGTGTGGAACTTTAACCTCACTAGAACTAGAACCACATGCAGATGATGATCGTCCCTATTAAAGCCAGGCAGATGATTTGTTCTTCTTTAATTTAAAATCAAATATTGGGGTAAATTTAAGGTTCCCATATAGTCCAATCAAATTAGTATTTTATATCTACAAAAAATACTGCGTCGAATTTTTTTTTTTTGTTTCTTAAAGAGTACCTATTGGAGAGTGTAAAACCAAAAAGTTCGAACAAAAAACGCCCATGCGTTGTCCGCCATTTTGAAAAAGGCTTTGGAAAGCGTGAACTCGATTTTCTCGGCTCCTATCATATATAGAGCTGTCTTTTTTTAGGTTTGTACATTAAAACATCTTCTTTAACTTTTGTTGAGAAAAAAATTTGAAACCTCTTTCCAAAAAAAAGTTATCGACGAAAAACGGTCGAGATTTTGAAGTGAAAAATGGTTTTTAACGTTTATCTCGCCTCATGTTCATCTGATCGAAAAAATACTTAAGTTGTTTTTTATAGATCACTTTATTTCCTACATTTTGGTATATTTAAATTTTATGTACGACAAAAACTGTAGGAAATATAACCTGTCAAAATGGCCAATATCCTACGAAAATTAAAAAAAAAAAATTTACTCACGTTTGAAAATTTTCAAATTTGATTATGTTCATTATGAAATTTAAAGGAACAGTTCAAACTTTCCACAACACCACCGAGGTAGAGTTACGGCGCATTTTTTTTAATATGGGGTCTCCAGGAGGTATAATCCAGATCCAACGATGTTGATAGCAACGTTTTGGGAGCCGCCGGAGAAAATGTTTTTATTGCGTTGTTCAATGGGAAGGAAAATGGGTCACTGGATTCTTTGCCATATAGCGACTTTGTTAAAACGTCAAAAAAACTAAGTTTAATCTATCTTCATTACCTCCTAGTGCAACAGCTGCTCGGCAACACACATTCCGTACCTACCATCAAGTACAGACTTGGATCGATGTTCACCATGACCCACTAAAATGGGGTTGGAAAAGAACTCCGAAAGGATTAGAGCCAGTTACAACCACTCAGGATCCAACTCCACAAAGCATATTGCAAACTTTACCCTGCAAATGCAAGGACTAGTGTGGCCAAGCTTGTGGCTTTCGGAAAACTGGTCTGAATTGTTCCTTATTATGTTTCTACTGCAGTGGAAAAACATGCGAGAATATTCCAAAATTTACTGGAAGATGAAGACGCATGTGAAGACTTTTCCTCACCTGAAAACATTGAAGAAACTACCATTGACGATCCCAGCACAAACAAAATTAATACGAGTATGATCATTGATGTCTGCACGCCTAGCCCCAAAAAAAAGGAAATAAGAACGACATGAAAAAACTATGCCACATTGATATAGAAACGAAAACGATTTAATCGTGGATTATACCTCCTGGGGACATTAAAAAAACGCGCCGTAACTCTACCCCGGTGGTGGTGTGGAAAAGAGTTTGAACTGTTTTTTTAAATTTCATAATGAACATAATCAAATTTGAAAATTTCCAAACGTGAGTAAATTTTTTTTTTTTTTTAATTTTCGTAGGATATTGGCCATTTTGACAGGTTATATTTCCTACAGTTTTTGTCGCACATAAAATTTAAATATACCAAAATGTAGGAAATAAAGTGATCTATAAAAAACAACTTAAGTATTTTCTCGATCAGATGAACATGAGGCGAGATAAACGTTAAAAACCATTTTTTACTTCAAAATCTCGACAGTTTTTCGTCGATAACTTTTTTTTGGAAAGAGGTTTCAAATTTTTTTCTCAACAAAAGTTAAAGAAGATGTTTTAACGTACAAACCTAAACAAAAAATACAGCTCTATATATGATAGGAGCCGAGAAAATCGAGATCAAGCTTTCCAAAGCCTTTTTCAAAATGGCGGACAACGCATGGCCGTTTTTTGTTCGAACTTTTTGGATTTACACTCTCCAATAGGTACTCTTTAAGAAACAAAAAAAAAAATTCGACGCAGTATTTTTTGTAGATATTTCGAATTAATTAATTTAATTTGACTGGACTAATAAGGTTTTAGACAACGAGCACTCGTTGCTGGGTTCTTCTGGCTAACCAGAACCACTTCTGTAATCATTTCTACATGTAACTCGCAAATAACGATTTTTTTTATACCAAGGGGAGTTAATTATCATACAAAGCATTTATTTTACCGCTGAATGTGTGTGATCGATTCCCAGCCGATACCACCAAGAAAACTTAACATTTTTTTTTTGGTGGACTGCAAGGAAATGACAAATACACCAAGAACATCTCTTGTCACCAAAGTTCCTTGAAGATCCTGTCCATTTCTGGCTTACGGTTGTAAGTCACTAAGTTCAGATTCTCTACGTAGGAGAACCGAGACACTTAGGCTATGAGTTGGTCCATTTTGATCTCGGAGAATTCTCACTAGTCATTAAACTATTGATGGAGCTCCCTATGAAGCGAGCGTGATTGCCTATACCTATATTTGCCAGATCAGTAAGATCATTGTAGTAGAAATATCCCACATGGAGTCTATACGTATTTGGGATAAAGTATGTAAAGAAGGAGCTTCTGCAGAAAAATCCACAGTGCGTGCAACTTTCCTAACGCTCACTCGATGCTCAAATATTTCAAGGGTAGTCATAATCCCTTTAGAGCGCAAAAATTATAAAAAAAATGTTTCCATATTCACTAACATTTCATTCATTAGGTAATTCTTACCCGGAAAACCGACACGGAACAATTTAAACCTAGCGAGATTAAGAAATTTTTATTTCGGTCTTCGTAGATAATATCGCGAACGGTCTAAAAACGCCCTACGCCGCTATTACCTTCTAATTAAATGGTCAAAACCACCTCCATACGTGTTGCTTTAGCAGAAATCGCTGAATGACTTGATGAATGAGCTTCTTCGCCCAATTCTTTATTTTTCTCAACTTGACCTCACATCGACTTTTAGTTAACTGACACTAATCTGAAAATTAAATAAATAAACCCTTAATTGATTCGAACCAACTGCGATTTTTTAAATTTAAATAATTCTCTTTCAATTCAGCGACACCGTTCCCATCTATATATTCAGTTCAAAATTTAAATTTTTTTTATCTAAATCGTTTAGTAACTTATGACGAAATATTTTGATCAAAAGAAGCAAAATTTGCATTTATTTTGTTGTTCATAAAAATCAAGTTCAAGATAAAAATATTGATCTCAGATGCCACCTTACGATTTTAGATTGTCCGAGCTCTTACAAATATTTTGTAAATATGCATATTGAGCCAAAATTGTGCAATTTCGCGACGGATTCAAGTTATCTCTTGACTATTTTGCTGCGTGAGTGAGGAAGTATAAAAGATATGTCCAAGCATCATGTCAGCATCAGTTTGACGATCATCTTCTCAGAGTTTAAACCAAACACAAAATGTTCAGATATGTAAGTGTATATAAAATCTATTAATTTTTTGTCTACCTTTTTTTCCGGGTTAGGTTTATTTTTTTTTAAACTTGTTCTTGTGTGTTGTTTATATAGATCTTAGTTGTGTGCCTTGTCGGTTCAGCTATTGCTGCAAACCAGGAAGTTGAAGTTATTCGCTTTGGCAGCCAGGTGGACAATGACGGTACCTATGGATACGAATACGAGCTAAGCAACGGAGCGACCGCACAAGAATCTGGAGTTGGAGGACAATATGCCAATGGTGGCTTCCGTCACTATTCACCGGAAGGTGAACTCATCGAATTGGCATACACTGCCGATGGCAATGGATTCCACCCAGTGGCAAGCCATCTGCCCACACCTCCACCAATCCCAGACCATATCCTCAAGGCCATTCAATACATCGAAAGCCACCCAACGCCCGAGGAGCAGGTGGACAGACAAGTCCGACTACAGAATGGACAATAAGGAAGCTTCGAGAGTGCTGGTTTTGTTGGCACTGTGTGCTTTTTATTGTTATACCCCTAAGTCGTTTGTAATAAATTCCATTTTTTTGTAAATCCCTTATCAATCAGACCTAGTTACCTGTTCATGTGTTCATTGATGTATATAAAAAAAAAATAAAATAGACTGACATTTTGTGTTATTACAAAAATATGAAACGGTGTTTTTTTCATTTTGTGGATCCATTGATGCTCGTATTTGTGATGTTGGAAATGTATATGTAAGACTGACAGGTTGTTGTCTTATGATGGACCCACAAGTTGTCATGGGAAGTTTTTACGTCAATAGATTCTGTTAACCGAATTCGATAGAAGAAACAGATATGTTCATATGGATGTAGGTGGTACAGCGCCGTTGACCTCATCTTGACTTATCTTACAATGATAATGATAGATTTCAAAAATTATTCAACCTTAGACGAGACTTGTCATCTTTTGTGTGAAGAGTTATTTGCATAAAACGTGACAAGAGTTTAGGATGTATATTGTTAGTTGGAGTGGGACAGAACAAGTAGAAGCGTATTTGGGAACTCTCCAAGGTCTTAAAAATTAATTGCCCGACTGGGTAGCACGAACTTGCTCTTATGTAAAAGTACCTTCTTTGGAATTTAAAAATTGTCTATAAATATAAAAACATGGATTTAATTAGGGGAAAGTGTTCAAATGCATAAAAGTGCCGTCCGATTTCAGAAAAGTATAAATTTATGCAAACGAAAATAAATATCGGTTAGTTATTAATTTTTATTATTATTTTTTATTTAAGAAATTTCTTTAAAATTAAAAAAAAATGGAATATCAGTCTTTTTAATAATATACATTTTAGGAAATAATTTTAAGAACTAGTCGTTCACTCGTTTTCAAGATATTGGTTTTTCCAAAAAAAAAGATTGAAATATATTTTTCAAATCGAATTGAAATTTTTTCATCGCATTTGGACTAAAGGTCGCAAAAAACTTTCAATTTGATTTAATCAATAGTGTCCACAAAAACAAAAAACAATTTTTTTTTTTATAATTTTTGTTTCCCTTCCTCTATATTTTTCAAAAAATAATTTTTTTTTTTCGAAAATTTTTATATATGTACTATTTTATTTACTATTTTTAAAACAAATGAACTCTGGTATGATAATTTTGGTCAAAATCGTTAGAGCCATTAATGGGAAAGTCGAAAATAAATAAAATTTTGGTACCTTAACTCGTTAGAACCTGTAGATGGAATTGATATGGAACATTGTGGACATTATCACTGAGTCAGTTTGTCAGTTTGGATTAAATTTAAAAATATGGATCTAGTAGGTTTAGATATCTCTTTTATGGCATGTACCGTTAATAACATCTTTTTTCTTAATTTTGTTGTTGACCAAAAATAGCACACCTTATTTTCTTACCAAAATCGTTAGAGCCGTCTTCGAGATAAATAAGATTCTTCGTGGTGACTGTTTGGCAGGTACCATTTCCTTTGGAGCCGAAAAAAATTTCAGTTTGAAGAAAATACCTCCAGTAGCGTAGGCTTTAGGTCGAGGTACAGACAAACAGAATAGATACATATAGATATAAATAGATGCAAACAAATTTGCCGTTCGGAATCCGCAGAAAATTATAGGTCCCTTCCATTCCTGGTTGCACGCACAAAGGAATGGTTGAAAGATCTAAGTTATTAGGTTTTGGCTCTCTATGACCCGTCATACGCTCTGATTTTTACTTGCGACTTATATGTAGGTTCTATGAGGGAAGTTATGTATTCGTAAAAAAAATCGAACTTGAGATTTTTATCAAAGTTGACATTATGATGATAGCGAAGACTAAAAAAGTGGGTCTCGTAATTCTGTCTGTCGGTTCGACTACAGCCTAAACGGCTCAGCCGATTTTCTTCAAAGTTGGTAGATATCATTTTTAATTTTTTCCCCCCACAAGTTTTTTTATTTTTTTTTAAGACTAAAAATAACGGTACCTGCCATACGATTTTTTTTCGAAATTTTGTAAATATTTTTTTTTTTCAAAAACTGTTCGACAGATTTAAAAAAAAAGATACAAACAAATTTCATTTAGTTTAAGCTAGGTACTAGTTGAGCAAAATATTCCGTAAAATGGATATTGAGGGTACCCCCAAAGAACCATTTTTTGTTTGTTTTTGGTTTTCTCAAGTTTTTTTTGGATATTTAAAAAAAAAAATAATTAATGAAAAATTAATTTTTTTTTTCAAAACTTAATATTTCGAAAACCTTATGCTAGATTTTTTTTAAACTTTAATCTTTAATATTATAAAAAAAATTGAAATTAAGATATTACAGCTTGTACCTAACATAGAACCATTTTTTCAAATTTACTGATTATCGATACAGAGGATTTTAATGAAATTTTTTTTTGGAAAATTCGATATTTCAAAAACGGCTCAATATTTTTTGTGGAAATTTAAATTTTCACTCGTAATAATAAAAACTTAAAGTTGGCGTTTTAAAAATTTTGTACATAAAAGCTTTTTTTTAAGGAACCACTACAAGGGCTTATAATTTTTGTGCTTGCATGAATTCATATTTGCATAGCATTCTGTTTTTGTCTCTTACTAGGCGCGTTTTATTAGCAATCTTTATCTAGCGCAGTAATACAAGCACCAAAAAAACGCTTTATTCACTCTTTAACTCACTCTTCCTTCTACTTGTTGAATTAACTAACACGGATGTGTTCGAGAGGTCTGTATCTCATTTTTAAGCTGAAGTTGAAATATTCATGAAAATGCAGATTGAGTTGAAATATTCATGAAAATGCAAATCGAGTTGATTTAGGGTTTTTCTCACTGTTAAATTTGATTTAAAACTTACAAAAGTGCGAAAATATATCGCATATATATACTGAGTATTGGAGAAAAAAAACATAGTACTCAATAAAATGACATTGGCGCAAAATTTTAAACAGCTTTTATTAAGGTAGTAGTATTAGTCTAGGCGCGCACATTCAATTTTTAGTTTTAGCAACTTCTTAGTTGCTAAAATGAAACATATGGGATTATATGGGACACCGCGCACATAGAGCAACTCGATTCGAGCAACTAAAAAGTTTGTGTTTTCACACGATTGCCTTCGCAACAGTTGAGCTGTTTTCTATAAGCGCAAGAGAGAAAAGAGTGTGAGCGTTAGTAAAGAGTTGCCCAGTGCGCGGTTCTCTTTCAACTGGTGATTAAACTATTTGATTTCGATCACAGTTGCCAGTGCGCGACAAGCCTTAAATTCTTCTATATTTCCTAACTTTAAAGTAGTTTTCTAATTTTAAACATTTTTTAACTAATATCATCCTAAGGCTGGGAGCGCACATTCAATTTTTAATTGCACTACTGTCTGGATACTTATAGAAAACAGATGAACTATGTGGTTGAATGTCCGCGCAGGTGCATATAATTATATGTTACGCAAAATAGCGAACTCATTTTAGGCAATCGTTTAGTTTGTGTCAAAACACAAACTTTTTAGTTTCTTGAACCAAACAGTTGCGAAACCGCCTAGCCAAAGGCAATTTCTTTTAAAAATTGATTCTGAGCAACCTTAAAACAATAGTAGTTCGTGCAAAAAACTAAGTAAACAGACCTATTTTGACGTTTTTTAAATGTTAAAGAGTCATATGAAGTTATAACGATACTAAAAAAATAAAATAGGTATTCTGGGAGTTTAACTTCAATAAAAGTGTAGAGAAAGTATGATACTGTGTCCGATTAAAATTTTGCAAAATCTTTGTCTTCACCTAGTTTCATACTAAAACAGCTTTAACATCGTATTAATTCAACTAAAATGTGCAATTTTTTCAGTTGTTATTTAAATTCAGCATAATGCCTATTTGAACAAATGCCAGTGAACTGATAAAATATATCAATCGAAACCAATCGCCTTCGCGTAAATTGATTCAATATTTTATGACAAAATTAATGGCAGCAATGTAAAGCCAGAATTATGGTATGAATTAAAGTTTTGCATTTGAAAAAATATTTGTTCTATAAATTTCGGAGCGATCACACTTTGGATTAGTAAAGGCAAAGTATAACAAAATAAATACCCAACGAACACACCCTCAAGTAGGCCACATATATTTTTTCGGACACCACCTAAACACCTCCTACATTTCAACATCCAAAACTCCATCTTCACTAAATTATCCATTTCAATTACTAGCTTATTTTTATTCACTAATCGTTTGTTGTTGTTTTCCATGTTAAATTTTGCGATCTAGTGTATTCACTAACCAATAAAACACGGCTACTACTAAAAGAACATAAAAAATAAATTTTATCATTATGAACAGTTTTTCTAATAATATTCGTTTTTTTAAATTCTTAGTTTATTACACAGGAGCAAATTCGTGCGACCCAGTCGTGCATTTAATTTATATAAAATTTGTAAATAGTTCTAAAAACAATTTTTGGAACGCCAACCTTAAACTTTTATTATTGAACGAATAAAAAAAATCAAAGAATATTTTTTTTAAAGTTTTGAAATGCAATGTTTGGAAATATTTTGAAGCTTCTCTATAAAATAATTTCATTAAAATCCATTTTGCCGATAGTGAAAATTCAAAATAAAAAAAAAAATGGTTCTATGGTAGATACAATCAGTAATGTCTTAATTTCAAAATTTGCAATTTGAAATTATTGAATTATAATCGTAAGAATAAATGCAAGAAAAAAAATTAAAAAAAAAATTCTGGGTGACGTTTTCGAGAAAAATGTGATTTTCGAAATTTTTTTTTTAACATTCGCATGGTGGGTACCGTTATTAATATTAATATAAAACACAAAAATTTGTTTACATCTTTTAGACTGCCTTTTTTAATTATCAATTTCTAAGAAAAATCGAGCATGGGGTTTTCAAAATATTAAAAATTTGTCGAACACTTTAAGTAAAAAACTTTTTGAATCATAGATTATTTTGACACTGACAACTGTTTTCCGCTCGAAGTCTTGACAGAAAGGCAGTAGGTATCATACCTCCGCGGAATGAAATGAGTCGCTTTACAAACAGTGCTTTTTTTTTTAATAGAAGTTTAGTTTGTACAAAAGTTCGTCAATCTGGTATGCTTTTAGACAACACTCATGGTCCCAGTAGTCGTACGGTGCGCACAGACGAGAATGTGGCTGCTGTAGCCAAGAGTGTGTGAAGGCGCACGATCATCCGCTTCCTTATCGTTTCGCAATTTGTTCAGCTTGAATTGGACAACGATTTTGGACGAAAAATCATCTTTTCTGACAAGGGGCATTTTCATCTCGGCGGCTGCGTTAACAAACAAAATTGCAGAATCTGGGGCTCGGAAAAACCGCACTTATTATAATCGATGGTGGAATGGGCTGTGTAGTATGGCGCGCCATCTTCCATGAACCAGACTTTGCTCGTCCAAATACACGTCTTCAACGGTTCCCAGCCTCATTTTTGAAGAAAAATAGTCCAATTATGTCACTACTCCACAATCCACACCAAACTGTCACTCTCTGTGGATCCATTTAGGTTCTGGCCAATAACGTGCGGTTTTTCCAAGCAATTTTATTTGTTAACGTAGCGTTCATTTCGTTCCGCGGATGTATGATAGTGGCTTTGTTTCAAGATTTCGAGCGGGAAACAGTTGTCAATGTCAAAATAGCCTAATGAGATTTAAAAAGAAATCAATAGATGGCGCACCCTATACATAAATAAGGCGCTCGCCAGCCCGATTTCAATAAAATTTGGCACAGAATTTTCTTCATGTAGAAACCTTGATCTGTTCGGGAGGTCTGAAAAATTCCAGCACTTCAAAAATAAGCAAACACTCTAGAACCTATGTATGTAACCCATGAAAATTAATACAAGATTTAAACATATTTAGAATATCCATAGCAATTCGTTGTTCTTAAAAAAAAAATAAAACATCGTGTTTAATTTTGTTTTCATGTACTCGTGTTAACTATCTTCTGTCCAGGAAATTCCTTAAAAACTTTCTTATTTATCGATACTCGTATTCTAAAAACAAGAAGTCATTTGCCTAAGTTTGCTTGTTACTTAAAAAAGTATTTCTATGTAATACAAACCCATCTAGTTAATTGCGCGTACACTTTAATTTAACTTTAATATCAAGTAGCGTGGAAGAGCTCTTAAGAAGTGTCAAAATTCCACACTTCTTAAACAGGATGTCAGGATCACACTTAACATTACATATGTATATAGAAAAGTTTGAAAATCAGTTCATTCGAAATACAATTTGTTGTTGCGAAGTTAGCTCCGTTGAACACAGGGATAATATTTAAATTAGAATGATATGTGTAATGTGTATCATTTCGTGTAATCCCATACATATGTACATATATGTATGTGTGTACAAGAAGCACAATGTGAAGGGACAAATTTAGGATCCCACGATTACAGAAATTATATGCCTTAAAATTGCCTTTGTATCTTTTGGGGGAGCAGATGTCATTAATCCAAACCAAAATGACTATAAGCGTTAGGGCGTTTAACATGCGAAAGAGTGTTGAGATTATTCCGAGCGATACATGAATTGACACTTAATTATAATAATTACGATGATAACATTTTATGATAGTCCGGAGAAATGGATACGTGATCCGAATGGTTATGAAGATATTAACGAAATACTGACAATACAGTCTTTCTTGAAAAGATGATAATTAAAGAAGTGAACAATAATGAAGCTGGACCACGTTTGGAAAATCAATTGAAGCAATTCCTACAATATCTTTTTGTAATCAAGACGTTGTATAACAGTGCGAAGTTGAAGATACGAGTATCTAAATATGTACATACGTATTCTTGATGTCATCGGCATACTTAGTAAAATTAATAATAATCACGACTGGATGGCACGAACTTTGTGTTGCAGTTCAAAGTTTTAATATTGCCAAGCATAGAACGCTTAAAGTATGAGGTTCTTCGAAGTATGACATTGATATGGGATAGCACGAAGAAAGTCAAAAATAATTAGCAAAAGAATTTATTTTCTGATTTGACTTTTTCTGTGGGAAATTCTTTGTCAAAGCCCTCGATAAAAATTCGACTACAGGTATTTTGGAAGGTAAGTAAAATGCATACATATTTGTTGAAATTGAGAAATACTTACTTCATATGGTAAATAATTGGATTTGATTGCTAAAAATGTGATCAATAGATCTTTTATCTGCCAGACATTTTTAATCGATATCATGATACGTGCAGCTATGAAGCCTCATACCTTTATTTTGGTTATACATATATCTACTCCCAAAGTCTCTGTGGGCTCGTAGACTAACAGATAGGTGCCACGTTTAACCAAAATCGTAAATATCATTTTAAAATAACAGAAATCGCAGCTACCCGTTCTTAGAGTTTCTCCTCGAGAGAATAAACTTAAAATGGTATGTACTATATTTAAGGCAAACAAGTATAGATACCCTCTTTTAGGTTCAAGATTGATACACACCGGATGTTAAAAAGCGCAAGCCGAGGGATGGCATGTCCAAAAGCACTTTGTTCGACTTCTCCTTCATCCTTATATGAAATTAAAAAAAGAAACCACTAATAATTTTCACACGTGAACTATACCTACCCTACAGAACAAGTACAAATCCCAGCTACTAGCTAGGGTACAGCATAATATTGATCCTTAGTTAAACTCCGGAAAAGCGAAGGATTATGAGAAACAAACGTGAACAAACAAAGTTATAAGAAATAATTAATTTATCTGCGTATTCAATAAGGGGACCAACAAAGGTTAAGTACGAGTATAAAGATTGGGTAACCTTGGGGTCAAAGAATTTCTTGGATCATCGTTTCACAAAGCCTAGTACAGAGTTTGTCTTAAGAATAATCTCACCAATATATGTGTGAGAAAGTTGAACTCTTCTATGATATAATACATCAAGGTCGGGAATTGACTCAGCGTTGGATATGAATTGATAATGGAGAAGGTAGAGATGGGAAGGATATTGGATCTGTTGTCGAACGAAAAAAAGTGATTGAATGACATTTAGAAATATTTAGCTGTTAACAATTTTTCAATCCCCAGACACAGAAACTGTGGAGATCAAGTTGAAGAAGAGTAGGATCATGTGTGAAAGAAATGAACTTGAAAAACATGATATCGTCGGCGTAGGGTGAGATATGGGCATATTAAGTGGCCATATTTCTATATCGTTAATAGTAAGAATAAAAAGGAGAGGTGCTAAATGCCTACCTTGTGGAACCACGGAGGTAGCTAAGAAATCATCAGAGAATGTAGATCTGAACCGAGGTTTATAGTAACGGTTTTTCAAATAAGAAGAAATCCATCTTAAGAATATAGGTTCAAGCCCATGGGTGGACAGCTTAAATAGAATTAGCTTCTGCTAGATTTTGTCAAAGACCTAACTGAAATCGATTGAGAGAACGTCGACTTTCTTTCCGTTCTCTATAAGGTTGAGAGGCTTAAGGATACGAATTCAAAGAGGTTAGTTGTTGTGGACCTACCTTTGACAAGGTCGTGGAATTGAGATTTATGTATGTACAACGAAAAGTTAAAATTTCGTACAAAATGCTTTTAAGGATTTTGGGAATATGTAGGAGCTTAGCAATTGGACTCTAGTTCGTAACTTCACACTTTGGAACTTTTTAGTGTTATGAAGTTTTGAAAGAGGTCTCGCATAACTAAGGGGATTCTCCTTGAGAAAGGGTAAAACTGAAGATTTTCGAGAGGTGAAAAGAGAGTGTGGAAGAATTTTTTTTAGAGAAATATGACGGGAATACCATCTGGGCCAGGAAAATACTCATCATTGAGTTGATTTAGCATATTTTCGGTGAAAAATGGGTTAATATGGTTTGAGGTAGAAATGGGCCAAGGCGGAAATTCGGTATATAATTGAAATATTTATAAATAGGTATTAACGAGTTGTCGGTAAAAGATTTTTACTTGCGACTTATAGGTACTATAAGGCAAGTTATGCATTTGTAAAAAAAATCGAACTCGAGATTTTGATCAAAGTTAACATTACGATGATAGCGAAGACGAAAAAAGTGGGTCTGGCAATTCTGTCTGTCTGTCTGTTCGATTACAGCTAAACGGCTCGGCTAATTTTCTTCAAACTTCGTAGATATGGGTTTTAGTTTTTTACCCAAGGATGGTTTTTGAATTGATATTTGACCAAAAATAACGGTACCTGCCATACGATTTTTTTTTTTTCGAAATTTTATAAATATTTTTTTTCTCAAAAACTGTCAGAACGATTTAAAAAAAAATTGAAAAAATTTAATTTAGTTAAACCGAAGTAATGGTTGAAAAAAATTTTACAAAAATTGAGTAGTTTTGGTACCCCCCTTGGTATCATTTTTTTTGTTTTTGATTTCCTCAAAAATGGTACCACCGATTTTGATCATTTTTTTTATGCTAAGGCTTTCCAGTAGTTCGAATATTATTGTGTATTCAAATTTTCCAAAAAAAAATTTTTGGATTTTTAAAAAAACTTTCAAAATTTTTTTTTGAAAACTCAATATTTTTAAAACCCCATGCTCGATTTTTTCAAAACTTGATAAATAAAACTTTGGAAAAATAATCTACAATATCTTTATGAGAAAAATAAATTAATTTTACCTAAAAATACCGGTACCCTCCATACAAATGTTAAAAAATGGTTTTCGAAAATCGTATTTTTCTCGAAAACGGTTCCGAGAATTTTCCTTAAAATTTTTTTCTTTCTATTATTTTTTTAATATCTGAATTTTAATAAAAAAAATTTGAAAACAAGATATTACTGACTGTACCTACCAAAGAACGATTTTTTAAAATATTGAATTTCTCATTATCTGCATAACGGATTTTAATGAAATTTCGTAGAGAGAAGGTACTAAAAAATTTTAAAAACATTGCATTTCAAAACTTATTTTTTTGAATTTTGAAAAAAAAATCAATTTTTATTCATACAATAATAAAAACTTCCAATTGGCGTACCAACATTTTTTCTGAAAAATGTTTTAAAATTTTCTTATATAAAACCTTTTTTTTAAGAAACCACTACACAGACTTATAATTTTTGTTCTTGCATAAATCTATATTTGCTTCAATCACATGGTATCCTATTCTTACCTTTAACTACTAAAGAAGTTTTTTTTAGTCATTTAAAAAATGAATTTTATGCTTATGAACAGTTTCTCTAATAACATTAATTTTTGAAATTCTTAGTCTTCTACATAGGAGCAAGTTCGTGCGACCCAGTCATGCATTTTATTTTTTATAAAATACTAGCACAAAAGTTGGCATTCTTTTTTTTGTTCAAAGTTGGCAAATTTGAAGAAGGATTTAAGGTCTTTAATGAGATTGTTTTGGCTAAGACACCTACATATCGCCTTATTAAATAAACATAATGCACATTTAGTTTGCACCTAACTTAGAATTCCATACAATTTTGTCTCTTATCTTCTCAATTCACACTGACTTATAGCCGCAAATTAGGCAACTGGAAGTTACGAAAATGACAAAACTGTCTATTACTCTCGGTGTGGAAACCAATTGAGTGTATAGAGAGTTTAAGATGGGGCCGTAAACAGAAAGCTTTTATATGGCATTTCGGTGACAAAGTGGCATTACTCTGCTTGAGAAGCCGACATAAATGTTTGTTATAAATTGTTAGGGCATTACCTAGGGTAGGGCAAGCCTTATTATTATAAGAATTATTATTTTTAACTTAGTTATTTATTTATTTATTTATTTATTTATTTATTTGTCTTAAAAGCTACACACTCTATTTAGACTAATAATTATGATACATAACATGGTTAGACATAATTTGAGGATAAAAATAAAATATATAATTTACATATAGCACTATAATAAATTTAATAATTGTGTTGATTAAAATCAAAACCCATTATATCCACTTTTAAACAAAAATGACTTAGGTATGAGGTTTTGTTGGTATCATTCAAACACATACGCTGGGTCAAAGTTTGAATTCCAAATCTCATGTTATGCCATAGAAATCAGACCACAAAATCTGTAGTTAATTTCAAAATCCATATTATCCACTTGAGTTTTTGTTTCAAAATCCATTATATCCATATTTTTTCTTCGCATCAAAATCCCTTATATCCATTCCAAATACATTTTATTATAGACTTGAAATTCAAAAACCCTTTTATCCATGGTATGGATTAGATGGGAATTCCCGAATAGTTGTAAGGAGTATTGAAAAAATTATTTCGTATTAAGCTTTCTATACATTTTTTTTTTAACATAGTAGGCGTTCTAAACCATGTTTCGGTAGTTTTTATGAGGGAAATCCCCTAAATCGGTTATAAAAAAACATAAACTAATTTCAAGGATGGAGCCACAAAAAATAGAAGTGGGAGTGCAAATTAAAGAGGAAAAGCTGAGAGATGTCTTCAATTTGCTAAGCAAACACTATGGAGAAGAACGGAGGTCCATTGAAGAACTTAAGTTCTATAAAAACATCGAAGAATTTAATGGTTTAGGGCACATACTGGGTACTGAAGATCCTATTTGTGAACCTCAACCAGTTTTCAATGGAATTCGTGTTTAAAAAAATTCAAAATTCTCTATACTCACCCACAGTACCTTTGTTGTCCTTTTTGATTAAATAAAAAAAAATAATATTGCAGTTTAAGCCCCTCAAAATAAAGTTTTTCAAGTTTTCAATTGCTACACTTTTTTATTTTAGTCTAAAATCCAGAGGTAATTTTCAAAACCCATTATATCCATATTACTTTTTGGTACCACTCTCAAACTTAAACCCTCAGATCTCGATTTCTACACTTAAATTGTGGGGAATCCCAATTACAACAGTCCTGCAAACAAGAAAGTTCTAAAAAATGTTTCTTTAAGGAGATACAAGTTTTTCTCGATTTACTCGAAATCTCTAAAAGTGGATAAAATGGGTTTTGATTTTGATTCACACAATTTATGTTTCTATTAATATTAAAATCAATTGCAAAATCATATTCATTGAAATCCATACAAGCTCTTGTGATAGGATTATGATTAGCATAGCTAGTACTGTGTTAAGGAACATTTAAAAAATCACCGTTACGCGGGCGCAAGTTTCGAGAAGGCGCATAAATAAAAAACATAGATAACAAAACCGGACAGTCAATATTACAATAATTCAAGACATCAAAAGCAAAAAGTATTGAGTTTAATTCTCTTCTCTGAGCAAAAGGTTTTAGATCAATTAAAATACACCTCGTCTCATAAGATGGAACATTAGAATAACCATATATTTTTCGTAAGGCAAACTTTGTGAACCTTTTTTGAACTTTTTCTATACGACAAAAAAGTTTGCTTTTGAGATCGCATTGTCTATATTATGATTTGAAAAATTCATCTTAGAATCGAAAATTACGCCTGGATCCTTATGGCAATCAAATGTCGTTTTCGAGTTTATAATTATAATATAATGGACTATGATTTCTGGAAAATGTCACAACGCTACATTTTTTATTGTTAAAATATAGCCCACTGATATTACACCATTCAATTATATTATTTAAATCAATTTGAACGTTTTTTGCATCGTTCAATGAATTTATGGAGCTGAATATTTTCAAATCGTCAGCAAATAGGACCGTTTGGTTCCTCTGAACTTCTTTTTTCTGAGAGTGTTCCAACCGTTTTCTTCTCTAGATTGCGTGCTAGGAACGTAGGGCTTCCGATAAAGATCGCGGCCGTTTATTTGCTTCGTATTCCTCTTCAAGGATAGCGCTGGACAAGGTTCTCTTCAGAGAGTTTCCGACGGTATTAATAACCGGGTCGCGTGCTGGAGACACATTATATCAAGTACCGTGTTAGTTATTTTAAGCTATTGAATATTGTATTATACTAAATACTATGTTATTTGTCTTAAGAGAAAAAATTAGTGTAAGCTACATTATATGAAATACCGTGTTAGAAATAAAAACTAAAAATAAATTGATTGAGAGGCAAGCAGAATTAATAAAAGTAATTTCATTTGGAGCTTAGACCCTGCAAGCCTAAGTTTTGTTGCTTCTTTGGAAAGAACCCTGGCCACCAACGGAGCTTACCTCAGCCACGAAGAAAAAGTATCTCAAATTTAAAGTTTAAGTTGGGTCTAACTCCTGTTTCATGGTTAAATAAAATTCTGTTATAGAATTCGTAAAAGGGTTTTTGTATTAATTGGGTCAATTAATTTTAAGTATTTTTCAATTAAAAATAAATACGAAAAATTAAGTAAATATCAGATACCTTTACGAGATTAAAAAAAATCATTTAATAATTTTGATTTAATTTATTAGAGTGCATATTCCACTTCGGAACCGAACTAACATAATGTGACCCAAATAAATTATTAGTAAACCAACCCACTCTTACCCATCTATTAGATACATAATCAATCACAAAATATACAATTTAATTAAAATTCAAAACACTCTAAACTATATTCAACCATGCAATACTTTTTCACAGGAATTATTTCAAGAGATTCCTCTGATTAATTAGAATTTACATAATACCATGCAGCTCTATTGATACATCCATCCAATTTAAATTATCTTAATGTGAATTTATAATCCTGGAACGTAGAAACGAAATTTTGTAAAATTTGATGAATTTTGAATTTTAATATACAACATGACTATAGAAGATAGATTATTTTGATCTGATGTATGCATTATGTTAAATGAGTATGGATTCGTTACGCTTCAAATGACATCGTAACAATATTCACAAAATATGTAATTTGGCTTATAATAGTAAATAGGTATTTTGAGATTGCAGTATTTTTTTTTTTAATTTAAAAACATAAAAGCCCTACGTAAGCGCATCAGAATAATCCAAATAGCATTGTACACCTATCTGTTGGTAACTGAATTACCCACATATGCGTTAGAAAATAAATGCCAAGTAGATGCTGTGTATACAGATTTTAGCAAAGCTTTTGATTCTGTGGATCACAAAAAAGCTTAGAAATTTAGGTTTTCATTCTAAGTTATTAGAATGGATTTTCTCTTATCTCACAAATAGAACTCAACGTGTATTAATTAATCATAAAACTTCTAGAGATATTGAATGCACTTCAGGGGTTCCACAAGGAAGCCATCTGGGCCCTTTGCTCTTTAATATACAGTGATCCACAAAAGTCTGCGTACTAGGAAGATATTTAAAAAAAAAAATGTTGTTATTCACAAAAATGTAAAGTGAACTATTTTCAAAACAGGTATTTTTCATTAAAATAAATTTACCACAAAAAAATAAGAAAAACAAAATAAACTTCTGAAATTCTTCCACAAAAGTCTGCGTACAGGTGAATATTTCTTGCATTACACACTGTTTAAGTATCGGTAAATTTATTTTTTCATAATATGATTGTTTGTTTATTTTTAATCGTTTTAAACGAGTATTGCAAATAATTGTCTTTAGTTTTCTAAAAAATGCCAAATAAAGAATTAAGTTTGAGTGAGCGGCAGTTGATTAATAATATTTACGTTAAACAAAAAAAGTCGTATGGTGAAATATCAAAAATAACCTCAAGAGCTCGGTCAACGATACAGAGAACGGTATATCGCTTTAGAAACGCAGGACAGATTAAATCTAAGACAAGATCCCGCCGATCTTCGAAGCTCTCCGAAAGGGATAAGCGTGTGATCAAGCGAACGGTGGAGCAAGATCACTTTATAACGGCTAAGACGATAAGCACACGGATCGAAATATATAACAACAATACAGTGCATCCAGAAACGGTAAGAAGAGCTATTGTTCAAGAGGGGTTTAGGTCACACACACCCAGGAAAAAACCATTGGTCAGTAAAATAAACAGAAAAAAACGGCTAGCATTTGCAAAAGAGTATGTTAACAAGCCTCCGGACTTCTGGTGTAAGGTTTTATTCTCCGAAGAATCAAAATACAAAATTTTTTGGTTCTGATGGTCGTTTGAGGGTGTGGCGACGACCAAACGATGCTCTTAATCCCAGATGCACAAATAAGACTGCCAATCACGGTGGTGGAGGTGTTATGGTTTGGGGCTGTATGACGTCTTCAGAAGTCGGTAAGCTGGAAGTAATAGAAGGAACAATGGATCAATATGTATACATCGATATCCTCAAAAGAAATTTAAAAACAAGTGCTGAAATTCTGGGTATATCCAATGACTATTACTTCCAGCAAGATAATAACACCAAACATACCGCCCATAATCACGCATGTGGCTGGCATAAAACACTCGCCACCTGCTACGAACCCCACCACAGAATCTAGATATTAACCCTATCGAGCACTGCTGGGATGAATTCGAAAAGAAGATACGAACCCACGATATCCGCAAAAAGGCGCAGTTAAAAGAAGCCTTGTTGCTTGAATGGAGTAAGATCAATAGTTCTTATACAGAAAAACTCGTAGGGTCAATGCAAAACCGTTTGAAAGAAGTTATAAGGCTAAAAGGGTATCCGACCAAATATTAACAGCGAAAGTAGTACAAAAAAATAATTAT
The DNA here is from genome assembly GCA_963931855.1 of Philhelius festivus. Taxonomy (NCBI): domain Eukaryota; kingdom Metazoa; phylum Arthropoda; class Insecta; order Diptera; family Syrphidae; genus Philhelius; species Philhelius festivus. The sequence continues at coordinate 192,451,345 of OZ007556.1, read as the reverse complement.
TTGTCTATATTAACTAACAGCTGTACGCAGACTTTTGTGGAAGAATTTCAGAGGTTTATTTTGTTGTTATTAATTTCTTCTTGTTACGAATAATTGTTTTATTTTTTTTTGTTGAAAATAAAAACCTTGTACATTTCTTTATTAAAAAATATTTTTTTTTAAACAAAGCACTTTAAATTTGTGAATAACAGCAGTTTTTAAAAATATTTCTTTCTTGTACGCAGACTTTTGTGGATCACTGTATATATAAATGACATTGTAAATTCTATAGAGAATTGCTGCTTTTTGCTCTACGCAGATGATCTAAAACTGTTTTTAAAAATAAAAAGCCATGACGATTGCATAAGAGTTCAATCAGATTTAAATCGTGTTTAAATTTGTGTTTTCAAAATAATCTTAAATTGAATATATAAAAATGTAACACTATATCATTTAGTAAAATCTCAAATGTCGTGCAGTTCCCTTACCAAATTAACTCAGCACCATTAACAAGAGTAAGTGAAATTAAGGATCTGGGTGTCTTCTTTGACTCTAAGTTTTCATATTGACCATGTTATTTCAAAAGCCGACTCATTGGTTGGATTTATTAAAAGAAATACCAAGGATTTCACGGACCCATATGTTTTATTAACGCTTTACAACCCAGTGCAGTGGTCAGATCTGTTATTGAATATGCTGATGTAATTTGGAATGCATGGACTCCGACAAGGGGACGGTTTGGCCTGCCTCCTCTTCAACCTGGCGTTGGAGAAAGCAATCCGTGACTCTGGCACGGCAACAAGAGGGACCATCGTCAACAGGTCCAGCCAGTTACTGGCTTACGCAGACGACATCGACATCATCGGAAGAACCGAACAAGCTGTACACGATTCCTTCATCCAGATCGAGCAGGCGGCACAAAATCTGGGGCTGCACATTAGTGAAGGTAAAACAAAGTACATGGTGGAGTCGAATGGGAGAGGAACAGTTGGTCAAACAATCAAGGTAGCGGAGCACGAATTTGAAGTGGTGCAATCCTTTAAATACCTTGGGTCAATAGTAGCAGCCGATAACAATATAGAAGAAGAAATACGCGGGCGGCTTCTCAAATCCAACAGAGCCTACTATAGTCTGTCAAAGCTCTTCAAATCCAGAAATCTCACCATAACTTCAAAACTGCAGCTGTACAGGACCATGGTCCTGCCAGTACTCACATATGGATCCGAGACTTGGGTGCTTAGCAAAAGGCACTCCGACCTCTTAGCTGCGTTCGAGAGAAAAGTCTTAAGGAGAATTGTTGGCCCCGTATGTGAGGAAGGATGATTCCGGAGACGGTACAATCATGAACTGTACGCAATCTACCTTGAAGCAGATATCGTGACAAAAATTAAGCTCGGTAGACTCCGGTGGGCAGGGCACCTAGCTCGCATGAGCGAAGAGGAACCTGCTCGGAAAGTTCTTTGTGGTACATTCTATGGTAGACGACAGCGTGGTAGACCATGCTTGCGCTGGAGAGATGGCGTAGACCAGGACGCCCGAAGCCTTGGGATGCGCAACTGGATGGCGTCGGCTAGAGACCGGGATAGGTGGAGAGACTTGTTGAAAGAGGCCAGGACCGGACCCCGGTTGTCGAGCCGATGATGATGAATTTGGAATGCATATTATAAAACTCAGTTTGATTGAATTGAGCGTGTTCAAAGATGTTTTACGAAATTCAATTTTTATAAAATGGTTGGAACTTCATACACGATTATAAGGCTAAGGCCAATTTCTAGGTCTTAAATTCTTGGAGTCTCGTAGAAAAATTCATGATGTAATGTTTGTAAGGGATATTCTGTACAATCATGTTAAAAGTCCGTTTTTGCTCCCTCTAATTCCTATTTATGTGCCATAAATGTACTTAAGGTCAAGAAATCTCCTCTTTCAACAAACGCGTAGGACAAATTATGGGAAAAATGAGCCTTTGTCGCGAGCTATCTCCTCGTTCAATGAAGTTTGCAACTCTCTCGAATTACATTTAAGCCGAGAAAAAATTAAAAACGAATTGCTATGTACTTTTGTATTTTAACTCTTAAATTGTATATATATGTATAGATGATTAAACAAATAAATAAATATCAAAAACAATTTAAATTTTATTGAATATATAATATTTTGTTGTAATTTTTCATAATTTTCTAAACATCCATTCATTCATTTATAGAAACATTGAACCCACAATTTGGATCACTGAAGAATAAAAATTGCGTGTGACAATTCTGTCTGTTTGTCTGTTCGACTACAGCTTAAACGGTTGGTCCAATTTTCTTTGAACTTGGTAAATATCACTACAAATTTTCCTCTGATACGGTTTTTTGTTTTGAAGATCAAAAATCAGCCTACTTGCGCCATACGATTTTGTATGTCGAAATTTTGAAAAATATTTTTTTCTTATATTTAAAAAAAAAGTCAAAAACTTCTTTTAGAAAAACTTTGTTATTAATGGTACATACCTCCAACAGACCCATTTGTTTTTGTTTTCAATTTTCTCAAAACCGGTATAACTAAAGTGATCCATTTTCATATACTTAAGTTCCTATAAAAAGGTCTTAATAGTATTGTGAATTAAAGTTTGCCAAAAATTTGCTTAATTTTTTTTTTAATAGAATTCTTGGTCGAAAAAATTGATATTTTGTCTAAAACTAACATACAAATGTTAGAAAATGGTTTTCGAAAATCGTATTTTCCTCTAAAATGGCGCCTAGAATTTTGATAAAACGTTTTCTGTTTCTCTTAATTTTACGATCTATAATTCAATCAAAATAAAATGCACGACTGGGTCGCACGAACTTGCTCCTATGTAATAGACTAGGAATTTTGAAAACGAATGTTATTAGAAAAACTGTTCATAAGGATAAAATTATCATAATTTTTTAAATTCTTTTAGTAGTAAGAGACAATAAGAGAATGCTATGCAAATATAAATATATGCAAGAACAAATATTATAAATCCTTGTAGTGATTTCTTAAAAAAAAAACTTTAATATACAAAATTTTTAAAAGATTTTTAAGAAAAAATTTAGTATGCCAACTTTAAGTTTTTAATACTGTACGAATGAAAATTAAATTTCCAATAAAAAATTGAGCCGATATCGAATATCGAATTTTTCAAAAAAAAAAAAATATTTTTTTTTTCAAAATTCAAATAATATTTTTTTAAAGTTTTGAAATGCAATGGTTTTTAGACTTTTTAGAAGCAACTCTACAAAAAATTTCATTAAAATCCGTTATGTCGATAATGAGTACATAATTCAAAATTTGAAAAAATGGTTCTATGGTAGGTACAAGCTGTAATATCTTAATTTAAAAATTTTTTTATAATATTAAAGATCGTTAAAATTAATTGAAACAAAAAAATTTTTATCGAAATTCTAGGCACCTTTTTCGATTAAAATACGATTTTTGAAAACCATTTTTTAACATTTGTATGATGGGTACGTTTATTTTTAGGTAAAATAAAACTTTTTTTCATACATCTTGTAGATTATGTTGAGAAACTTTTATTTTTTAAGTTTACAAAAAATCTAGCATAAGGTTTTCGAAATATTGAGTTTTGAAGAACCCAATTTTGAATTTTTTTTTTCAAAATGGAAAAAAAAATTTTTTGAAGATTTGAATGCACAATTCTATTCAAGTTTTTGAGGAGCTTTAGCAAAAAAAAAATGATCAAAGTCGGTTGTACCGTTTTTGAGAAAATCAAAAACTAATAAAAATGTACTCTAAGGGGTACCCTCAATAACCATTTTTCGGAAAAAATTTTTCAACTATCAACTAGCTTAAATTAAATGAAATTCTTCGCTATCATCGTAATGTCAACTTTGATCAAAATCTCGAATTCGATTTTTTTTTTGCGAATGCATAACTTGCCTTATAGTAGATACCTATAAGTTGCAAGTAAAAATTGGAATCAATGTATGAAGACCTTTTGATGGAAAACAAAAAAAAAATCAAAAGTGTTTTGGCGTGCAACTGTCAAAGGGTTAATGCTAAAAAGGTGGTTGCTTCCATTTTGGAATCTGCTTTCAATATGTAATTTTGAAATATGCAAACAACAGATTTAACAAATTCTTATTAAACAAAAATTTCGGTTATTGACCGTATAAAAAATCTCACATGACCAAAATGCTGGTTGCTTTAAAGTTTAAATTCCATCCTTTTATTCGTAAAACTGGGAGATGGTATTTTGATTTTAATAAATTCCCATGTGCTCTATAGTTTATTGAAATACCCTTATAATGTTAAGCACAGCACGAGCGATGGGGAAAATAGTAGGATCAGAAAGGAGTTGTCGAAATGGACATTGTTCTTGAATTTTTACGAATTGAAATGTAAAATAAATTATTCTATAACCGTGTTGTGTGACTATAATAACAGAATATCTGTATTTAAAGGTACGACCAAAATTATACTCGACGTTGAACTGATGAGCATACCTAGCGAAAAGGGTATCAGGAGTGAACTGATAAAGGGGAGGAATGCAAATGGCTACTTCGGGTGAGCATTGGTTGTGAAAGAATATATAAAACAAGGAAATACAGAAACATTCCGACGGTGTTCAAGGGATTGGAATGATTCCACGATAGCTCTGTTCTCTATCAGTTTTAATGCACTGTTCTGAATTTTGTCCAATAAATAAAGAGAATTTGGGCTGCCCCTATAAACGCCTTATGCATTGTAGCCAGATAACAGAGGGTGAAAAATTTCTTATATCAATATAGAATTTCTCTGTATTTAGCAGCGTTTTTGGCGGCCTCGAGAATGTGGTTAATTCAACAAAGATCATCATTGAAAAACATATGTACCGAGAACTTATTCTTTAAGTTGTTGGGCTCCTTCGGTGCAAGTCCCATTCGAGGACAAAAGCATAATGGGTACATTTTGCTTCAACGATAATAAACAGCATTAAACTCCACACGATTTTGTTTATCCCATTTAACAATGCTCTTAAGATGGGAGTTAAATGAGTTTATCGTACGATATCGTTGCAATTCCACTTCCGAAGGAGATGGACGTGAGTAAGAACAAGTATCTATTAGAAGCTGAGAGTAGAGTCGTCAGAAAAACAATGAAGTGGGTTAAAAGTTTAAGACAAGAGATCATTTCATAAAAATGACAAAGAGAGTTGGGGACAAAACGGAGCCCTGGGGAACGTCAGTATCTATTTTGTGAAGATTAGACTTAAACTTATTAGAAGGTATATGTAATTTCTAATTTAAAGAATAAGGGTTTCATTGATACCAAATGCCATAGAAATTTCAGCTGCAATTATTTTACTTTCTCCAAAACAATGTGAATATCTGATCAACTCTTCGATGAGATATGCCATCAAATCACCAGAGGATATATTCCTGCAGAAGCCGTATTGCCGGTCAGTAAGAAGCTTTCGATCTTTGATATATCCTGAGGTGATTATTGATCAGCGATTTCATGACCTTGGAAAGAAGAGACTTAGGTGCAATTGTTCGATAGAAGGAGGGCGAGTAATGGTTGCCTTAGAAATATCAAGTGCAATAATCTTACTTTCTCCAAAACAATGTAAAGATCTGTTTCACTTCTGTTTCAGAAAATGGCCGGGTGGTTTCGCGGATCGATATTACAGTTCATCTGGAAGATTTCCTAATCGAATGTAATGAGGATGCGGACGCTTTACGGATTGACAGCACTTGTCGGGAGTTAAATATTGTAGGTTCGAAATCGGCGTGTTAATTTTTTGAAGTCTAGCATATCGGTTCAAATTTCATGTTTAAATAGATCTTGTTTGACTATTGAAGCAGGCAACTTCGATTGAATTTTCTTTATTTATCAATACATTTTAATGACTGTGACACTTTCTTAGAACTAAATGTACAAAATAAGGTATACAAATTAAAATTGTCAATAACTACTATCATCTTTCCAAATTTATAGATGTTAAGCCTATCCCTAAGAAAATTAAAATCGAATAAAAAAAATTCAAATGAACAGTTTTTGATATTCAAATTTTAACTTAAGATAAAAGTAAGGACTGAGTTACGAAAACTCCTTTTTTAGGGGAAATGTCTGCTAGAGACCAATAACCAAGACGTAAAATATCAAAAATATTTAAAGCAAAATTCATTGTATATTTTTTTAATTTACCTGGAATGCTGCCCCTCATAGTCTTTTAATCAAATATTTATTTGACTTTACCAACGTTTAATTTTAGTTAACTCTATAGAAGATTTTGAGCACTTTTATTTATTTCCTCTCTCAAGAAAATCAAACAGTAATATTACAAGAATTAAAGTATGCGTTACTATAGTGAATCCGTTTTATTTTGTCCCGGCAAAACAATTCAACGTTCGTCAAAGTTTTCAAGAACGTAATTTGCGTTTATGATTTTAAGATGTTGGTTACCTTGGATATGGCCATAAAAAAGTTTCTTTTATTCACGAGATCAAAAATCATTTCCTTTGACTGTGATTTAGGGCTACACATTGCTTAGGGCTCTTATTTAATATAAAAAATGAAAGTTTAAACTTTTGGTGTGGATTGAAGACGAAACTCTAAATCCTTTGAAGAATACAAAAGTTAAGCCTAATTCTTTGAACAAATATTGTATTGTGATGAAACGTAAGAAGGTTTTACGAATTATGTTGTAAGATGGAAGGTAATTCGTATTTAAATAAGGAGATTTTAATTGTGAAACATGAAGCTTTTCAAATACTTTTTTTTAATCAATTTCAAATAAACTCTAAATGGGGAGACGAATTGGGAAGCGGATGTATGATGTAATCATCAGAACCTAACATTTTAACTTCTTAAATCATTTAAAGGATATTTTGTATAATATCAAAGCCTTTTTCACTTGTGATAAACATTTTAATGGGGGCAGAAATTAAAATAATTTTATCTTCTTGAATGTACCTCATCTCTACGTTTAACGTAAGGGTAGAAATAAAAACTAACGAATGGAAATTTAAGTGTTCCTACAATTTGAGGTTTGTTAAAATTTTCATTCAGTTTCGTGCATTTGTGCTTTCGTACTTGAAGAGCTAGATTAGATTGGATGATTCCTTTCAGTTAAAGTTTTTTTTTTCTTCTTTGATAATTCAGATAGTAATTTTTTGTTTGCTTTTTAAATTTACTTAGGTGAGATTCCAATTATATTCCAATATTATAGTTCTTCGTTTAGAATGTGAAGCTTTGTTTAAAGTGAGATTCAGTCAGTCCTGGTTTACTACGAAAATTGACAAAAATAGTACAACCATATAACAATTGAAGAAGTTGCAAAAATTAATCAACATCGAACCAAGTCCCGTTTTTTTTACCAAAAAAGGCATTTAACTTGTGTTAAGATCTTTAGATTTTTGAACTTAAGAAGAAAAGTAATTGAATTCAAGATCGTTAGTGCATTGTAGAACGTCTAGTAAAAAATTCCGGAAATTCTGTGATTTTTTTTTTACATTCTTGGACATAGTTTTTGTTTGATATGCATAGAAAATTGTCGCCTCTTTAATATATAAAACAGTTTTTTCATGTAAACTCTTTAATTTTTAAATAATAGGGACTCAAAGATGCAGTGTTTTTAAAACCAAAAAAAATGGAATTTTGACGCATTCTTGTGATTTGTTTTTCTCGGACCATTTTTATGGTTTCTTTTCTTTTCAGCTTCACTGAAGCTTAACTATTAAAAAAATCCTTGAAACAAAGTAGTTTTAGCCTTAAAAAAAACAGGATACACAAAAATACTCATATGACACTTCTATTGCTCGAGGAGTATTTTTGTGGTCAAAATAAAAAACATTACCAAGGGTCATCGGCTTATGAATTATGTTGTGCATCATAAGCAAGCTAGTCCAAAAACCATTAAAGTGCAAGGCATGGTCAAATGCTGATTGTGCATTTTGGGAAAAAATCGATAGAACGTTATCGATTATTGAAGTATGGTTGGATACCAACGAAGGAAAGTTATTTTTGTATAAAAAGAGAGAATAAAATGATAACACTTCACTTCTAATTCTGAAGCCAAACCAATCGTTTCCTTTATATAGCAATTCTCTGGAGGTTCGACAAGTTCTTAATTCAGTATATCAGACGCCCTACAGAGCAGCATTGCTTTAGGGTTAAGGTTTATTTGGCTACTCGCCGCACCGCGTCTGTTACACTAGAATATTTAAACTACTTAGAACCTCCGCCAAGAGGGTCCCAAGAAGAAACTCACCCAACATTACAAAAATCTCGGGAAAAAAATTGGACTTGTTTGAATTTTGTAGAATGCAGTTACAACAAAATGCGAATTTTAAAACGGTATAAAACTTGGCTTGACTTGAACCACCCCCATCAACCGCTAACAACACTAATGAACAGTTTGATAACTTCAGTGAGCGACAAAACAGGCGTTAAACCCAAGCTTTACATCAAAGTACATGGAGCACCATACGCTTCTTTTTTCCAAAAAAATGAAGCTAGAAGGTGAAGTTAAGCTTAATGCTTCAAAAGTAATACATTTTTAATAAAACACCATGAAAAGACAAAAGAAATTTTGTATATACATACATATGTATATTAACTGGAACAATATAAATAACATTCAAATTAAATTGTGAACGCGATGTCTCGAAATACATATTAAAAAAAAAAAAGTGAAGAAATGCACATCAAACTTGTAATAAGAGCAATAAATATTAATTGTTTTTCCTCCATAAAATAAATTTCATTTGCCTAAAGCTAAAATTTGAAAAATTCTTAGTTTCAGGGGTTATGTTCATTTTTTTTTTTGGAAAAGTGTTTATTTTTCCAGATTTTTTTTTTTTCAGATTTTGTGAAACTATAATTTTTCAACTACAAAATTGTGAAAACCGTTTGAAAATCCATTCATTATTTCAAAAGTTCCAACCCGATGAACACTTTTTCATGTTTTCGTTTCCACTGTGCGCCGCCGTTCCAGTATTATAAGTAAATAAATTTGATAGTGCAACAGCTTGAGGAGAACCATTGCCTAGCTACCTATAACTCTCAACAATTGCTGTGTGCGTGTTACCAGGAATGGAAAGGAATCTACCGATGCCGAACGGCTAATGAGGAGCTCTTTTCATGCCAAGAGATACTCTAAGAGAATTTTACAATTTCTCGCAAGAGAATTTAGCCCAAGACCTTCTGCATGATAATCCAACGCATCAATTATTATGTCAAGAGGTATGCCAATATTATGGTTTAAATTTACGGCCCCCGGGAATACAACCTTTTGCGAGGAATAAACAAGAATATCTCTTGTATTGAAAAATGCGTCCCATTTTGGGCGTTCAAAATAGGCAGAATATTGAAGGTCCAATCTATTACTTCCAACAACACGTAAAAAAGAATGGTTGAGACTTGTAAGTTAACAGGTCTTAATTGTTGCACCACAAATAGATGTTTTATGTTTTAAAGTTTTGTTCACATCTGTGGTATTTTGTATTGCTTGAAGAATTTTTTTTATATTTTCTATCAAATACATCACTTGGGAATTTTTAACTAAGATTTTAAAAAATTGAAATCAAAAACATTTATTTATTACAATGTGTCTAGACACAATTTTGTGCACAGACTTCAAATTGAGATAATCTTTTTTGACCTTTTCCATAAAGGCTTGCACATAATGTAAAAAGACACAAATTTAACTTTATTTATTTTCGTTTAGTTATTTCCACAAAAGCGTTAAAAAAAAATAACTTCCATCGAGCAAAATCCTAAAATAAACCTAATCAACTAGAAACCACTCAAAAATAAATTAAATAAACCGAAGACAAATCAATTTCTCCCCTTTTCTGTTAAATTATATTCAATATTCAAAGCAATTCATTATCATAATTGTGAGATAAAAATCCATAGTAATACCATGACCCTAATCAAAAATTATTTAAGTCAGTGACATTTAAAGAGAAAAAAGGTTATTATGTCCCCTTTTACATGAATTGCTTGAATTACCATAAAAAAAAAGACAAAAAAATATGAATAATTCAACTGTTCTTGATTATTTCTAATATTAAATGATTAAATTTCAACTTGAAATCTGAATAAAGATTTATTCTATGTCCCGCCTACTATCTATTATCCACCCACTTCCAGGGGTTCCCTTATGCCCTACAGGATTATAAAAAGAATCCCATAATGCCCATAGGTACAAAATAAATTTTCCAAATTGCATTAGAATCCGTTTAGTCGTTGAAGCGTGATTGAAAACAAACATAATTTCAAATTTCTAATATTGAGTAGAACAGGAATTGAGAACAAGTTCAACCAACTACCTCCAAACGTTAGTCCGTGAACTCGAAAAGTGCGTCATACGGAAGAATGAAATAAGAATATTTCTTTATTTTCACATTTTTCTTTTTCAAAAATCTTCAAAGATGGTCTAAAATGTTAGTTTTTAGTTCAAGCTGATATTTTGAAAAAGAGCATTATCTATTATTTTTTGACATATTTGTATAAGTAGGCATGTCATGCATTCGAAAAAAATTTAAATCGAGATTTCAATCAAAATTACATGATGATTGAGAAGACGTAAGAAGTAGGTCTCGTAATTCTGTCTGTTCGACTACAGCCGTTCTTTCCATATTTTAGAAAAAAAAAATTCTCAAAAAATGTTCTTCAATTATTTTAGTAACAGTCAGCTTATGGTTGAAAAAGAAATTTGAGAAAAATGGTTATTCATGGTACGTCCCTCAACTAATGAGTCCATGTGAGATCGCCAGGACGACGAAATGCCAATTTTTGTGGAATAAAAGCCAAAAAAGCTATTTTGAATCAAAAATATTAAATCTTTCAAAAAATGTTTGGATTTAAAAAAAAAAAAACTGAAAATCCTTATTTTCAAATTTCAATGTTTCATAAATTGGCCAGTAATGTTTTTGAAATTTTATGTTTATTTACGATATTAAATTCTTCTTTCAAAAATGTTTTAAAAATTATATGTATAAAAACTAAATTTTTTAACAAACCGCTCATCGATTTAAAATATTTGATCTTCCAGAAATTGATATTTGCGTTAGAATTTATAGGTATATTTTTAAAATTTCAAGTCACTTAAATATTCTTATTAATTCAGGCAACACAGTCGTGCATTTTATCTTAGGCTAGGCGCGCACATTCAACTTTTAGTTGCGCAACTGCTTGGTTTGGTTCCAGCAACTAATTAGTTTGTGTTTTGACACAAACTAAACGATTGCCTAAAATGAGTTCTAAATAGCTTTTTTGGCCTTTAGTCCACAAAAATTGGCGTTTCGTCCGGGTGATCTCACATGGACTCATCAGTTGACTGTGGGGAACTTGTCAATACGCAATTTTTGCTAAATTCAGTTCATCCTACATCGATTTTGACAAAAATCCAATATGAACTATATCCAACCAAGATTAAAATTGTAATCGAAAAAATTGTAAATGAGTCCATGTGAGATCACCCGGACGAAACGCCAATTTTTGTGGACTAAAGGCCAAAAAAGCTATTTTGAATCAATAATAATTCAACAAGTCCATTAATAGTGCTAAGGCTTCTACTTGGCTGATTTATTTCAGTATGTATAGAGTTTGTATTATAAAAACTTTCATATAAAATGAGTTCTCTATTTTGTGTAACATATATTTATCTGCACCTGCGCGGACATTCTACCAAATTGTTCATCTGTTTTCTATAAGCAACCAAACAGTTGTTGTGCAACTAAAAATTGAATGTTCGCGCCGAGCATTATACACTCTGAAAACTAGACGGGTGTTTTTGAAATTTAGGTTAGGTATGGATGTCCATTGGATTTGTTAATCAGATTCGGTTTAAATGGGGCTTCAGACTGTCAATGCCTCTCATTATTTTTTTTCTCTTTAAATATAACATAAAATACTCTCGTTTATTGGTTCTTTACAATCTTTCATCTTAAGTATTTAATAAGCTTCAAATGTATGTTAAGCCAGAATCCATTTAAAAGTAAATGCCAAAGTTAGTCAAGACCTTTTTCAAAGTAAAACATCTTTAAGAAAAATAAACACCATATCTCACTTGACAAATGCAAAAAGATAGATAGTCGCAATTAGACGCTATATGAATATTTCATTTTCACACAGCATTTCACCAACAACGAGAAAATTAAAAGACAAATGTAAAAATGTCAAAAAGTTGTTTTCTCCAATTTATACTATGTACTTGCCATCTTGTCGTTATCGTTACGGTGTCCTCTTAGTAACCGGAAAAGGTAAAATGGTTTAAGGGAAGAACATAAGGGATTTTAATTTGCATGTAAATAAGAAGCTACCTACATTTAAGGTAAGTTGGTGTTTGAAAAATGAAAAAATTTAATTCTGTTGTCATTCCAATTAGTTGCAATAGGAGGTTTGAGATCCTTATGGTAAAAAATATGTGGCTTGGGGACAAAAAAGATACTAATTAAGCTTTCACATAAATACATTATCTATCTTATTACTTTCAATTTCTAGTATACTCGTAATTTGTAACAGCTGTCTAATGAGATGTTTAAGAAAGTTAGCTATGCTAGATTTCCATTTGTCCTTCAAAGACGCACTTTGATAAGATAGGGAGGCTATTCCCAACAGTAAGATGAGAGCAGTAGTAGAGAGTTGGTATCACCAATCTAGTCATGTCAAACTGCGTCCTTCAAAGACGAGTAGAAACCTAACATAAGGTACATAATGAATAGGTGCACAAGAATTCGCCTTCTATAATAAACTCAGAATCTTAAAAATTAATGTTTTTAGGGAAATATTTTCATATTCACAGACTTAAAATTGATTTTTTTAAATGGCTAAAACAAGTCTTTCACTATGTACCTAGAGCTAATAACATAATATTTGGCGATTTCTCGAGAAAATTTGAATTTATTCAAGAAAAAAAAATATATAAATCGTAGCGGTATTCTTATTTTTACTTGCGACTTATAGTTACTACATTATAAGGCAAGTTATGCATTCGTAAGAAAAACGGGACTCAAGATTTTGATCAAAGTTGACATTACGATGGTAGCGAAGACAAAAAAAGTGGGTCTCGCAATACTGTCTGCCTGTTCGACTGCAGCCTAAACTGCTTGGTCGATTTTTTTCAAACTTGGTAGATATCATTTTTATTTTTTTCCCCACACTTTTTTTTTCTTTTTTTTGTAAGATCAAAAATAACGGTACCTGCCATACGAATTTTTTTTCGAAATTTTATAAATATTTTTTTTCTCAAAAACTGTTCGACAGATTTAAAAAATAAAAATACAAATAAAATTTATTTAGTTAAAGCTAGGTAACGGTTGAACAAATTTTTCCAAAAATGGTTATTGAGGGTACCACCCATGGAACCATTTTTTTGTTTTTGATTTTCTCGAAAACGGTACCACCGATTTTGATCATTTTTTTGCTAGAGCTCCCCAAAAACTTGTGGATTCAAATTTTTAATATCAAAGGGCACGGTAGTGCCCAGCCAAGTTCTGGCACTACACCCTTTTTACAGGAACAAACTCAGGCGACTTTTGACCCCTCCCTATCTTCAGTACCAATCAAGTCAGAAACTTGAAATTCCGAATATTTGCTAAGCTAGTCAGGCACATGCGCCTGACCAAATTTCAATTTTCTAGCATAAGCGGTTCCTGAGATATAAGGCCTCAAAAATCACAAAAACCGTAACTGACTGACTGACTGACTGACTGACTGACTGACTGACTGACTGACTGACAGATCATCAAAATTATGGAGCACTTCCCGACATCGTAGAATCTTGTAATTTTGCACAACGGTAGGTCTTGTCATGTAAGCAGAGGAAAAAATCGAAAAATTGAAATTTTCCATTCAGGGGGCGTGGTATCCGCCCACTTTCTCCGAATTGTCTCCGAATTGGTGTTGGTTGAATGGAGCACTTCCTACTGCTGTAAAACGATGAAATTTGGTGAACCGGTAGGGCTTATATTGCATATAAAAAAACAAAAATAAACACCAAGATTTTCCTTTCGGGGGGCGTGGTATCCGCCCACTTTCTCCGAATTGGTGTTGGTTGAATGGAGCACTTCCAACTACTGTAAAACGATGAAATTTGGTAAAGTGGTAGGGCTCAAATTGCGTTCGAAGAAAAAAATATAAAATTAGCGGTTTTTTATTCAGGGGCGTGGTATCCGCCCACTTCCTCAGAACTGATGTAAATCATATATGGCGCACTTCCAATTGCAGTAGAACAATGAAATTTGGTAGAACGGTAGGGCTCAAATCGCATATAAAGGACCGAAAATAAAAATCGAGGTTTTCCATTCAGGGGCGTGGTATCCGCCCACTTCCTCAGAACTGATGTAAATTATTTATGGCGCACTTCCAATTGCAGTAGAACAATGAAATTTGGTAGAACGGTAGGGCTCAAATTGCATATAAAGGACCGAAAATAAAAATCGAGGTTTTCCATTCAAGGGCGTGGTATCCGCCCACTTCCTCAGAACTGGTGTAAATTATATATGGCGCACTTCCAATTGCAGTAGAACAATGAAATTTGGTAGAACGGTAGGGCTCAAGTCGCATATAAAGGACCAACAATAAAAATTGAGGTTTTCCATTCAGGGGGCGTGGTATGTTTAATTTATATGGAGCACTTCCGATTGCTGTAATTAAGGTAGGTATGTTAGTGTTATGTATCTTGCCAGGATAAGAAGAAATAATTGAAGCGCAAATTAAAACAACCAATAACAAAAAGAAAATATACCAAAAGAAATAGGAAGGCTATAAACTAAGTTGATTTTAGTAGGAAGAGTCCACCCTTCTATCTTTCCTTATCTTTCGAGATTTTGACATGGCAAAATATTTAAATCTTTGCAAAAAGGAGTGAGATCAGACCAAAAACATAAATGTAAAAAAAAAAGAGCCAAGTTCTTCTATACAAAAACCTTTGTGTAACAAGTCAGCCGTGAAAAGTAATGATATCTAAAAGTGCGCCAAGTTCTTACTTCATGAAGATTTAATACCGAATATTTAAAGTAGAATAATATTGAAACAGCTACAATGTAATAGAGAAATTTTATTATTTAATGATTACTGAGTAAAATTTGATGGGCTTACTTGGCAAGTTTTTTTTTTATGCCCAATTCAAACGGTTTTAAAAACTTGACCTGTAAGCCTATCAAATTTTACTCAGTAATCATTAAATAATAAAATTTCTCTATTACATTGTAGCTGTTTCAATATTATTCTACTTTAAATATTCGGTATTAAATCTTCATGAAGTAAGAACTTGGCGCACTTTTAGATATCATTACTTTTCACGGCTGACTTGTTACACAAAGGTTTTTGTATAGAAGAACTTGGCTCTTTTTTTTTTACATTTATGTTTTTGGTCTGATTTTTTTTTTCCGGATTTAAAAACAAATTCAATTTTTTTTTTAAAAACTCAATATTTCGAAAGCCACATGCTAGTTTTTTTTTAAACTTTATAAATGATAGTTTATCAATATAATCTACAAGATGTGAGAAAAAAATAATTATTTTACCTAAAAATAAAGTTACCCACCATACAAATGTTAAAAAATGTTAAAAAATGGTTTTCAAAAATCGTATTTTTCTCAAAAACGGCACGCGCCTAAAATTTTGATAAATTTTTTTCTTTCAATTAATTTTTATGATCTTTAAATTAATAAAAAAAATTTGAAATTAAGATATTACAGCTTGTACCTACCATATAACCATTTTTTTAATTTTGAATTGCTCATTATCGACATAACGGATTTTAATGAAATTTTGTATGGAGATGCTTTTAAAAAGTTTAAAAAAAACATTGCATTTCTTAAAAAAAAAAATATTTTTGAATTTTTAAAAAAAAAAATTCATTTTTTTTTGAAAATTCGGTATCTCAAAAATGTCTTAATATTTTTTTGGATATTTAATTTTAATTCGTATAATAAATAAAACATAAATTTGACGTACCAAATTTTTTTCTTAAAAATGTTTTAAGAATTTCATATATTGAACCTTATTTTATAAAGAAACAACTACCTACAACGACTTATAATTTTTGTTCTTGCCTAAATTCATATTTGCATAGCATTCTGTTTTTGTCTCTTACTACAAAAAGATTTTAAAAAATTATGTTAATTTTATCGTTATGAACAGTTTTCTCTAATAACAATATTTTTTAATATTCCTAGTCTATTACATAGCAGCAAGTTCGTGCAACCCAGTCGTGCATTTTATTTAATGAAGTTTTATACATACAGGGTGATTTGCATAAGGTGTGATAAAAAGCTAGGGCGTGTAGGTTGGACTTAGACAAGAAAAAAATCGTATGGGAGGGGGGAGAAAAAAATTAAAAAATAACGGTGATACCTACAGAGTAATGCTATAGCATTTTGAAAAGCCAGAAATATATTCTTTAATTTTGTCTTTAAATAAAGTTGTTCGAGTGAATAGTTTTTGAAAAATTAATTTTTAAAATCAAAATTTTGAAAAAAAATGAAAAATTTTTTTTAAACAATTTTTTTTCAAAATTTTACGTAAATAAGTATTATTTTTTTATTCAGTATTCAATGCTCTTATTAATTTTTGATCAAACACGAAAAACCGGATGTCAAAAAGTTTTGTAGGAGAAAATCAAAAAATAGCAAAAACTACTTTTGTTCTAAGAAAAGCCTTTTATTTTAGTTTTTACGTTTTTGGATTCTTAGGTGAATTTACGATTGAAAGGATTAACTTTCTTTTTACTATTTTTTTTAATTATCGTCTTATAAGCATACAATAATGTGACAAAGTACCGGATTAACCATATTTCACACATTTTTTCATTGAGAACACCTGCGTGAGAGCATTGGATTAATATTGACCTGCGAATGTTTTTTAAATAATGCAACGTTACACGCCCTAACTAGTGACAGAAAAATGCAATTGCGAAATAAGAACAAAAATGTTCCTGAATCTTGAAATCAATTAAAATAAGAAATACATGCATATTTAGATAAAATACATAATTACTGTTTATTTAAATTTTTAACTATTTTTTAACTAAAGCTTATTACAAAAAAATTTCGATATGATCGATTTTTCGATTTTTTGACAAAAACTTCCAACGTTAATGATTACAATTTTAATCTTGGTTGGATATAGTTCACATTGGATTGTAAGATGAACTGAATTTAACAAAAATTGCGTATTGACAAGGTCCTCACAGTCAACTGATAAGTCCATGTGAGATCACCCGGACGAAACGCCAATTTTTGTGGACTAAAGGCCAAAAAAGCTATTTTGAATCAATAATAATAATATTAGTAAAAAATTTTCCATTTTTTTTACTATTTTACACAAAAAACAAATTTTTTATTAAATATTCATTTGTTTTCAAAAACAAATTTGCTTCAAAAAAATTGTTCGAAAATTTTGTCACATAATAAAAACATTTAAACTTTCTAGGAGATTCTGCATAAATATAATTGTTAAAAACCGGTTCTAACATGAGTAAACATTTTCCGGGTGTATTAGACCTTTACCTGGCTTTTTTGAATTTTTTTAAAGCATCTGTGCCAGATACCACTATTTAAAGAAATGTTATAACAAAATGTTTGCATTTCCCGAAAACGACATTGGGATGACTGGGTATTATTTTTTCGGCCAGGAAGAGACAGTTATGGTTGGCGTGTATTTCAGAATGATTGATGAGTTTTTGCTACCCCAACTTCAGATGTTTTTGAGGGTTTAAAAATAGAATACAATTTCAGAAAAGTGGGTCCACTCCACACAAAACTAGAGTTTCAATGAAAAAACCCAGTGTAATTTGTCACAATAGATTAATCAGCAACTATCGAAACATACTCTGGGCATCTCGGTTGCGGGACTTTACAACATGAGATTTTTTTTAATGGAGATACCTTAAGTCAAGGGCTTAAAGCAGCAATCGTCAAACAATGCAGACCAAGAAAAAAATATCATCCGAAAAGTTGGCATTCAACCAAAGATTCGCTTTAACGTGTGTTCAAAAACTTTTAAGAGTCCGATTGCAAGTGTGTAAGGTAAATTGGAAAGTTAAAAGTAGATGTCGATGCACATTGGTATTGAAAGTTCACATTGAAGAGAAAAATGCGGCTTAAGAACGATGCTATTTTTTAAATATAAAATCCACATTGTCAAACTCTATTTTGGATAAATAAAATATGTAAATAGGGTTGTAGTCTAATTCAAATTATATATTGAACTTCGAAAGGAAACTTATGAAAGTGTCCGATAAGGTGAACACATTCTTTTTTTGCAGGTGTTATTAATGATATTCCAGATTATTTTGTAGCTAACATTATGCACTAATACGTATTTTTTTTTTTCAATTATTTCTATGGCAAGTCGTATAAAATGAGCACCAGTAATATTGACCTAATTTGCGTACTCCGTTCACATTCTTTGTAAATAATACACAGCTTACACAAATTGGAAATAAATTTATCCTACGAAGGGTTGCAATTATAATCTGTGTTCATCATTCTAGAAAAAGGATCTAAATATTGATGAAAATCGAATATATCCATTCGTCATTATAAAGAAATTTGATTTATATTTTAACTTGCTACGCTTAGTCGATACGAATAAAACATTTTTTTTTCCCGAAATAACCCTTTCCTGCACTTATTATATGTTAACATGCCTCTCCTCCTTTTTAATTCTAACAATATATTCAATTGAATTTGTATTATTCCTGGAATAGACCACTTACCAGGATCCCTCTTTTGTGCGAACTCAAGTGTACATAACGTGGGCATTTAGTTGAGGTTGCAAAATTTCTCTAAGCTTATAAGCTGGACGTGGGTTTGAGCATAAAAGGATTTAACTTCATGTCTGTGTGTGTTAGAGTGTGGGTGCGTGCAGTCATGTAATATAAAGATTTTATTTTCTACGTACAAGACTAACAGAAGAAGAGCCCTACATCAAACACACATAGGTAAGCACAATGCAAGTTCCCATTAAGAAGGTTTACCTTCATCGTCGTTGTCATAAGAAATAAAAAAAAAAACAAATGGAGTTATGTGACCTGGTTGTGATTTCCGGTTAAAAACAGATGTGCATCTATATTGGTCACGAATATAGGAAGATGAAGAATTATAAAAGGTATATTCCCAAGGGAAGTTTGATGCTATTTATGAACCGAGGAATATTGCATTGGAAGAAATGGTTGGCTGATAATAAAAGAACGCTTCAAAACTGCATGGATGATTTTTCGAAAAAAAAAAAAAAACAGATTCAATCAAGGTGATATAAATGTTGAAGAAAATAAAAACCTAATAATTTAAAAATAACAAGATTAAAAGTAGTGCATTAGGAAATGAAAAGTCAATTTAATTTTTTTTTTATTTTATAATAAATAAATATTGAAACAAACACTTTTTACTTGCGATATGTAAGACAAGCTTTGCATTTGGAAAAAAAATATAGCTCGAGATTTTGATCAAAGTTGACATCACGATGATAGAGAACACGAAAAAAGCGGGTCCCACAATTGGCCTCCGAGACTAGCAGTACCTACCTATCATACAGTCGTTATGCAAAATCTTATTTATCTCAAAAATTACTTTAAAGATTTTGTTAAAAATAAAATGCACGACTGGGTCGCACGAGTTTGCTCTTATGTAAAAGACTACACATTTCAAAAATAAAAGTTATTAAGGAAAAACTGTTCATAAGCATAAAATTAATTTTTTAAATGATTATAACAACTCCTTTAGTAGTTGGAGCAAAAAATAGGAATCCATGTGATTCAAGCAAATATTAGTTTATGCAAGAAGAAAAACTTTAAGTCGTTGTAGTGGTTTCTTAAAAAAATAAGCTTTATATACATAATTCTTAAAACATTTTTCAGTGAAAATTTTGGTACGCCAACTTTAAGTTTTTATTACTGTTCGAATAAAAATTAAACTTTCAAAAATAAATTGAACCGTTTTTGAGCTATGGAATTTTCCAAAAAAAATTGTTTTATGTTTCTTTCAAAACATTTCATAAGTTTTATAATGGAATGTAAGGTAGGTACAGTCAGAAATATCTTAATTTCTAAATGTTGTTTTATTAAATTATAGATCTTAAAAATTAACTGAAAGAAAAAAAATATCAAAATTCCAGGTGCCGTTATCGAGAAAAACACGATTTTCGAAAACCATTTTTTAACGTTTGTATGGTTGGTATCGATATTTTTAGGTAAAATAAAAATTTTGTTCTCGCATCTTGTAGATTATATTAAAAAACTTTTATTTGTCAAGTTTAAAAAATCGAGCATGGAATTTCTTGCAATATTGAGTTTTGAAAAAAAAAAATATTTTTTTAAATCCAAATAAAAATTGTTTGAAAATTTGAATACATAGTAATATTCAATTTTTTGGGGACCCTTAGCATAAAAATGATCAAAATCGGTTGTACCGTTTTTGAGAAAATCAAAAACAAAAAGAAAATGGTTCCATGAGGGGTACAAGTAATAACAATTTTTCGGAAGAAAATTTTGAACCATTACCTAGCTTTAACTAAATGCCATTTTTAGAGTTTTTTTTAATCTGTGTAACAGTTTTAAAGACAAGAAATATTTTATAAAATTTCGAAAAAAATTCATAAGCCAGGAACCGTTATTTTTGTTCTTAATAAAAAAGAAAAAACGGGTGGGATAAAAAAAAAATAAAAATAATTTCTATCAAGTTTAAAGAAAATCGGCTGAGCCGGTTAGACTGTAGAGAGCTCTGGTAATAATCTCGAGTTCGTATTTTTTACGAATGCCTAACTTGCCTTAAGTACCTATAAGTCGCAAGTAATAATACAACGACAAATCAGGCAACAAGATTAAAGGAATCGAAACAAGAACACACACGGCCACTATCATACACACTATCATCGCTTCGTCAATACTCGTACACAGATTATTACAAAATTCTCTGTGGGGCAGCGCACACTGCGTAAGCAATTTACTTACTCAACCACCTCCAGGGACATGGCGAGGGCGACTGCCATCTCGAACACGATACCTAGTTCCAATCATTCATACTAGACCATCCCCGATGGCTTGGCCCTTAAGCCTGAAATTTAGTCTTCTTTGTCACCTCGAACCTGGGATTTGGAATTCGATTTTGAAATCACATTGCTTGGAGTATTATTGCTCAGTGTGGCTAAACCAATAAATTCGACGTGGTTTTTATTTTTGTCGAATCTCTCTTTGACGGTTTTTCCTCATGGAGCCCAAACATCGGGCATGCATCCTTCCACCAATATTGGGTTGATGATTTAATGCCTGCACATTATTGAAACATCACCTTGGTATTTGAAGAGCTCTGGTAATAAGCGAGACCTTTAACAGATTAGCCATCTTCTGTACTTGGTGCTGGAATTGATTCTTCATTGATTGTAATTACACATATTGTCTTCTTATCCTATTAGTCATTCTATGATCATGATGCCTATTAAGAAGCTCATGGAAATGTTGCTTGAAAACAAGTAAAGTTAGATGGGATCTTTGTTTTTCGAAAGCCAAAATTTCTACTTGAATTTTATGTAGTTGAAATTTTTCTTCGGGAAATTTGTTTTATTTTTTTCTCAGAGTTCTGTTTTTTTTCTTCCAACACACACCAATTGAAACAAACAAATCAAAAACACAAATTCACTCATTCATTGATCCCTAAAGTTATGGAACTCTTTGAGAGTTTCAGAAGTCTTCAAACTTTTAAAGATGGTATGATTGAAGTTGGAAAAAAATGATTCATTCAATATCTCAAACAAACTTTCTCCCTCACTGAAGTTGTGTATCTGGGCCTTACTCTTAGGTGCTAGACGTTATAATTAATGTAACAATAAAACAAAACAAAAAATGAATGTATTAAAAGAATTGTTAGAACAAACAATCCATTTATGAATGGGAAGGAAATTTCACATTTTGCACCATTATTGTCCTCATCTCGAGGCCAGGAAATTCAGTTACAGTATACAAAATAAAAGCAAGTGGCAAACAAAAGCACTTTAGCCTTACTCCATTTACACACAGCATGAAAAGTTCTAGCGGTAATAATGACAAGGAGGATAAATAAAATCTCGCACTGTGTTGGTATATTTTTTGTGGGTTTAGTTCTGATTGTTATTATCCTTGCATCGGGGGTGTTCTTCTAGGAAATTATTTGTTGGAAAATTCTCGATCAAATTATTTTCTAAGTAATGATTTCATTGCTATAGATGTTTTTTTTTCAGTTAAACTCCAGTAATAACGAAAAGTTAACCCACAAAAAATTATATACGTGGAAGTATGTCTCTTAAGAAAGTTTAAAATGATATCTACAAGGACATACAGACGTTGTAAAATAACAAAATATAAGACTAATCTCATCTCTATACCGAAATACATACAAAATGCGATAAAATTAAAAAACACTTGAATGCTGGGGGCTTTAGTGGTAAAGACTTAGGAGTAGTGAGGAAGTGATAAATTCTCCAAGATTATCACTTGATATAACAAAGTGATTCCAATCTAAGCAGAAAATTCATTCGACTAATAGTTGATATTTGTATAAAATAAAAATTTTGTTCGTTTCTATTTTTCACTGACTTCAAAAAACTGTTTTAAATTTTAAATTAAAATAAAATAAAATAAAATAAAATAAAATAAAATAAAATAAAATAAAATAAAATAAAATAAAATAAAATAAAATAAAATAAAATGAATTTAATTTTTATTCGGGAAGTATTAGAAATTTGAAATTAACGTGATAAAATGTCTTCTTACAAATGTATACATAAAAAATTGTTTTTTTTTTTTAAGAAACCGCTGAACCTTGTGACATATTATAAATGTATGTACAAGTACAAGGGTATAATACATACTATATGGATTCATAATAATATCGAAGGCGAAATTTTGATCAAAGTTGACATTACGATGACAGCTAAGACGAAAAAAAGTCCATCTCGAAATTTTGTTTGTCTGTTCGTATAAAGCCCAAACGCCTCAGCAGACTTTTTTAAGCTTGAAAGATAGCATTTTTAATTTTTTTCCGCACAAGTTTTTTTCATCTCTTCAGGACAAAACATAAAGGTATTTGTCATACGTTTTTTTTTCCTAAATCTTATAAATATTTTTTTTTTTCAAAAACTGTTTCACAGATGTTCTTTAAAGAAACTCAAAAAATTTAATTTAGTTAAAGCTAGTTAATGCTTGAACAAAACTTTCTGAAAAATGATTCTTTATGGTAGCATCCATAGAACCATTTTTTTTGTTTTGGATTTTCTGAAAAACAGGTTGAAATCGGTTGAAGATTTTGATAATTTTTCCTTATCCTAAATCTCTCCATCAGTTTGGATAGTATTATGTATTGAAATTAAAAAAAAAAAATTGTTTGGATTTTTATAGAAAATTTCAAAATTGAAAAAAATGTAACAAAATGGTTTTCGAAAATCGTATGTTTCTCAAAAACAGCTCCTAGAATTTTGTTAAAATTTGATTAACTATATTTAACGATCTATAATTTAATACAAACAAAAATTGAAACTAAGATATTACTGACTGTACCTACCATAGAATCATTTTGTCAAATTTTGAATTCTCATTATCGGCATAACGAATTTTAATGAAATTTTTTTAAAAGAAGCTACGAAAAGATTTAAATTAAAAACTTAAAAAGAAATATTTTTTGAATGCAAAAATCAATTTGTTTTTGGAAAATTCTATATCACAATAACGTGTCAATATTTTTTTTTTGGAAATATAATTTCTATTCGTACAATAATAAAAACTTTAAGTTGCATTAAAAAAGTATTTTCTTAAAAATGTTTCAAGAATTTTGTATATAAAAGCTTATTTTTCTAAGAAACCACTACAACGATTTATGATTGTTGTTCTTGCATTAACTTATATTTGCTTGAATCACTTGGCATCCTGTTTTTTGCTCCAGCTACTAAAGGAGTTTTTAAAGTCATTGAATTTTATGCTTATGAACAGTTTTTCTGTAATAACATTTATTTTTCAAAGTTTTACTTTTACATAAGAACAAATTCGTGCATTTTATTTTTGAAGACCATACACAATGATACCTGCCATTAAAATTTTGTTCCTGATCTTAGAAAATATTTTTTCTATAAAAATGAGTTGAACAAATTAAAAAAGAAAATTCAAAAAATTTCATTAAGTAAAAATTAGATACATAGT
Organism: Philhelius festivus; assembly: GCA_963931855.1. Classification (NCBI taxonomy): domain Eukaryota; kingdom Metazoa; phylum Arthropoda; class Insecta; order Diptera; family Syrphidae; genus Philhelius; species Philhelius festivus. The sequence continues at coordinate 192,427,236 of OZ007556.1, read as the reverse complement.
AGTTGACAAAAAATTTCCAAAAATTTTTTAGTTTCTGATTTTCTCAAAAACGATAGAACCGGTTATGATCATTTTGTTCATGCTAAATGTGCTTAAATTTTAAATAATATCTTGTATTAAAATTTTCAAACAATTTTTTTTTTGATTTGAAATAAAAACAAAATTTAAATTTTTTATTTGAAAACTCTATGTGTCGAAAACTCTATTCTATGCTTGAGTTTTTATAATTATTAACACTTCTTAATATTATCTACAAGCAAATTGTTTTATCCGACATTAGTTGAAAAATTTTTATTTTTCTTGAAAACAGCACCTAGAATTTTGATACAAATATTTTTGTTTCGTTTAATTTTTGTGATCTATAATTTGATGCAAAAAATTTAAATCAAGAAGTTACTATGCTACCCATACCACAGAACCATTCCTTCAAAATGTTACTATCTCATTATCGGCATAATGGATTTTAATAAAATTTCGTATACAAAAGTTCCTTAAAAGTTTAAAAATTATCGCATATCAGAACTTAAAAAATTTTTTTGTGATTTTCGAAAAAAATTAAATTTTTTTTTGTAAAATCATTATTTCGAAAATGAGTTAGTATTTATAATTTATAACGATTTACTATCTTGCATTAAGAGTCTATTACATGAGAAGAATTTCATCCGACCCTGTCGCTTATTCGCATTTATTTTTGCATAAATGCAAAGAATCATAATGTAGTATAAGAATTTTTAAAGTGAGTTTTATTTTATTACTTCCTGTTCCAATATTAAAATTGAACTTTTAAACTTTCCCATTTTGGTTTAATTATTTTTAGTTAAATTCTCAATTGTATTCAAATTTGTGTCCCCAATATTAATTAATCTCAGTTTTATATTTTTAAATATAATTTGTTTAAAATATTTACATGTGTGTAAGTCAAATTTTTCGAATTTTTAAATTTTTTCCTGACCATACGAACTTGAACAAACGAACCATAACATGACCAGTATTACGTTTGGACTATATGTCTTGATTGTCATCAGAAATTGATTTGTTCCACACTATAATGGATTATATACGTTCCTATATAAAAGATACATTTAGACCTAGTGATTCACAACTCTCAACTACGTTTTGTCGGCAGAAATGGAGGGGATCTACTATTTTGTTTAGTCTGCATAGCTAATATGAGAAGCACTTTTCATGACAAGAGTGGCTCTTGTAGGCACTTCCAGACAATGAGCAGTATCCCTGAAAGAAATATTGTTTTGATTTTAAGTGCCGGAATCGAACGCAAAGCTTCAACATGACAGTCCATTACATTACTATTTCGCCAAAGGAGAACTAGCTGAAAACGACATATTGCAGAGAATTTACTCTGATTGGAATTATTTGATTTTAAAATATCAAACTCAGTTGCCAAACAATGTTTGTGTTTTGTTTATCAAATAATTGAATGAAAATCTACATTTATATTTCGGAGAAAACTTTTCAAAACTTAAATCTAAACTCCGACAATGAAAATTTAATAATTTCATTATGTTGTTTTCCAAACCATCAAATAATATATGTAAATGTGTCAGCTCAGCAACTTCTTGAAAATGAAACACCATTACAGCAGATGCTTGCCTACATATTAATTCACTTATTCAAATTTAATCTCATCATCAAATAAAGGCATTTTTATTTCTGCAAACACTTTCACTTTGTTGCTTTGGAAAATTAATTTGCATTCATTAAATTAAAATTTATTTGTAATTTTGAAAAACCGCAAAATATTCAACTTACTCGTGAGTGTAGGTATGTATGTATATGTATGTATGTTATTTCGCTCTTGTAAGAATCTCATTAGGAAACCAAAGTGTTTGAATAATTTAAGCATACTCAAGGATTTTCTTCAGAGATATCTTTGGAAATGTTCCTATAAACGTTACCGCATTAACACCTGTCATCTGGGTATACTGAATACAATAGGAAAATATTAATTTATTTTGTAACAAGAGGTTTTTCAGCGGAAATAAGGAATAACGAATTGAACAAGGACTTTCAATTAAATCTTATTGAAAAAGTTTCAAAATTTTTTGATTACATTTTTTTTTGTTTTCGAATATAAAGCAGTGTAAATAATCATGATCAAATTTTGTATGCATAAGCTTTTAGAAAATTTAAAAGTACTGTATACCAAAAAAAACTAACTGCGTTTAAGAACTTACACTTCTTTTTTTTTTTTTGAAAATTCAATATCTCAAAAACCAATTGGTCAATTTTATTTAAACTTGTCAACAGCCGATGTTCTTTAAACAAAAAATAATGATAATTACCGTGTCAAATTTTAAGAATCTTATGTAAATGACTAAACATTTTAAAAATGAAAAGAGAAAAATTTTCATAACAATAAAATTCATTTTGGACTAAAACAACTCCTTTAATAGTTGGAGCTAAGAACAGAGTATGTCATGTGATTCCTCAATCAAATATTAGTTTTTGCAGGAACGAAAAAATAAGCTTTCATATACATACAAAGTTCTAAAAACATATACATATAAGAAAATTTTGGATAGCTACCTTTGATTTTTACTTGCGACTTATAGGTACTAAAAGGCAAGTTATGCATTCGTAAAAAAAATGAAACTCAAACGGTACAACCGATCTTGATAATTTTTTTTTGCTAAGGCTCCCCAAAAACTTAAATAGAATTGTGTATTCAAATTTTCAAAAAAATTTTCCTTGGATTTTAAAAAAAAATTTCAATTTTTTTTTTCAAAACTTAATAATTCAAAAACCCGATACCAGATTTTTTTTAAAACATTTATTTTACCTAAAACTAAAGGTACCCACCATACAAATGTTCAGAAATTTAAAAAATGGTTTTTGAAAATCGTATTTTTTTCGAAATATGTGCCTAGAATTTTGATAAAATTTTTTTTCTTTCAATTAATTTTTATGATCTTTAATTTAATAAAAAAAATTGAAATTAAGATATTACAGCTTGAACCTACCATAGAACTATTTTTTCGAATTTTGAATTTCTCATTATCCACATAACGGATCTTAATGAAATTTTTTATATAAAACACATTGCATTTCAAAACTTTAAAATAAACATTTTTTGAATTTTGGGAAAAAAAATTATTTTTTCTTTTTTTGAAAATTCGATATCTCAGAAACGGCTCAATATTTTTTTTTTTTTGGAAAATTACATTTGTGTTAATTTTTTTCTTATTCATAAAATTTTTAAAACTTTTTAGAAACTTATTTAATTCATAATTTCATTAAAATCTGTTATGGCAATAATGAGAAATTCAAAGTTCGAAAAATGGTCCTTTCGTAGATAGAATCAGTAATATCTTAATTTATTTTTTTTATCGAATTATAGATCGTAAATATTAATCAAAACAAAATTTATTTAAAAACACAATTTTTCTTATAATTTATATGGTGATTAGTTACCTTTATTTTTTGATAAAATGAAAAAAATTCAGCTCTTGTAGATAGTATTAAAAACTTTTAATAGTAAGGTTTTAAAAAAATCGAGCATTCGAGTTTTAAAAAAATTGAGTTTAAAAAAAAAAGTTTAAAAAAGATCAAAATCGGTTGTACCGTTCTTGAAGTAATCAAAAAAAATGGTTCGAAGGTGGGGTACCATAATAATAACCATTTTCCTGAATTTCGTTCAACTATTACTTAGCTTTTACTAAATGAAATCGTGTGAACAATTTTTTTTTTAATCTGTGGCAATATTTTTTGAGGATGAATATATTATATAAAATTTCGAAAAAAAAAAATCTTACTGCGGGTACCGATATTTTTGAACTTTAAAAAAAATATTTGTGGCGAAAAATTTAAAAATGCTCTACCAAGTTTGAAGAAAATCGGACAAGCCGTTTAGACAGACAGACAGAATTGCGAGATCTACTTTTTATTCGTTTTCCCTATAATCGTAATGTCATGTATCATGCTCAAAATCTCGAGTTCGTTTTTTTGTTTGCTATATATTACCAAAATTTATATAATTCATGGTTTAATTGGCGAAAACATCCCCTAAAACAGTATGAGGTTAAAAAATAGAATGCCATCTGATTTCTAGAGCAAATACGAGTATGAACTTATGCAAACAAAATTTAAAATAAAACGTAGAAGGAGCTTTATTAGTAAATTAATTTTTTTGTAAGCGAAATTTCTTAATTTCAAAAAAAATGATATGCCAATTTTAATTGTTTGTTAATAAACACTAAGGAAAATTATTTCAAAAATAATCGTTAACCCGTCTTCAAATTATTGAATTTAAAAAAGCATGATTTTTTTTCATAAATACATTTTTTTTATATACAATATTATTTAAAATTTTAATACATTACCTTCCCTTAAGCAATTTTTTTTAATCATTTCTTGACCGAAATATAGATAGCAATAGTAAGTAATAGCAGTAATACACTTCATTATTTTTGTCGAAATCGTTAGAGCCGTTTTGGAGATAAATAAGATTTTCTACTCAAATATATTTTCTATAAACGATATTTTTCTTAAAATTTGTATACAAAAAAATTGAAAATTTTATGTATTTAATGATATTCATTTAAGGACATTGCTTTAAATATAAATCGTCCACAATTTTTCAGGACATTAAATTTTCAAAAAAAAAATTGTAAGCAATATTATTTGATATTCGAAGGAGCTCCTGTATTTAAATTTTCATCGAAATCTGTAAAGCCATTAATGAGAAAGTCGAAAATCAAAAAAGAAAACGGTTCTATGACAGTTACCAATAATAAAATTTTTTTTGCAATTTTTCACGACCAAAATGTGGACCATGCCTGCAATATCAAAATTTTTCATAACGGCTGTTCGGCAGGTAATATTAGTTTTGGTGCTAAAATAAATTCAATTTCTCTGCTAGGGAAGCACCGAAGTTCTTTAAGTACCAAGTTTGAAGAAAATCGTTTCAGTTCGTAAGGCTATAGTTTGGGGTACAGACACATAGACAAACGGAATTGCGTGTACTTTTTCATCGTAATGTTAAGTCTTATTCAAATCTCGACCTCGATTTGTTTCCCAATTGCCAGTAAAATTTTGCCTTTATTTTTTCTGGATACGTAGATTTCAAAAATGCTTTCCAAATACATATGTTTAATATTTTATACTCGTATATCTACTAAGAATACCTAGGTACGTACAGGCCCAGAGTGATTAGCATAAGATGTTGCAAAGAGCTAGCAGCTACCTATAATGTGAATCAATTAATCCAATTTTTGAAAAGAAAAAGAAGTGTCTTGATATTTTTAAAGTTGACTAATGCCTCTGCCTTAAAGTATACTTTAAAGTTACGATCTGGTCATGGTTTCGTCTTCAAAGCTCTTGAGGTAGAATCAGAGATAGAACCGAGGCCAATACTTTTCAGTTCTTGCCACAAGCCCTATATTAAATTAAATTAAAATTAAATTTGGGCTAGCGACTTACAACTCTTTACCATTCATAGAGGGTGTTAGCAATAATGAACGGGACCTACAATTTTCTGTCTGGCAGTTCCAATTCTACTAGTGAGAATACTTTTCACAAAATACTCTTGGAGAATTAGCCACTTCTTCGCAAGATGCAGTACACTCTAGAAAAATTCTTTGATAGCGCACAGTGCGGCCGAAAGCCGCTTTGTGCGGCCAAAAATCGAAAAACCTAGAGAATGATCCACAAATTGGTATATAGGGGTTTTTGGGGTCGCTGATTACGAATCTGTTATCAGAATCCGCAAATTCAAAATGGCCGTCCTAATATGGCGTCATGTCATACGAAAAAACTTAAAAATGAAACTTTGATAGTTGGTTAAAAAATTTTGTTTTGATATTATTAGGGCATGTACTTGAAAATTTATTAGAAATGAACAAATTCAAAATGGTGGAAAAATTATTTATATATTTTTATTGAAATTGAACACAGTAATTTATAAATCATAAATTTAGAAATACAAAATACCAGAGTTGTAAAAGAATGCAATATTATTTCATTGCATTCCGAAAAGTCTCACTCATTCAACTGATTCTTCGGGAATGCAATAGAATTTATCATCTCATTCTTTTAACTTCAGAAATCAATTCCCATTCTATTTTGAAGTCTTAAATAATGCAATCATCAAAAGACTTTAAATAAAAAGAATGCATTCTTTTTTTACTGCTTGCAGTCTTTGAAGTCTTTGAAAAGTCTTTTACATTCTTGGCAGCCTTAAAGTCTTTTAAATGCATTCAATGTATTGAAGTCTTTTTACTGCTTTGAAGTCTTATTAGCTTATTACTAATTGAAGATGTTTCACTGCTTATGAAAGCTTTTCGACTACTGTGAAGTCGCGGTTGAAAGTAATAGATTTCAACAATTATTTTAAACCGTTTAACTCGTATAACGACTTCTGTTTTGGCAAAATTTTGATTTTAAGTGAAGATTTAAAAAAATTGCTGAAGTGTGCTTTTTTTAACCGACTTGAAAGCAGTTAAAAAGCTTTCAGCAGTAAAAAGGATTCAATCAATAAAAAGACTTCAAAGCCGTAAAAAGACTTCAATACATTGAATGCATTTAAAAGACTTTAAGAATGCAAAGAATATAAAAGACTTTTGAAAGACTTCAAAGACTGCAAGCAGTCCAAAAAGAATGCATTCTTTTGATTTGAATTCATTTGACTGCTCTAGATGATTTTTAAATAAAAGACTGCAAAATTGACTGGGACTTTAGTTTGAAAGTCACAATACTGAGGTTAAATCAAAAGACTTTAAAAAAAAGTCTTTCCATTCAATTGACTGCAATACTAAAAAGACTGCATTCTTTCACATATCTGCAAAATACAATATGAGCAAACAATATATAAGTTAATCCGATATTTACATGAAAAAGTTTTCATTGCTCATCTCGTAACAGTCACAATCATCCACATCTGTTTCAGAAGCGGAAGAGCTGTCAAAAGATTGTTGTTCATCTTCTGTTTAATTACTTACAGGTGGAGGTGCTAACAAATTGATACTGTCTTTAGACAAAGATTAAAGGGGTTTTAGAGGTAATTCCCGATAACTAGATATGAATAGATCGGATTCAATTAGGAATTTTTTAAAAACATCCTCCATTGTCTTTTGACGATAATGTTTTCTTTTGAAATTAGCTTGATAGATTTAAAAAAATTATTACATGCTTCTTGTGCATCTTCCGACATTTGACAGATAGGTTACACTGAATATTTTATTATTTCCGGGCCATGAATTAAAAGTTTGTGAACTAGCGTGGGCATACAATACCAGGGATAAGGTTGTAAATTACTAGTACGGTCCAGAACGCCAAAAAACGCACGATTTTTGGGAATTTTTTTCTCGGAAACTTTATTAGATAAAAACATAATTTTTTTTTTAAGTAATGAATACTTGCATCAAGAGTACAAGAACATTTCTTTTTTTCAAAAAATTTGTATTCTTAACGTATGTATTCATTATTTAAAAAAAAAAAATTGTTATTATCTCATAAATTTTCCGAGAAAAAAATTCCCAAAAATCGTGCGTTTTTTTGCGTTCTAGACCGTACTAGTACCTTAATACACTAAAAAACTCAACGGGCAGCTGAATTTTATTTTACTTGGTACACAATACTTTTATTAACTATCTTAAATAGATTTGAGAACAAGAAATAGCAAGAAAAAAAAGTTTTCACTAAAACAAATATTTTTTTTTTCAAGTAAATAAATAGTGTTGACATATATCTCTGTCTAACAATGTACTTTTGAGGAATTTTTATTCAGAAATTCTTCAACTTATTTTACGCACCTGCAGCTGTTGCAATAGATTTGCTTGGAAATAAAAACTTTTACACGTGTTTTGATGGAAGTGTAAATTAGCCTATCTTAACGATGCGTGACTACGTTAACTTAGCAGCCACATTCAGACTAAGATTATGGGGGGGGGGGGATATGCGCTAAGACACTCTACTATACGAACATTTTTCGTCTCCTAGGGGTCTCCTTTAGACAGCATGATGACAAAAAACCCCTAACTCAAAACTTTTATTTTGGACTTTTGGCCGCAAAAAGATGCCTTCGGCCGCACTGTGCAGCGGCTGAAAATCGAAGCCAAGACCCTCTGCATGACAGTCTAACGAAATAACTATTATTCTTAAGGGTACTATACGACCAGACTTTAATATAATTTATAAATTGTAGGACACTTTAACATAAAAGCAATAACATGTTGTACCGAGTTGTTTAATATAAAATATATTTTTATAGTTTCGAAAAATAGTATATGAAAATATATATTTTCCTAAAAATTTTAAATAGAAGCATTTTTGGGAAAAAAATAAAAGCACTTTCAGTTGAGTGCAATCATGTATTCCTTTGAATTCGAATGTATAAATAATAACATAGTGTATCTAAGGCTACATCATACATATATACGTTCACTTAACTTTTAAAATACTCTCAGTACAAATTGAAAAGTAACTAACAAAAAAATTAGACTCCTACCCAATGAATATACATAAGTTTAAGTCTTCTCCACAATCCAATTATCCACTCACAAGACCATTGTTCCCATAGTGTTTTTTGTCTGCTTTCAATCAAATAAAATCTAGGCTGCCTGCTGTTTCAAGTTTTCCACTAATCTCGATAAAATATTCATTGAAATTAGAAAAGTCCTTTTAAAAGGAAGAATCTTTCGCTCATCAATGACAAAAGAAATTATATTCATTCGCATAGATAAAATTGTAATTAGGTAGGCACTTTCAAGCTCTGACTCTCCCTATATCTTTTATCTCCTCTTTAGCTAATGAAATGATATTTTGTTTGCCACAAAATTGCGAAATCTTAGCATATTTTAATGTCAAAATGAGAAGATTTGAAAGATGTCTTTGGGACTTATACATGAATGGGATGCGGAGGATCTCTTGTATGTGTTTGTGGGTTTTTATATTTGGCCCGTCGAGGCATAATTCTTGTCACGCACATTAATCCCATTGGTGATGCGCTTCACTATGATTCTGAAGAACGTGAGTTGAATGTTAAATATTAATAAATAAGCAATTCAGCATTACAGACAAGTGCTGTAGGTTTATCAAAATGGCTATAATTGAAAGCTTTGTGCTAGATATTCTCTCTTATAGAAGAAAAAGGGTAACGTAGGTAATCTTTCCTTATAGTTGGTGTTAACGAACTTAATATTTGAATGGTGTTTTTGACAGGCTTATTTGCATATTTGAATAATTTATTTTATTTATAGAGGGTGGGCCATCTAGTGGTTTCTTTTTAAATCATAGGTTGTTTTGACACTGATAGCTGTTTTCCGTTCGAAATCTTGACAGAAAGTCAGTATCATATACCTCCGCGGAACGGAATGAGTCGGGAAACATTGCAAACTTATTTCCAAAGTGAGTACTGTGTAGCCACACAGTGCATTTTTTCAAAGAACTTTTGACCGAAATGAAGCACCCACCGCACTTATATTTGCGTACGGCTGGCAAGTTTGTGCAAAAAGTTCGAGAGGCTGAAATTATAGTGGACAGAACTCAAGGTCCCCGTCGCCATATGGTCCGCACAGACGGTGGCTACTGTAGTCGAGAGTGTGAGACTCAGTTCACGAACATCAACTCGCCATCGATCTCAACAGCGAAACATTTTCACGCACTAGCCTTATGAGAATTCCGCACAAATATCTCAGATTATTCACTTACATATAAGGTCCAATTGACTCAGCAATTGAAGGCGCAAGACTATCCGCCTCGCGTTATCGCTTCGCAGTTTGGGCCTTAGAGCAGCTCGAATTGGACAATGGTTTTGGGCAAAAAATTATTTTTTGTGACGAGGCGCATTTTTACCTCGGCGGCTACGTTAACAACAAACAAAATTCCCGCATCTGGGGCTCTGAAAACCCGCACGTTATTGTACAGAAGCATCCAGAGAGAGTGACAGTTTGGTGCGGATTACGGAGTTGTGGCATCATTGCACCATTTTTCTTCGAAAATGAGACTGGAAACAACTTTTCGGTCAACGGTGGGCATTACAGAGCCATGTTAACCGACTTTTTTTTTAATTGAAATTTAAAACATGGATTTGGACGACTTCTTATTCATGCAGGAAGGCATGCTATGCCACACAGCCATGCCAAAATCGATCTTCTGCGGACCAAATTCCCAAATATTGTTATCAGCCGTCTTGGCGATGTCAACAGGCCGCCTCGGAGCTGCACCTTTGGGTTTCTTCGTTATTAAATGTATACAGACTTATGAATGAACGAATTATATGTTGAGCTATTGCACTTCGACCTAGAGATCTATTGTATCCCCATATAAACCAGATGATCTGGCTCATCTTACAGTTTTTTCTCCAAATCAACCGCTCTCAGAAATTTGAGTATTTGGGGCACCTTCAGAGAGGATAAATCGCTCCCTTCTAACTGATATCGTCCCAGATAGGTTTTCCTTGTGCATATTGTGCAGAATCTACATGAGGCTTACTACACCAAGTATACTAAGGTGCCTTCTAAGTTTGCAGTGTCTAGTGAGAATACCAGTTAATATTCTTAGGTTGTTTCTGCTGAAGCTGATGCGGTGTTGGTGAAACGTTCTTGGTTGTAATTTCCCAGTTATTGTTTCGCCTGCCTTAGCTTTGAGAGTTCTTTCAAGTTCAAGGATCTTCTTGCCTCCTCTTTTTGTTTGATTTTGATCACGTTTTCGCCTATTCCGGAAAAGGTATCACACTGATAAGTATTGATGCACCTATTTTTGCTAAGGAGTCTGAAATAAATGAGCTTTTTAACTTAATCGTCTGAAACACAGTTCCAAATCTACATTTTGTGCCGGGTCGTTTTCTCTACAGGAATTAACTTCGATAAAACCTAATCAAAGTTAAATCTTCTAGGGTGAGTTGTAAGAACCAAATGGAAAACTGGATATCTCATTCCCTGAACTACCCATGTTGATTAAAAATAGATTTAATACCAATCCAACAAAATATGATCTTGCCAGCATTTTCAAGTAGAAGAAGTAGTAGTAGTAGATGAAGATCAAACATCACCGATAAAACATCATAGATCTCGAGTGCTTTCACTCCAGAAGAAGTCAGCAAAGGGAAAGCGTCGGGGTTTGATGGTATGCATCCGGAGTTTCTTGTGCAAAGCGGAAGAATACAAGACGGTGGCTATCAGAATTTTACAGCAATATATTGGAAACAGGTGCAATTCCAACTGCGTTCTAGCGAACGAAAATCATTGCTATTCTCAAGCCAGCAAAAACCTAACAACCTACCGGAAAGCTCTTCGAACGCCTTATCTACAATCGGATAAATCCTGCCATTAATGAAATTATAACCATTGAACAAGCTGCTTTTCGTGCGCGTAGAAATTGCACGGACCAAGTGTTATCCTTGACGACACATATTAAGGCAGGCTTTGAAAGAAAACTCAAAACATCTGTTTCTTTTGTCGACTTAGCCGCAGCTTATGATACCGGTTGGAAGGATGGACTTATATTGAAACTTCTAAAAGTAGTTCCCTATCTAAAGACATCTTGCCTTATCAACAATCTACTCCCACAAGGTTCCGTCCTTGCCCATCTGCTGTTTAATCTATAAATCAGCGATAGCTCTACGACTGTTTCGAGGAAATTTGGGTACGCGGATGATTTGGCAATAGCTACCCAAGATAAGGACATCAATAAAACAGAGAGGATTCTAACTTTAGACGGAGCAACTGAACATATACTTTCGACAATGGAGACTGTGTCCAAGTATGTCTAAAACGGAAGTGTGCTGTTTTCATTTAACAAACCAAATTGCAACCTACAGGCTAAATGTCCAGTTCAACAACACCACACTAAACCACAACCGAAACCCAAAATACCTAGGCGTAACATTGGACAGATCCCTCACTTACAAGCAGCACTTAATAAACTTGGCTGGCAAACTCAGAACTCGCAATAACATCCTGCAAAAACTAACTGGATCGACCTGGGGCTCATGTTCATCAACTCTTCGTACTGCAGCACTTGCATTGGTGTACTCTACAGCGGAATACTGCGCTCTAATGTGGCTGAAAAGGGCCCATGTACAGAGGGTGGACGTGCAACTGAACAATACCATGCGACTCATAACCGGCACTATAAAGCTAACACAAACACGATGGCTTTACGTGCTAAGCAACATTGCTCCACCTCACTTGCGATGCCTAAACACCCTTTTAAGGAAGCGAAACAAAATATTGACTAACGCCGAACTTCGTATCCACGAAGACATTTCTACCCTTTGGTCACAGCAGCAAAGGCTTAAATCTCGTCATCCAACTATAAAGCTCGCTGAATGATGTGTTTAATACAATTTCTGCCTGGATATTGGAATGGGCAACATCTATGCAAGGTGACACCATTACCGTCTCGAAACAATCTTGCCAGTTCTTCGGGTCTGACCTACCTCGCAACCTCTAGTCGACTCTTAACAGAATCCAAACAAATAATGAAAAATGTGCAGACTCCCTTTTCCGATGGGGAAGGGTCAGTTCTCCAGCTTGTGACTGCGGAGCCCAACGACAAACCATAATACCATATTGTTGCGGAATGGAATAAACGTTCTTACCCTGGTGACATGAACTGTTTCGCGGATACTAACAACGACATAAATGTGATAGATTAGTTACGAAACCTAGATGTTGTGATATAAGCATAGCATTATAACAAAATAATGATTTCTTTCTTAAGGTGACGCTACAGTCCGGGGTCGAGGGCCTCAACTTACAAGCTATTTCAGCTAGATGTATTCAGGTTCGCTCGTCAAGTTGGTTGAGGTCTTTTTTCAATTGTGTAGATGAGAGTCTTACAGAGGAACACTCCAGTGGCTCGAGAGGAACTTTGTAACTCAATTGCTTTCTTAGTCCGAAGAAGCAGCGATTTGCAAGAGTTATTCTCCATTTAATTTCAGCGCTGATGTTATTGTGCGAATCAATAGCAGCATCTAAGTCGGCAAAACCCTTAACTATCTCAAATTTATAGCTGTCTATGGTGATGCTCTCTCCAAGATGTCGGTGTTGTGTCTTGTGTGCCCTTTCTTAATGACAGCTCGGACCTTTATAAAGACTGTGCCTCTGATGCTGAGTTTTACAATATTCTTTCAAAAACGATGTTTAAGAAGGCGCACGGCAGAGCATCGCCTTGCTTAAAATCTTTTTTGACTTCAAATGCATCTTTACCGACCTAAATGGACCATCGTGCGTTCTCCATTTACCTCCTGCACAAACGGACAAATTTATCAGGGAAGCCAAAACTAGACATTTAACTAATATGTAGTTCATCCCTATAGATGAGATCATACGGCTTTGAAGTCGATGAAAGGGGGGTAGGTGCCGATTTGAAGTTCCTCGCTTTTTTCCAAGATCTGCCGTAATGTGAATATTTGATCGATGTTGGTAGACTTCTCTGGTCTAGAGCCTGATATGAACATATCAGGCTTGTTGACGAAGGGCTTCAGACATTTAAATAATGCAGCAGAAAGGATCTTGTATGTGATGTTAAGGATGGCTCTTTAGTTGGCGCAGTTCAAAGGGCCTTATAGTGGACGAAAACCATAATTGACAAGAACAAGTACAATCGCAATGTAGAAACAACACACTGATTCAAGTGTAACAGTCGTGCATGCCTAATGGAAACCAGTCAGCGCATTCTGCACGTGATCTAGAACAACCCATGAATGCCTTGCAATCGTCAACGGCCTTGGCTTTGATGAAAGTCACTCTTCGCTCAGTGCGTGGCCGAAGCCTTAGGGTTCCATTTTCGCACTTCTTCGGATGCATCATCCATGCATATCAGTAATTCTTCCACGGTGGCCGCGTGTGGTTTTTTCTTTTAAAAATGCCGGAGCTTAAGCAATACTCAAAACAATTCCTAGCATATTCAAGTTTTACAAAAATTAAAATCTTATAAAGTTAAAGAAAATTCAAATAAATAGTGTGAAGAAATAATAGATATTGGAGAGTATTTATTGCACACTGTAGGTCTGCTTTCTTGATAATCATTTAGACAATGCTAAGGTTCCATTCAACGAGCATGTGTTCTTCCGACCATATTTTAAAGATGAGCAGGTACATACTCCCAACCAAGTCATCGCCTGCCGGTTTGGACAGTTCGGCCGCGAGACCGTCAGCTCCAGCGGTTTTATTGAACTTAAGATTTAAGTCTAGGTCGAGTGGGCGGTATTTTCGGTCTGCGTCGCCTATGTCTTCTTCGCAACCCTATTTTGTTTATTTTTTTTAGTAATATTCAAAATTAAATACAAGATCTTTATGTGGATGCAAAAAATGAAAAATCAAAATAATATATTTCCATCAAAATAATATATTTTTTTTAATTATTCCACTGAAATCGGAGAGACAAATATTAATTTTTAAACACATTTTTTCGAATCGGAAACAACCATAATCTTTTGACCATAACCATATACATATATTTCGTTTGCATAAAATTTCCCAACTAACAGATTGATTAATTTCTGTTTTACACAGAATTTTCGGTCAGATGTTTTTCCGAAAATACCAATCCATCATTGTTATTATACCTGACGCCGTAGTTTTTCACAAATCCCACAACAAGTAATTAAGAACTCACGGAAAAAATAATTATTGACTACCCTTTTCAGCGTCCTTGTTATCCCGTGTCGACGGCAGACATAAATTCACACATATCCCCCTGGAATTGCTTTGAATTTTTAAACTTAATTGCTCCCATGGATCCCATATGGAAACACTCTTTTCTGCTTTTCTCTGCACACTCCCAATGGTAATTCAGACGTCAGAGTTCAATATTGCATTCGATTGGGAAACATATTTCATCCTGAAAATAACTTCATGAAGCATGTACAAGTTTTCATCAATAAGCGATGACTTGAAACACATCCCCCTCAGGGGTGTTTTTTTTGCACAATGTAATGAAGATACAGAACAAAACAAAAATCCCTTCTAGCATCAGTTGTTGCCATGTGCCCTACCTCGTGCAGTACGTGCAGCTTGCAATACAAATTGATGACAATTCATAAGATTCGCGTTGTTGGTAAAATTCCTTCGGAGTTAGCGTCAGCGCTAGTTTCAGTAGTGTCAGTGGCTTGGCTAGGAGCTATAGGTTTATTCTTTTCTCGACTTGAAGTTGTCACACTGGATTCCACCCTTAGTTTCGGATGGAAATTCATTTAAAAAACTTTCATGTCGAAGAGAAATCCTCTTATTTCCTTTAAGCTCTCAGTTTTTCCTTCTATCTATCGTCTGTTTTATACTTTTTTTTTTTAAATGAGATAGAAAAAGTTGTGCATCCTTTCCATCATTTTACTAAAAGTATCATCCTTTCATAGAAATTTAAGGGCAAGAAGGGAGTTACCGTTCACTCAGGATATCAAAATGCGCCAGGGTCGATATACATGATTATGTATATCAAAAGTATCTCGTAGAACGATAATCAAAACTAAACTAATTATAAATTTATTTGTTATGAGATTTTGTGTGTCTTTGAAGGCAGATATTTATTCGAATATAATATTTTTAATCGAAGTTAAGCGGTACTTAGGCGTAGGACGTGTTAAATTTCCGGATTAGCTGCATTTTTATTAAATTTAAATGAAAAACATGATTTTATGAAGCTTTTCAAAAATTTTATACTTATACTTAAAAGCCTTTTTTGTGTCAGCTTGTTTTATGTGTATAGAAAAATTATTGATATTGAAATTTTCTTAAATCGATATTGTTGAAATAATAATATTTTAGATGGAAATTTATTGCATAGTCTTAGGGGGATAAAAATGCTTTGGAAAAATAAAACCCAAATTTTGTTTCTTGTTTAGCAAAGAGGTCTATAAAAAGTCCATAAGAATCCTGCTATTTTTCCATCGAAAGTTTCCTCGGTGATTTCATGAATTCCAGCGTGCTTTCCAAAAATTTTTTAGAACTACTATTTTATTAAAAAAAAATCAGAAAAAAATTAAATAATAAATCTAGTAATATTATTTTTGATTCTTGGTGCGGCAATTTTACCACAACCAGTTTCATCGTTCCTTTTTTCCACTACAAGTACAAATCTTCCAATATTTTCTCCTACTTAAGATTGGTTAATAGTAAAAGTACATCAGTCCAAAGACCTTCATTTCATAGGCTTGGTCAGCTTGGTAAAAATTTGATTCTTCGTTTAGTTTTGATAGTAGTACCTATTGGCATAATAGTAAGTGCATTGAACTGTCTTGGGAGTCCTCGGTTTGGTTCACAGTTTCAATCAAAAAATTTAAGGGCTGTGCCTCTTGCTAGGAAGTGACTGAACCGACAAGAGTATGTAGAAAAAGCGCTAGAAAATTGAAGGTCCCCTCCATTCCTGCCAACACGCACAAGGAAATGGTTAAAAGTTTCAAGTCACTATGATCAATATTTGGATATTTTAAATAATCACACCTTAAGTTTAGGTGACAAATTGATTGGACAGCCGTCCAACAAGAAAAAGCACCCTGTCAAATAGCCGAGATGTTGACCAATTTTCTGAAAGAAGTTGGTGTTTTTTTTTTTTAATTCATTTTGTATTTTCAATTTGAAGTTATAACTAAACTTTAAGCAAGACAAAGAAATTTATGAAAAACTAAACTACTTCTCAATATCTTACAACTAACTTACTGTCCCTATTCGGGCGCTCTATGTTAAGCTATATATTAACTTAATACTAATGCCTTTCGGTCTTAGACTTTAACTATCTTCCTCCTATCTCTCCGGTCTCGGTCTCGATCAGACTTGGTCGAATTAGCGGAACCGCCCTCTATCAGCCGTCTAAATAGAGAAATGCATTAGATGGAATATAGCCATGTAAATGCACACTTTTAAAATATTCATTATTGGGGTACGAGTAATAAGCCACAAATATTAAGCTATTAGCTGAGAACATCGCTCTTGCAATGTGACTCCGAATTAGCTTTAGTAAGAATTTATGTTTGTTTTGGCTACATAGAACTTTTTTGGAATAATAGTGTTAGTACTACTCCGACTGTGGTGTTCTGTGTTATCCCAGTCTTTTCCATTTCAGATGCAGCAATGTTAAACCACACCGGGCCGGAGTAACACTTTCAGATTGCTGGTGTATTTACTGAATAAAATCGGCGAGTTAACTGCTCCCTGCTGGGGTTGACAGTACTCGAAAAGACCGACAGAAACATAGATTTTCGAGATCAACTTTTAACATATTCCTTACCATCGTTATGTCAAGCTTAAATAAAATATCGAGTTCGATATTTTTACGAATAAATAAAATGCACTTTTACCCACATAACAAATGTTGAACGTTACTTAAAAATCATTATGCTGTTTACTATTTATTTATATCACAAAATTAATTCAAACTTTTTGTTGGATCCCAAGTTCTGCTACTAACAATAATTAGCTTTACTTGAATTTGTGTTGCTATCTAAACTTTGATAAATTGCAGTCAACTCATCAAAAACGTTACTGCTGGGGTATTAGGGTTACTGAAACTGCACCTGTATATTAAACGCAAACAAACTCAAAATTTTGTGACACAAAGTTACAACTTAAAAAAAAAACAGACTAAGTAAATTGATGGAAGTTGAAAAACATTTCTCATAAATATAACAATACACCTTTCTACCACTCTGTTTTTTTTTAATAAACTAAACATTAATTAAATTAAATGGAAAAAAAAATAAAAATAAAAAAATGACATAGTAAACTGATTCAAAAGCATATCCCTAGCACTCACGAACAGAGTGCATAACATAGTTAAAGTTGTTGCGTACAGGTACAGGAACAGGACTCTCTGGTTTATTATATTTTTTATAATTCTGTTGAACTGAAGCTTCTTTGATCTGGAGTGTTGTTGAGGTAGCCACATATTGTAAAGTTGAGGTTGGACATTTTATGGTTTAACAATATTAAAAGCATATTATTCATCCTTGTTTGAAAAATAAAAAAAAATCTCTCTCCATTTTCTGAAAGAATAGCCTGGATAGTGGGTATTTATTATTTTATTAGCTCTTATGAATGAGAAAATTATGTGATGGAGCTCGTATACAAGTATGAAGATGAAACGTATTTTCGAATATTGTATAAAGAATTTTAATAGCTTTTTCCGAAATTAAATTGAGAAAATATACATACAAATAGGGTGGCCATATTTGAAATGAAATAAAAAGGAAAAAAGGACAAATAATAGAATTATCCTTGCGCAAATGAGATCAAAAGAAACCATTACGTTTATTTTTGAGGAAGTATGGAAGATGTTTTCACAGCTTTGTGGGAAGGATTTTTTCTTGATTTTATATTAAATTTGCATTTTATTTGTAGTTTTTCTTTGTAAAGCTTTGAATTAAAAAAATCGATGTAGTTCAAAGCAACCGAAGAAATGAAATTTGTCCTGAGGAATGATAGTTTGAAGCAAATTCATGTACATATATAAATTTTCAATTGTGGAAAATTGGGAGCTATCCTGAGATTCTTCAAAGAGAGTACTGGGAGGGGATAATACATAAAACTTTGTGAAAGAGCCTTCATTTTCAGGTCTTTAGTATGAAGTTACCTTGACATTCCAAGGGATGGAATTAATAAAAAACATAAATGGCAAGAAAGACTGGGTAGGTGAAACATTGAACTACATACTCTCTCAATTCAAATGCCATTAAATAGTTTACTGATGCATCGAGAACGTGTCAAGGGACAAGTGAAGGTAGAAAGAACCAAAATTTCTCTATCGATCCACAAGCGTTTTCTAAGTTCACACTGTGCTCAAACATTTTAAATGAGTGCGCTAAAATATAAGCAAAATAGAACATAGAACTAAACGCCATAGGAAAATGTGCCGAACGTAATCTCGAAAAGAATTATCGTAACCAAAACACTGCCATTATATCAGATAGTCAAGCGGAGCTTAAACCATTAAACTCCTATGATATGTATTCTTAACTGGCTTGAGTTTAATAGTCACATCTGTTGGGTACCGGGTCACAGGGGTATTTCGAGAAATTGTAAAGATGACAAATTCGCCAAAAGTGGAATAATGATAGCTTTATTGCCAGATAAGACAAACATTGGTATTCCCATTCTTACGTGTAAGCTTATGCTTATGCTATACAGAGAACAAACTTTAGATGGAATAATATCCATACCTTCTTGAAGGTTTAATATTTTTAACCAGATCGCACACAGCCTCCGTAATAAGTGTTATCAAGGACACTGTTTAACAGGCGAGAACGCAACGCGGCTTTGAATATATTCTAACGACTTCTGCAGAAGCTGCATGGACAAAGAAGAGGAGAAATCGATCATTCACCTTCTCTGTGCATGTCCTGCTATATCCCAAAGACTTTGACTCCATGTGCTAGCTTCATAAGGAGCTCCAAATTGGTTTGACGATTAGGGCGAAAATCTTTAAGATTCAAAATGGTCTAAGTGTGTCGGTTCGTTAACACATCACATCAACCTTACCTCCGAATAATCAAGGCTTTTCTAACTGGCCACTGTTAACTGAGAAGACACCTCAATATTTCTGACCCGAAATACAGTGCCAGATGCAGATTTTGCAATACTGATGAGGTAACACTGGACCATAAATTAGGTAGATGTTGTGAAGTGTTCAATGAAAGACATATCTGGGACGTTACCATATAGAAGAGAACAAACAACAATCTCTGAAACCACTTCATATACTTAAGTTTCTCAGAGAAACTAATCTGAAGGAAGAGGTGTAAAGTGAGCAATTTTGTTGTATTGTACTTAATAGTAATGAGAATTGAAAGTTATCCAGTTTCCTCGACTTTACGGACTAGTGAGCTTTGAGTTTTTGAAGCAATTTATCTACGCAATTTCTCTTCCCCATTGTACAATGCTTTCGAAGTCAGAATTTTATTATTTTAAAAGCAATACCGTTGGAGATAGAGCATGCAAGGTATTCAAACACGATCTAAGCCAGAACCGGAATACGGCTATTATAACTCACAGTCAGGCAGGTGTTAAAGTCATTAATTCTAGAACATCATACTTTAAATTGGTCCAGTATGTCGGGATGAACTTTCTAGCCTCATTATTAACCACAATATCACCCTTATATGGTTTCCGGGTGATTGTGGCATTGATAGGAATAATCGGGTGGACGAGTTGGCTTAGCAAAGATCAGCCCTTCATAACTCACTTGCGGAAAGAGTGTGAAGGGCAAAATTCTCCCAATTTTGTTTATCATCATATCGTAGGTGGAGCAGTTTAATTAACTGAATTATATCTAACAAGATTTGGTCCAGCCTATAATAAATCCCGAAAACTTGATCTGATATGCAGACCCAGGCAAGACATAGCCAAGATCGTAGCTACCTGTAGCGGACACTGGCGAATATGAGAGCATACAGCAAGGCTAGGTATTTTTAACAAGACTCACTTTCATAGCTCTGGGGACCAGTGGAAAAAGCAAACAGTTCTTCACTTCCTCTGCATTTTTTGCCGACATTGATGAACTTTCGGAAATGAAAATCAAATACTGCATCTCTAATCCAAACAAAATTCTGTGCCGTGCCCTTCGTTTGACTCTTTAGATCCCGACCTAGGGGACTGAAGGCTTTGACCGAGGTAAGGTGCATAAGGTGCGGGGAGCCGGATAATCACTCAATCGGATTGGCTACTATTTCAGTGCCAGTCAAGAAGTTGGCTACCTTGGCACAGATAGTGTTGGATAAGTGTGGTGGTCCGGCTAAGGATGATTGTTTAAAATCAAATACCCAATAAGAGACATCAAAACCAACTAGATTCATAATATTTTTAACTTAATTTAAGCTGGATGACTGCACATCCACAGGTTCATACGAGTTATGGTATCAAACTGGCGCACTTTAGCGCTAATTGATCCACAGAGCAAGACTATCGGTGGTTGCCATTTCTATCTACCTATTTAGTGAATGGCCAACTTTGGCACATCAGATAGGACAAACATTGGGAGGCTTTGCGCAGATCCTCAAAACAGTTCCGAAGCGCAATCACTTGCAGGGACAATCCAATCTTCTTGATTCTCCCGATTAATGTTTTTCTAGCTTTTAAGAATTCTACGTTAAGCTTAATAAATATTGCTTTAAAGATTGCTTTCTTTTCTTTATGGGGAAGTTGGTTTTTAAAATTTTAAAAATATTTAAGGAACGTCTGTTTGTCAGAAAAGAATACGAGATTTTCCGGTGTCGATACATTTAACCACCAATACCTGAATTCATCAAAACTTACAGGTTTTTAACATACGAGTTAATAGCTTAATCCAATCATATAGATTTGATTTGATAACAGAGTAACTAGTTTATCTAAAAAGAAGCCAAAATTATAAGTCGATTGGAAGGTTGCAAGCTCCAAACTCATAAACGGTTAGTCGAAGAAAGTCCACAAATGCTAAACCCTCCAAATATATAGAAAATTAAAAACTGTAATACAACAAGTCCTAATTTATTAATCCTCAGAGCTCAAATAATAAGCGATGTCTTTTTCACTAAGGCAAATCTTTTGAACCTGTATGGGAGAAAATAAAAAAAAAAAAAAAAAAAAAAAAAAAAACAATTTTTATATGAAACACCCTACCTGTTATGTTAGTTCCCATTTTAAATTAAAATTTGAGTTTTTGTTTTATTAATTTAAGTTTCAAAGAAACACGTTTCAGCAACACAAACATCATTTTAAAAAGATAAATATTTTACGAATTTTCGTAAGATAATTTCTTAAGCATTTCAATTTGCAAATTATGTTTTTTTTTTTTTCTTACTTCAGAACAAAAAAGTCCTGGCTTCAGGCACAAATATATTTAAAGAATTTAAAATGTTTTATCTCGAAAATGCGAAAAAGCCATTTTCACTATGTTAAGATTTTAAATTAAAAGATACTTCCTTCATCAAATATAATCAAGTGGATGAGGCAAGAAGTCTTTTGTTTATTTAAATCTTCAACAAGCTTTTTTGTTCTTGCTCGACTTCTTAAAGGTGGATCCTTTGTCAATAAATTTAAGTAAAAGCCACGTCACACACATGTTTCATTTATAATTTTCCACGCTTACACAAGATAAGTTACAGTGGGATGTTTCACAATAAAATAAGACTTAGGTCTTAGGAATTTCCAATTGGTAAACAAATCATAGGAAGTACAGACTTTATGATTTCTCACAAAAAGCAAGTCAAAAAAACTTAAATTTTTTTTTAAATTCTAAAAATTCTGTATTTTCATATTCTGTCCCACAAATGCTGTTTCACAAAATTCAACTACCTGAAAAGTCCGGGATGGACGAATTTTTTCGGGAATTGTTATTTATGGACCGATTTGGCTCAAATTGTTTAAATACAAAAAATCCTTTGGCAAAATTTGGAGCCGATAGATGGCGCATAACTTTCAAATCAATAATATTAAGAAAAAGATCAAGAAGCAAATTTTCCAACTTAAATTTTTAAATTCACTTGATTTGCCAAATTTTCCAGAAATTAATTTAATTTTAAGAATTGGATCACCAATCATACTGCTCTTAAACTTCAAAACCAAAATTATGAACGGAAAATATTGGATTAGGGATCAGTTTATGTAGCTATCATTGAAATGTATCATTGAAAATTTTGATTTCAATTTTTAAAACTATTTAACAAATTATAAATGCTTTAATTTATATCAAAATGAAGCTCTTGGGTCCTAGAATTTTTGTATTCTAAAAAATACTAAATTTTAATTTAAAATGTCTTCTAAACACACTTTACTCATTTCAGTGATAGAAATCAATTTCAATGAACAGCTAATTTTCGTTTCTTTAACTTGGAAGACAATCGTCCCACTGAGTGTTCGATTCTCTTTCTATTCTCAAATGTCAGTTTTGCTTTCAATGATCAACTCTAACCTCAAATATCTAGGGTTGGTGGTTTTCAATCAATGACAGGATATTTTACTGAAACAAATTTTTCAATGGTTGCTACACTCATTTGCTTCAATGATGCATTTCAATGAAAGCTATAACTGAGGACTTACAGAATAGAATCGACAAAAATATCAGTGACAAGTTTAAGGAAGCCATAAGATCCGATGATTCCAACAAATTCTCTAATTACATTTGAATGCTTACAATTTCCAATTCATCTGACATATGCAATGACCATCAATGTACTTGAGAGTACGTCCGAAATTGGGGCCTAGGGTAAGCTGATAAGCATTTATATATGTGCGGGTATTACGGTTGAATTGTTTGAGGGAAGGAATACAAAGGGCTATTTCACTAAAGCACTGCTTACTAGTATGAAAATAGCGGTAACATAATGATATATAGAAATAAAATGCAATGTAATAGACTAGGAATTTTAAAAACGAAAGTTATTAAAGAAAACTGTTCATAAGGATAAAATGAATTTTTTAAATTCTTTTATTAGTAAGAGATAAAAACAGAATGCTATGCAAATATGAATCTATGCAAGAACAAAAATTATAAGTCATTGTAATGGTTCCTTAAAAAAATAAGCTTTTATGTACAAAATTTTTAAAACATTTTTAAGAAAAAATTTTGGTACGCCAATTTAAAGTTGTTATTATTGTTCGAATAAAAATTAAACTATGAAAAAATACTAAGCCGTTCTTGAAATATCGAATTTTCCAACAAAAAAAAGTTTTGAAATGTAATGTTTTTTAAACTTTTTAGGAAGTTCTTTATAAAAATTTTCATTAAAATCCGTTAAGCCGATAATGAGAAATTCAAAACTCGAAAAAATCGTTCTATGGTAGGTACAGTCAGTAATATCTAGATTTCAAATTTTTTTTATTAAATTATAGATCGTAAAAATTAATCAAAAGAAAAAAAATTTTAGCAAAATTCTCGGAGCCGTTTTCGAGAAAAATATGATTTTCGAAAATCATTTTTTAACATTTGTATGAAAGGTACCGTTAGTTTTAGATAAAACAAAAATTTTTTTTGCTCGAATCTTGTAGATTATGTTAAGAAACTTTTATTTGTCAAGTTTGAAAAAAATTGATCTTATGGTTTTCGAAATATTGAGTTTCCAAAAAAAAAATTTGAATTTTTTTTTTTTTAAATCCAAAAAATAAAAAATTTAAAATTTGAATTTGTAGTAATATTTGAACTTTTGAGGAGCTTTAGCATAAAAAAAAATGGTTTAAATCGGCTGTACTGTTTTTGAGAAAATCAAAAACAAAAAAAAATGGACTCAGAGGGGCTACCAAAAATAACAATTTTTTTTGAAAATTTTTTTTCAACCATTACCTAGTCTTAACTAAATGAAATTTTTTAAATTTTTTTTTAAATTCTGTGGGACAGTTTTTGAGAAAAAAAATATTTATAAAATTTCGAAAAAAAACCGTATGGTAGGTACAGTTATTTTTGGTCTTAAAAAAAAAAGAAAAAAACGTGTGGGGTGAAAAAATCAAAACCCATATCTACCAAGTTTGAAGAAAATCGGCCGAGCCGGTTAGGCTGTAGTCGAACCGACAGACAGACAGAATTGCGAGACCCACTGTTTTGGTCTTCGCTATCATCGTAATGTCAACTTTGATCAACATCTCGAGTTCGATTTTTTTTTCCGAATGCATAACTTGCCTTATAGTACATATAAGTCGCAAGTAAAAATTGCGGCGGTACTCGACAGATACAAATGTTTTAGTTAGACAACTGTCGTCTATCGTTTTTAGAACTTTTGTCTTTTGAATTCTGTCCAAGAGACTCAAGTGGGTTTTTTTGAGCACCTGCCCAAATATGAAAGAATAAAAGCTATATATATTTCAGCCACATCAGAAGGGATACAAAATTTCTTGCATCGGCGAAGAGAACGTGAACACTTAGCAGGGTTTTTGGCGACGTCAAATATGTGATCACTCCACAAAAGATAGTCTGTAATGCACACACCTAGAACTGAAAGCTATTCAGTGTCCTCGATGCAAGTGCCATCTATAGAAAGTGGCATTGAGGGAGGGTTACGCTTAAAATTCTACACGGTTTTTGATTCCCCATTGGATAATGGTGTCAAGATCAGAATTTAATGAGCTTACCATACGCTGCCGTTTCAAGTCCACTTCCGAAGGACAAGGATATGAATCTAAAAACGAATATGAAAAGCTTAAGGTATTGTCATCAGCGAAACAATTTAGTGGATTAGCAGTTTAAGACAAAAGACCATTTATGAATATATGAAAGAGTGTCGGAGACAAAACGGAGCCCTACGGCACACTAGCGTTTATTTTGTGGATTTCATACTTAAAACGGTAAAATACAACTTAAAGGTAAATTCTAATCCAACGAAGAAGAGATTCATCGATACCAAGTGGTTTTGCCAGCGTTTAAGTACACCTCTTAAGGAAAATAGGAGGTATTCTATCCGGGCAAGCGAATTTGTAAATTTCAAGATTTTAATAATACTTAATACTCAATACTTAATAGGTATTTCGAAAATTTTTTAAAAATGACACAAATATTGTACTGATCTTGGGACATTGTAGTTTTAGTCTTAATTTATGGTCACTTAAAAATTTTATTCATCGAATATCGTCTTTAGAGGTCTTTCCAGCTTGTTTGAACTTTTTCCGGTTTGTTTTTCAGTATGGTTGGCCTTATAACATCGATCGGAAACTTACTTCTCTGAAGACAATAACTTCTTTATAGTCAAACCATGAGTTCTTTTTTGGTTCGATAGATTTTTTCCTATTTGGGATAAATATGATTTTTTTATAACCGCTGTAAGACAGGTGCAGTTGGTTTTGGTGCAAACATTTCTTTGGTGTTTGGTATATGTACAAACATGATAAGTCCATGATATAATTTGTATTTTTACGCCCACTTTACATAGACCTAGAGGGCTTAACCAGGTTGACTGATTAACCTTAAGTTTTGAATATTTATGAAAATATTCTTTAAAAAATTATGTTCCAAATTTTAAGAAAATCAGTTTACTCATATAGGTTTTAGGTCGCTGTAAAGTAAACGTAAGGATACTCATTATTATATGGAGTTATAATGTTTCTACCAAAAACAACAAATTTTATTTAACCAATATGAAGACATACAGACAGATGGAACTGCTGAAACCACTTTGTTAGTCAAGTCTGATCAAAATTTTTAGTTTGAATTTTTTTCCAAATGCAAGACTGTGGATGGAAAATGGATGATATTTCATGAAGATCATTTTTAAATGAAAGATTGTAAAGGTATGATTATAAAACAAAAATCAATAAACCAACTTGAGATCTGTAGTTTGATGGAAAACAAAAGAAAATACCAATACAAATTATATGAAAAAAATATTATCTTAAGATAACAAGCTAAAGAACTATATTTTTATGTCAAAACTGATTTTAGAAAATCATGTTTTAAATTATAACCGTTTCTTATTTAAAAACGTGAGAACATATATTCACATATTATATTCATATCTTGTGGTTAAACATATCAGAATATTCAAAAATGAATTCTTTCCTAATTTGAGAAGTTTCCACTTCTATTTTCCAAATCATTAAATTTAATCACTCTTTTCTTCTTTCAAAGATTTTTGTGGCAATAGAAGACTTCAAAGTTTTTTCTTTAATTAATTTCTTTGTATTATTGAAAAGTAAATAATACTTAAATTTGTGTCATTAACCATGGGTGTTGATGTTCAAATAATTCAAAATTCTGCCTTTCCACAAAAAATGTTACTCTTCAATATTATATTATTCATTCTGATCAAAGGTGGTCGAAATTTCCAAATAAATTTTTTTTTAAAAAGGAATTTTAGAGTCCTTATTTGAACTACTAATAAATAATTTTTGGTACAGACAACAGTCCGGACTTAAGCCTAAAAATGAAGCAGTTTTTTAAAAATATACATTTTTCCGCCACGTGAAGACTTATCCCAATTCCTGTCCTGAATCTTAATTTTATTATATTTTATTTATTTTTTTTTTATTTTAATTCCATTACAAACCTTCTAAAATTGTCATCAATGGGTTGCTGGTTTACTCATTACATGTTGTTCAGGCATAACACTAACAAGATGTAATTCAGTTAAACTAGTATGCCCAACAAGGATGAACACGAATAAAATAATGTGAATTATAAGCGACATAGAAATAAGACACGGCATTCTCCGCTTTAGTTCAGCCACCATCCCTGGAGGTAAAATATCTGAGACAACAACCTTCAGTCTCAGAACATCGTGCCACACATCTTTCCTATCCTTCTTTCTCTTCCTTAACTTCACGCCCGCGCTGTGTTGAAACATTGAAAGCGTAATCATAATCCCTTGAGCGCGTGTAGATTATAAAAAAAAAAAAAAAAATGGATGGTATCAAGTTCAAAATTCATAAAATAAATGCTGGTGTACCCCAGGGCTCCGTTTTATCTCCGACTCTCTTTATTTAATTCAATGCTTCTAACACCCAATGCTGTCTTCTGTCGCTAAAGCAAAATCTTCCTCTTATATCGCTATCCATGACCGGCACTTGTTTTGATAAAACTGAAAAGCTCTTAGTTTTCGGTATGTGTATCACAGAATTAACGACGCACGCCAAGAACGCTGGTAATTGCTTAGGTTTCCTTCTATGTTGCGAGTAGTTTTTTACCCCTTCTGTTCTGGGTGTAATCTATAAGGCTTATATTCGTCCAAAGCTCGAGCACAATTCCCAAATTTTGGCAGGTGCTCCAACAACCCACTTGAGTCTCTTCGATAAAATTCAAAAAAGTATATTTAAAATGATAGGTGATAGAAATATAACGGAAACATTTGCATCTCTCGAGCACCGCCGCAATATTTCTTGTCTTTTACCGTTATTTCTATAAATTCTATAGCGAAATAGCCAGTTGCAATTTTTCCCTTAAGCAATTTAACGACAATACTCGCGCCTTTAGGAATGCTCATCAGTTTACTCTTAAGTACAACTTCGGACGTACTGTTCAATAAAGAGATTCTTTCTTTAACAGCACTAAACGAATGTAGAATGCTCTACCCAGCTCTATTTTTCCTTCCCACTATAATATTCAAAAATTAAAACGTAATGTGCACCGGTATCTCATTTTAAACCCTTCCTTGTTTTCCTAACGTTTGTACCGTGATAATCATGTAAAAGGTAGTACTAACCCCTTGAGCCCGCGCTAATTATAAAAAAGAAAGAAAACAAAAATTGAAATTGTTATAGACAGTATATAAGGAGATGATATTTAATCAAAATCGTTTGTTCCGATATAGAGAGCATTTACAGAAAAAACCAAATAATTTTAATAGAGATACCGCTGCAACTTGGAACTAAGTCAAAACACTTAAATTTGTCTTCTAGAGAAATACATAGAAATGCTTCGTATGCTCTTAATGCACAGATGGTCAGACGGGCCCACAGTGAAAGCCCTAAAAATTACTATTTTGACTACTCCATCAGCCTTATTTATGTTTAATTTATAAATTCAATTTTTTGTTCAATATAAGGCCAAGCCAATACTTAACCTTCCAATGGAATTTTAAATAAGTCCTAATAAAAACAATTCACAACATTTTCAAAACAAAAAACATTCAGGATTTTGTTTAATATCGATTTGTAAGTTTTGGCTCTATAAATAAAGAAAAATTAAATTAAGGCAAAATTTGTCTACTGTAGGCACATCTCCGCAAGCTTCAACTGCAATCCCGACACACAATACAATTCATTACTCATTGATTTCGTACCTATCCTTGAGGAATACAAGTCTAACTAAGATTTCCATCAAATGAAGTTAATTTGCATAGCAAAAGGATCCGTAAGTGAGTTTGTATGCTTAATCTATTTTTTGATATCTTCTGTTGCCTTAGAGATATTTGGTTAAAACGTGTTTAATTAAATACAACGACAACTCCATCTAGAGAAATCGGAAAATCTCGGCGGCTTTTTGACACCTACACGATAAATCCGTGGCATTTAATATAAATGGCACGGCTGTGTGGCACGTACTTTCTCCTAATGGTTTTACTCCGTTTAGTTTTTTTTTTTGTTGAAAATTTCGAACGAATTCTTATCGATTTCTTAATAAATGTTTATTTTTAAACTACTTTAACGTATGTATACACATATCGCGTAAAATGTAACAAATAAAACAAATAGTTAAAAAAAAAATCACCAATCAAAAATATAAGGCTTATGAAATCTGTAAAAAAAAAAGATTAAAGTAATAAATAATTTCGAATATCACCGAAATAACCCCTATCATTCATTTAAATTATTTGAGTCTAAAAATAAAATTCCGAGTTGAATGGGAATGTTGGAAATTACTCAGAATAAAAATTTAAAAAATATTAAGTATACGCACGAGTGATCCAATCGGTATCATTCTCGTTACGTTTTCTTAGCCCACACAATCAAAAATATCCTGTTCCATTACACATTTATAGCTTGACACGAAATCTTATTTGTCTTAGAAATCCCTCTCGCCCAACTTCCCCCCCCCCCTCCCTCCCCTAACACACCAAAAGTATTTTTTTATCTTTATGTCACAAAGTGAGCGTATTTCTCATAGATCCGTTTCTGAAAACATTTTAGCTTTATTGGCTGCAAATATTGACATTGGCCCGAGGAGCCAGAGTCCACAATGATGACGATAATAGTGATTGCCATTAGGATGTGTTGTCTGGGTCTATCGATGCTGCGGACGACAAAAATCGAAAACTCAGACCGGAATCATTTTTGGCCAAAATGAATTCAACATAAATGTCAGCTTTGGTTGTATACAGAATAATCGAATCTCGTCCTCCATTAATATCAATTTTCATTGAATGATGAGGAATCTCGATGTGGATAGGAGCTTAGCAGTCTAATTAGGTATTCCTCTGAATGGAAAAGTTGGTTGTTCACCGTGTGCTGAATTGTAATTTTTTTATTAAAACTATGGGATTTATCGGACATTAAAACCATGATGTTTTGTGTGTGGGCTTTTGTAATAATCCTAAACCATAATGCAAGGCACTCGCTTATATACATATTCATCTGTTAGGAATTGAGATCTATCTTAAATGCAAATGGTTTTTGCAACGAATATTTATTCCGCTAGATTTATGTACGAGTATGTGCACAGATGTTACTAGAAATATATTAGCTCAATAACACTGTTCTGTCTACGATGCAAGGCGTTTCAACATAAAAATGGAAAAACCAACATGTTTAATGTAAAAGCAAATTTATATCAACAACATAGGCGTTCATTATTATTTTTGCGGGGGGATGGATTCATTTTGAAAGAGATACATTTAACTGAATTCCGAAGAATTTTTCAAGTATATTTTTAAACGAAAAATGTGTGTTCTCCTGAGATCATGGTTGTTAAACTCAACTGTAAGCCTTATTCTTATGTTTTAATAGAAGTTTTATTGAAATATTTTCTTGACTTAAATTTTATGGTTAGTAAAAAAATATTTTGAGACTAGACCTCCATATTTAACTTCTCAATAGATATCCACCCAAAAAGAAGTGGAGAATTTTTAAGACTAGAAAAATGCTCTCTTTTACTTCTACTTATCATCATAGCCCTTCAAAATTGGCAGAATATTGTGGGTCCCGTATGCCGTTAATGTGCCGAATTATCTCATCCTTTAGCTCTTGAATTGTTGCTGGCTTATTGATGTACACCTTTTCTTTCAAATAACCCCAAAAGAAAGAAGTCCAACGGTGTCAAATCACATGATCTTGGCGGCCTATTGACATCGCCACCACGTGAGATAACACGGCCATTGAATTTGTCGCGAAAAAGAGCCATTGTTTCGTTAGCTGTGTGGCAAGTGGTGCCGCGCCGTCCTGTTAAAACCACATATCTTCCACATCCATATCTTCCACCTCGGGCCATAAAAAGTTCGTTATCATCTCACGATAGCGAACACCATTCACAGTAACTGCCTGACCGGCCTCATTTTGGGAAAAAATACGGCCTGATGATGCCGCCAGCCCATAAACCGTACCAAATAGTCACTCTTTGTGGGTGCATTGGTTTTTTGACAATCACTCTTGGATTATCATTCGCCCAAATGCGGCAATTCTGCTTATTGACGAATCCACTGAGGTGAAAATGTGCCTCATCACTGAAGATGATTTTCTTCGAAAATTCATCATCCACTGTTGCCATTTCTTGCCACCATTCTGACCATTGACGACGCTTGAAATGGACAAGAGGCTTTAGTTCTTGAGTCAATTGCACCTTGTAAGCGTGTAAATGCAAGTCTTTATGCATAATGTTCATCAACGACGAGCGTGAGAGGTGCAATTTTTGGGCACGACGATGAGTTGAGGTGGACGCCTGGAAGGCTATCGCGAACAGCAGCAATATTTTCTGCAGTACGAGCTGTACGAGCATGCACTGGTGTTTTCACATCTCCTACAGACTCGGCTTGCTCAAATTTTTGCACGATTTTTCTGATTGTACGCACATTTGGACGATTGAATTTACCGAAAAAATCACGAAGTGCACGATATGAATTTTGATTTGAACGCCCATTTTCATAATAATAACCCTGAATAACTTTAACGCGTTGCTCGATTGCGTATCTTTCCATGGTTCAAATTGAGTTAGTCTGAAATTGAGAAATGTCAAATAAAATGCAGAAAAAACTTGACGTTTAGGTCAACATCGGCCATTAAAATTTAACCACCCTTTACATTTCGGACCGCATTCAAATTATTTTTTTTTTATATTAAGCGCGCACTCAAAGTGTTATAAATACCCTTATAATGTTATAACTTATAAGTAACACAGTGCGAGCAGTAAAGAACATTTTGGTTATATTGGATGGCTTACAGTACTGAAATTCAGTAAATAAATATTTGTGTACCCCAAGGCTCTGTTTTATCTCCTACTATTTTTCAATTATTCATTTACAATCTCCTGTCTGGAACGTCTTGTCCATTTAATTATTTTAGGTAGGTAGGTAGAAATGGTGACAGCTGGCAGATTAGCCTTGTTGCCCAACTAGCACCATTTTGATACCATACCTCGTGTGAACCTGTGGATAGAATTGATATGGGGAATTGAAGACATTCTTAGTGAGTTATCCAATTCAGATTAGATTCAAAAAGAAGAAAACATCTAGTAGATTTAGATGTCTGATATTGTGGGTTTGTTTTGCAAAATCATTCGGAAATTGGATCACTCACTCAAGCGGACCACCACACTGATCTAAGACCATCTAAACTAGTGCTGTAAAAGTGGTCAATCTGATTGAATGATAATTTGGCTCCCCTTACCGTAACCTTCCGTAAAAACCAACAGTCTGCTAGCTCAGTATATGCAAAATTAAATGGACGGTACAGAAGTAACCGTGGTTTGTCCTAAATTAAGTCTTTGATCTTCATTTCCAAACGTTCGTCAATTTCGTCAATAAATGCCCTTCCTAATGATTGTGCTCTACATAAATTTGGCCAGAGCAGGGCATTTGCAGAGAATATGGGAGACTGTTTCTTAGTATCGCTAATCTCCACAGCTATGACAGGTAGTATTGTGAGGTATGCCTAGCTTGGCTGCATGCTCTCCTATTGGCCAGTGTCCCCTACGCGTAGCTACGATCGTTCCTATGTCTTGCCTGGTTCTGGTTATCAGATCAAGTGCAAGCGTTCAGGATTTATTAAAGAGTGGGTCAAATATTGCTAAATATAATGCAGTTAGTTAAACTGCTCCACCTACGCTACGTCTTGATTCATTAAAAAAATTAAGAGACTATTAACCTTCATAACTACGAGTGGAAAGTTAACTCTTTCCGCAAGTCAGTTATGAAGAGCTTATCGTTGCCTTGTTAGCTCGTCCGCCATTTCAATCTTATCAATGCCACATTCATCTGGAACGCAGATAAGAGTGACATTAAGGTTAATGTTGCGGCTACAAAGTTCATTCTTATATTGCTTGACCAATTTGGAGGATGACGTACTAGAATTAATGGCTTTAACAGCCGCTTGATTGTCTGTGATAAAAGACGTATTGCGGCTCTGGTTTGGATCTTGTTTGAGAATCTTTATTGCTTCACTGATTGCTTTAAGCAAAGGGATAAACGATTTTGATATATTTAGAGTTTCAAAAAATATTGCTGAACCAAAACCACACTCAATCTTTGAGCCATCAATGAAGATAGTTTTGTTGATGTCTTTCATCACGACATCATCACCCCAGTCTTTTCTTGATGGAAACATAACCTTAATATCTTAACTGATGACCATTTTAGGGGTCGGTGGGAATCGAAAAAATCTCTAGTGGAATCAACTTTTGCTTTAAGGTTTCGAAAATTCAAGAGTTAGATTCTTTTAATTTTGATATGCTGAAAGATACTAGATATTTTATGTGTAAGTCAAGTGGTAAAAGGTGCAGAAAAACACTTAATGCATCAGTTGAGCAAGATCTCAGATACTTTATTGTGACAACGCTAGCACATCTTTGTACTTTTTTACTGATGTGCGAGCCATGATACATTCAAAAAAAAATATAATCATCTCAGATCAAAAACCCACTTTTTAGCAAAGGGCTTACTAGAGGAGAAACCTATGCTGGCCTTCTTATACCTTTCTTTAATTTTTAGTTTTCATTTCAACTTAGGGTATAGAATAACACCTAGACATCTTGCACTGGAAGAGAGAAAGAGTGTTTAAACATTTAATCTTGGTAGAGCGGTGGGGTGTATCTTAGTTTTGGTAATAAATAGCATC
The DNA here is from genome assembly GCA_963931855.1 of Philhelius festivus. NCBI lineage: Eukaryota > Metazoa > Arthropoda > Insecta > Diptera > Syrphidae > Philhelius > Philhelius festivus. Next base: position 192,393,628 of record OZ007556.1, on the reverse strand, counting down.
AGTTCAATTATGCATTGGTTCACACCTAGTCCACAACTTGTAGCTCAGTTTCTAACTTTTCTTAAAACTATTTCTGTAATTTCACTTAGCATAGGGCTGAGCCTTCCTGAAACCAAGTCATCTGCATATACGCAACCGCCAAGTATTTTATTCATGACTTAAAGCCATAGTAGTCTCAGGTATTCATTTATATTTCTATATTCACATCACTGTTCTTTGAATGCTAAACACCAACGACAACGTAGATCTTTAAATTCTGATGAAAGCTTTCTTCAATGATGAATCCAAAATCGTATAGAATGTAAGGCTCAACAACTCAGTGCTATGTCTTGTCGAAAGCGATATCCACGTCCTATGCCGCTATTCATGAGCTCTAATTACATCAAAGGAACCAAAAATACTTTCAGTACTCGGTATGTCCATTACAGAACACCTTTCAGGAATTGATCACATATTTGACGTCGGCAAAAGTGCTGCTAAGGTTTTCTAAGTTTTCAAGAAATGTTGTAACTTTCTTTCCAAAACTAGAGTATTATTTCCATATCTAGGCAGCTGTATTATATACAACTTTTGAGTATCTTGGATACAATTTTAAATAGAGGTTTGAAAATAATAGTTGATGAAACATAATAGCAACCTTTACATCGGTGGAACACTGTCTTATAATTTTGTTTCTTTTGATAAACAAAAAATCTATTGAATAGCTAGTTCCATTCCATCACTTAAAGATCCCCGGATAAGGAAACGATTCCAAGACTAGTACTATCACAAATTATAAATTCGGAAGGAATGTGAATAAAAGACTGGAGCAAAACGAATGTTCAACATTTAGCCGACGAAAACCTAGATTCGCTTAAAGTGAAATTTGGTAATTTTTTGAAGAAAACAATGTGATGTATGATAAGTTTAAGAGAGAAGCTGATTCGTCTATATACAAGGCTTACAACAGTAAATTAAACCATTTCTTAAGCCACAAGACCCATTTTTTCCTAACAACTTCGCTGAAGAAAGTGGCCTGTTATTCAAAGTTAGAGGTAAACCCATATGTTTGATGTAATCCAAAAGACTGATAGGACGTGTTCCATTTCTTGGAATTTGCCGAACACAAAAGGAATTTCATAAGATCTTCCTTGGCATAGACAAACTTAATTTAGAGGAAACTATCAACATATTGAATGGAGAACGAAGTGGGACCTTCTTCATGAGTATAATTTGAGTACTATGTGTAACAGAACGCTCATTGTTAAGGAATGTTTTTAAAGTTTCGCTATGAAAATTATTCAGAAGAATTTAATGTACATATATTAGTTTTTCTTTTATTATGTACAAATTATAATTTATATGTCAGTATGCCACACGGCCTTCCGCGAAACCATTCAAAGACTAAAGTCATACTTTCTACTAAGAACATTTTAATACTGAGAACTTTTTAACAATACCGATCTAGTGTTTTATCCTAACGGCAGCTTTCCTTGATGAACATTTCTAGCTTTCACATTCTTAGCCGATTTATCGAAAATGAGAGAGGTTTGCCTTAACTGTAACTTGATAAAGGCACCCGCAGAACGAAAGTTTAAATTCGGATTTGGCATAATGATGACATAGGAATCACAGACGCGCTATCAAATATTCTACATATACCCTGCCAAGGCTTCCCAAAGAGTTCATTGATGACTTTTTCGCTTTCCAGCTTGTCATTAATCCGCTCACTCTTCCACTGAAAATTAGAGGACTTCATGTCTAAATATTAAGAATTAACAGAATACCTTCCCATTTCATTCTGACCAATTGGAAGATTTGACACGATACTTTTTCCAGTTACCAGTATTGTAACATTCTTTGGTAACACTGGACAGATTCGAGCTTTAGAATATCAGTTGAAATTTTTATGAACTATTAATGATATTTAGGTATTAAGACATCGGGTGGCAGTACCACAGTGATTTTTAATACTTCTTACTGCTTTCAGATTCTTTAGTTCCTCAAATCAACAAATCTCTGAGCTACCAGTAATGATAGAAGCCAAGAAATGGTAAGAGTATTCGCCAAAACTTCTGCTTTTTTTCAGTTAAACCATACATTTTCCGAGTAGCATTGTTTTTTTAGAATTATTAGAAGATTTTTTCTACATTTAAAATATTGATAAGAAAATAATGCCCCCACTACCTATTTTGTTCACCCGCCTCTGATTTACTTTGTATATATTGGCCGAAAATATATTTGAAGAAGATACAATTTAAAAGGTTTGATGTTTAGAAGGCCATTTTGCCATGATAACATAATAAACGTTTTCGATCTTTATTATATGGTGAACCCTTTTTTTAGGTGTTATATTGGAGGCAACAGGAAATTGTACCTCTTATGGCAATATTGTGTTGAATTTTCAGAAGACTATAATATACTGTCACACTTAAACTGCAACCGAATGTATGATCATAAAAAATGAAAATAAATTGGGTTGACTTAACATTTTCTATATGTACTTTGTGTGTGGTTTATGGCGTTGTTCATTTTAGAGTATATATACCTTTTTTTCATGTCTAAAGATGGAATCTAAACATTTTATTTCCGGTCTTAGACAGAGGAGGGTAATAATTCCCTTTCTTGTATTTATTTAACAAAATACACTTTTTTCATAATAGAATTAAGAGGCTTTACTGTATATCGTGACAGTCATACACACGTAGGTTATAAAAAGAAAACAAACCGAAAGAAGTTAGAAAGAAATATGAAAAAGGGAAATTTTTTATTCAAATATAGGGTAGGCAATAAAACTGCGCGAAATTTAAAAAAAAAATCAAGAAATTAGCACCATATTACATTGTTTAAACTTTTACAGATGATTGCGGTCATATTGTTGAAGTTACATCTCGGCAGTCTTTATTAAATATGTTTCGCCATTTCTATTTTGTTCAAAACAGAGAATTATAGCAAAAGCTTAAAGTGAAACTTAAATATGTCGGTCTCAAAGATTAGTCACTTTCAAAGAATTTCAAAACCACATAATATTTTTACACGTATTTAGTGGTTGTGTTTCAATTTTTGATCTTAACGACAAAGGCGAACTAAAATCGTTCAAGCTATTTGAAAAGAGTGATGATATACCGAAGTATAGTCCAGAATCAATTACCCTCCCAAAATAGGTTTTGAAAATAGACTACGACTTTTTTCAATTTTACAAAGCAGCTGCGGACGAATATGGTTTCGATGTTTGAAGATATTTCACATGTATCCCTCTAACCAGTCTCAACAAGTCTGTACAATTATATTCCCTATCTCAAAGATCTACTGCTGCTAAACAACAGCTCTATAGACTATATAACTATGTATACGACTTTCATGTTCAAAGTTCACTTAGAAGAAGAAGTCCTAGTCCTGAAAACTGGTGATGAGCATTAAGTAATAATGTTGCGGAACCTACAACCACTCTGTTAAAATTAGCACCTGATGAACTTCTAAAAAAAAACAAAATTTTCTAATTGAAGTATGAACGTTGCGGTTCTAATTGTGGCTGTCGAAAACTCGCATTAAATTGTTATTTATGGTCAATGTCATGTGTACAAACTCTGTACAATTCTATTTATATGAAGAGGACATTATTGATGATATAGAAACATTAATTAACATGCCACAACACGGAAAGAAACAATTAGAGATTGATTAGATATGTTAAATACATTTTGCTTGCTAAGCTCAGTAGAATGGGGGTAATCATATAAATATAAACGCATCTGACACTTGATATTTAAGGTGGTGCGGAAGAAAGGCCACAATATATAACCAATATAGGTACGCCAACTCAGACAAAGCTACACTACTGACACACCAGAGGTCTACTATAGAGTTTCTCTTTGTATTCCATATATGAATTCTATAAGCTATTCGCTGGAATCGCAGCTTAGAGATACAAACAAAATAATTCTCTGATTATATTCGCTTCATCCAAAAAAATGCAAAAATTGAGAAAAAGTGAATTCACATAGAAAATGAAGCAAATCGATAGAGTCTATAACGTAGACATATTTATAGAAGCATAGCTTTGGTATGATCTTTGATATTGTAAAGAGGCATAATTTACTAGCTTTGTTGAATTTTACAAAAATCATTTCCAATTTCTACCAAGTTTAAGGAAAATCTTAGAGGTGTGCCTATCGTTACCTTCAACTTCGTGCAATGCTGATGGAAGTTTCATAGATGAGTGGAACTGATTAATAAAATCTTTCCTTCGGCTTTTTTTTTTTGGTCACTGTATTTTTGGCAATAAAACAACAAAGTTACATTTGCTTTCCCTCAAATTGGTCAATAAATCATCTTAAGATAGAAGTTTCAGCCCTCTCCGCAGAGTAAAAACTTGATTGCGGTCGGCAATGAGCAATGATCGACTCTGTGGCCTTCGTATGTTTACCTCACATAAAGATCAGTTATCTACTCAAGCTGAAAGAACATTATTTGAAAAAAGTGTGCTAGACAGATTTTCCAGGGAAGCACCAAGAAGACTATAAAAGAAGGCTTCTCTTACCAGGAAAAGAATAATTCTAATATTTCATGCAAGGTTTAATGATTTAAGTCTGTTTTATAAGTTTTTGTCTTATTCATTAAAAAAAATACATACATAGATAAATAAAGAATATTTTTATACATCTAACTGGCGACTATTATAGGCCATTATATTTTTTAACAATGCCTTATTTGGAATTTAAATTTCTTACAAGCAAAAATCCTACGGGCGCCCATGGTTGTGACGTATATACAGATTTTTCAAAGACTTTTGAACGAGTAACTCATTCAAGCTGTTATCAAAACTAAAAAAAAACTGTTTTTTTTTTCTTCAACTCTAAAATGGTTTGAGTCTTACCTTAGGTAGAATACAACACGTTCAAATCAATAATTTTTTTTTTTTTCAGATTCTGTGAATATTACTTTCGGCGTTCCAGAAGGTAGTCACTTGGGACCTAAATTGTTTCTAAAGCAAGCTCTAAGTTTCATTTTATTAACCGCAATTCAAAAGATTTTTCAGATCCTTTTACGTTAAGATCACTATACAGGGTGTCCGTAATTCCGGTAATTCGTGTGGCATACTTTGGGATGTGATTCTTGGTCATATTCTAAGGGAAAAATTGTTATACAGTAAAGTCTGATTTTCAACTTTTACATCACTTTTTGACGATTTAAAAAAGGCTAACTTTGGTGTACCCTGACCCATGTTAAGGTCAATTTCTCTGTCAGTAGTAATAGTAGGTACCTCATTTAAGATTTTGTTTAGTAGAAATGCCAACCTTTAAAACTACGTTTAAATTGAGCTGATATGTTTTTAGGGTTGCCAGATATTTAATTTTAAATGGTGTTCATTTTTTCTTGCCCGAGCAAAATTTTGACTTTGAAGTCATTTTTTTTTTTCAAAAAAATGCGTAATAAACATAAAATTTTCTTTTTTTACCTGATGAACAAAACAATAATAAAAAAAAACTGATTAATAAGTGCACTCAAAACCCATTCATTTTATGACACTTGGGATAATCTAAAACAGGTTAAAAATCGAATTTTGGGTTTTTTACCTACATTTATTGCAGCACTTGGCAATTGGAGTGGTGTGAGTGGCAAGAATTGATAGTTTTTAGGGATTTTTTAGGACTGTGCACTCATGAGAAAAGTTAAAAGTGTACTTATACCTAGGGTAAACTACCTAGTGACCGACCCCCTTTCAGTAATGGTCACCTATCACTGTTTTTTCATTTTATTAAGGTTTCCTGTTTCTGGATACTGCCGAGGCTATTTTTAACGTGTTTAGACGTGCAAATGTCATAACAAAAGACTTCAATTGATATTTTGTAGTCAATCGTTGACGTGTAATAAAAGATGTAAGTTGAGAACCTCTGTAAATCAAAGAAAACTTGTGAATTCCTTAAGAAACACTTGAGTATAAATCAGTATTTTATTAATTTATTCGTGTTTCTTGTATATGGGACAGTGCATATTATTTCAAAACAATAATTAGTGGATCTATTTGTTAACTTTTTTTTATTAAAATAATAAAATAACTTAATTTACCGTGGGGTGTTCATAACTAAAATGTAATGTTCAATAAATTCAGTGACCGACAGGGGTGTCTATTACTGGCCCGATTAGAGGTTTTTGAGGATGTTAGTTACGGACACCATCGTTTTTGTCTTTCTTGTTTCCTTTCATTATTTACAAACCGCTTTTTATATTGCTATAAAACCACATTTTTTAGAAATTTATTACAAAATGCCTGAGCAAAATTAGTTTAAGAAGAAGATTTGTAAAATACAAGTTAAAAAAAAACGTTTACTTTCAGAAACTTCCATGGTACATGTGCAAAAACAGAAAAATATATTAGCACTTTTCTTTGCCCATCTTTAACATAGATTACTTTAATAGTGATATTAACGTATTGATTAATTACAATATTTGTATAAATATTTTTAATTCAGTAACTAACTATAACTAACATTCTTATTATATTATTTATTTTTAATTGCAATTACTTGTTGAAAACAGTTTAAGTGCCTTTGCATTTATGTTTGCTTGTTTTTATTTACATAATAATTTATCTTCATTTTATTCATAACTTTATAAGTACCTACATACTGCATAAAAAGATTTTATATACATATGTATAATATCCCTGCATTGGGTTTGTAATTAAATGGATTTCTTGTATACATACGTATGTAGATGTATCTTTTTGTTTTTGTGCGTATTAATATTTATTTATCTTATATATTAGACAAAAATTATAGTACTTTGAAAAACCTTCCAAGTTAAATATATTCTGTATTTATTTCGGTGTCGGTTTTGGTGAAAAACAAATTTAAAACAGAAGTTTTCGCATACATTTTTGACGAACCACAAGTTCTTATGAGTCAGGATTCATGATATTCCCAATTGTCAATTGAAATGTCGAATTAAAACTTTTAATTATTCAATTTTAACGTTTGACGAGCTTAGTGCCGAAAATTCCTGTTGCAATTTAGGGTGAAAAGCTAAAGAAAAAGGGTGTCCGTAACTAGGATTTGACGGGTGTCGGTTACTGAAAAAAAGGTGTCCGTAACTAAAAAAATAGTAAGCTTTTACGATTTTGTGTTTTATTTATTTTTGGAGTTTCGTACATATTTATTTCTTTAATATTGTAAAATAAAATATTAACAGTTATAATAATACACAAAAATCATTAAAATCGATCCAGCGAAAGAAAAGTTATGAATTTGCAAACTCAAAATTTCTCTTAAGGGTGTCGGTCACTGGGTGTCTTACCCTACTTGACTTGCTGGAGAAACCTTAATTACCTTACCTCCTCTCAGAGAGAGTTAAATTTGGGTAAATTAACTAAATAAGTGGTATAAAAGAATAGAAAAACAAATTCATTCATCAGATTATCAAGTCAAGTCAAGATTACAGTTCAATAAGAGCTCTTTTTGAAATGCCTTCATTTACCAGAAAAAAATACGAGTACGCAGACATTTTATTCGTTTATGGGTTGCGCAATCGAAATTGTAGAAGAGCACAACGAAGATACCAGGAACTGTATCCTAACAGATGACTTCCTTCTTGAAATGTTTTTGGAAATATCTTTCGAAGGCTTCGAGAAACTGGATCAGTTTCAACTTCAAGACCTAACGCGGGAGCTGCAAGCACAAGAAGAGTTTCGGTCGATGTAATAATACTAACAGCTGTTGAAATCGATCCTTCCATCAGCATAAGACGCTTGTCACTACAGTTTAATGTTTCCAAACAGAGAATTTCCACTATACTGCATGTAAAAAATATGTATCCATTCCATATCACCTGTGCAAGAACTGCTTCCCGATGATTTTGAAAAGAGACTCGAATTTTGTAACTGGTTGCTAGCGAGAAGCTTGGATGACAACCAGTTTATAAACAGAATTCTCTGGACAGACGAATCTCAATTTACATGGGCTTCGAACAATCCACATTCAAGACGGCAAAGATCACTTCAGCACAGATTCAGTGTCAATATGTGGGTAGGTGTAATTGGAAATAAATTAATCGGGCCTTTTAAATTACCAACCCGACTTAATTCTACTAACTATCTGGAGTTTTTACAAGCCGATCTACCAGACATATTGGGGGATGTTCCACTACTTCAACTAAGTTCATTATATTTCCAACAAGATGGTGCGCTCTGGGCCACTATGGTTGTGAAGTTAAGGATTGGGAAATGGACTAATTCACTGGCCTGCAAGATATCACTGTACTGGATTTTTTTGTATGGGGACGTATTTCCGAAGGATCACTTAAAGTAGGGCAAGAGTTATCAAGAATAAACATTCAAAATGAAATCCAATAACGGGCTCTAGCATGCATTCAAAACGTAAGAGGGTACTTTGAGCACTTATTATGACTGTGTTTGTGTGTACATACATAAAAAAATTACTTAAAACCCTTTGCACCTCAGAGGAAACAAATATTTTTTTTTTAATTTTACCTGTTTTAGATTTTGCCAAGTATGATAAAATGTATGAGTTTTTGGGTGCACTTATTAACAGTGTTGTTCCTCTACGTGTCGACTTTGATTGTCTACATTAATGCGTAGACAATTGTGTCGACAATGTAGACAATGTAAACAATGTAGACAATGTACACAATAAAGACAAAGCATGCCAGCCAATCTGTCATCTGTCATTCTTGATTTCTCTGTCACATTGTTTACTTCATTTAAGAAAATTTCAGGTGTTGATTTGAGTTTTTATTCAAATATTGGTCGACGAAAAAATAAAGGTTTTGATCAATTAGGTTTTCCTTTAATGAAAAAAAATAACAAATATGTAGCATATTCTACAGTGTGCAACAAAAATCTACAAAATACTGCAGAAAGCCGTCTTCGCAGCCACAGGTAAATAAAAATTTGTTAAAAAAAGCATATGCATATCTCAATAATAATGCCTTCACATTCATTTACGAAAGGAATGCCTGTAAGCAATCCCAATCACCTGCGACATCTGAATCCGGCGATGTCTCTATGATTGTTTTGATTGATGACAATGATTTTGGCTCGAGCTCTGATATATTAGACGAAACATAATAAGAAAAATTGAATGTCTACGTTGTCTACATTGTTGACATTGGCATGTAGACAATCATGAATTGTATACGTTGAATTGTCTACACGTAGACAATCGTGTAGTCTACATTTTTTGTCTACATGGAACAACACTGCTTATTAATGAGTTTGTTTTTATTGTTTTGCTTGTCAGGTAAAAATAAGAAAACTTTATGTTTATTACGCATTTGTTTGAAAAAATTTGACCTCGAAGTCAAAATTTAGCTTGGGTAAGAAAAATTGAACACCATTTAAAATTGAATAACTGGCAACTCTAAAAACATATCAGCTCAATTTAAATGTGGTTTTAAAGCTTAGTATTTCTGCTAAAAAAAAAAGTTCAAAATGAGGTCTATACGAGTACCATTAGTAATGACAGAGAAATTGACCTTAACATGGGTCAGGGTTCACCAAAGTTAGGCTTTTTTTTAAATCGTCAAAAAGTGAGGTCAAAGTTGAAAATCAGACTTTTTTGTATAACAATTTTTTTCTAAGAATATGAAAAAGAATCACATCCCAAAGTATGCCACACGAATTACCGGACACCCTGTATAAAGGTGCATACCTTTTTACAATCTGCTCTAATTACATTTTACATAAAATCCTAAATCTTTCCACCACAGTCGAGAATTTTCTTCTATGTATAGTATTTTCAAATTCATAACTTCTTGCTTTACAAGAGCCAAGAGTAACTTTTGAACCATAAGCCAAATTTCTAATTCAATAAATTGATGCGTTAAAACTCCCTGCTTCACTTGAAACTTTCAAAGTTGTTATGTAGAAAATTGCTGCAAGAAAATATCTGTAAGACACGAAAAACGAAACTGGCAAAAATTAAAAATGAAAAATTATTGCTTCCCATTCCCAGAAGGCAATTATATGTATCTACCTTAAGGAGCAAACACAATAATTTATACATCATGATTTATGAATCACGAACAATGAACAGGCAATTAGCACACCTGTTTGTTTATTAATGTTACAAGTCTACGAAGCCCACAATTTCTAAAAAAGCATGAAATTTTATTTATGTTAATCCACTTTCATCTGGAATTAATAGCTGCTACAAACTTTTTGATTAAGATCGAATTACACTTGCTACATTTGAGGTGGGTACTCATTGGACTTTTGAATTCTCTCAGATTCAGATATAGCACAATTCGAATAATGGCTACTTCAAACTTTACAGACACAACTGCAACAACCCTATTTTATGATGCCAATTTAATAATGTTCGTTCCATGATGTTTAGTATACTATGTTGTCAATGAGTTGCTCCTGTGTAATTTGATAAGTTACTCGTAATTGCAACCTGTTTATTGCAGCAAGGATCTACACAAACACACACACGCACACGGACTCATATTAGCAAGCACACAATGTTTCTCTGGGAAATTGCGGTGGACAAAATCAAGCATGGTAATTGGCACACGCTCCAAGGATATCGAATATTTTATAAATGCAAATTGGTCAAATGGGTTTTAGTTTTCACTCTGTTTGAGTAGTTTCTTGATTTGTTTTGAGGGTTTAATTACAAAACCAAATAAGAGAGATTAAGTCTAATTTATATGCGAAATTGGAAGTTACATTATTTATAGACCTTCCTTGTTTCTGAGAAAAATAAGTAAATGTATGTTAAAGGTTTCTCATTAAGCATTTACTATCAATAAATTTGAATAAAGCAACCTGTTAGTGAGATATCATTTAAGTTTTGATTTAACAAAGCAGACTTAACAACTGGCAGCTAGTATGATGTAGATTTAAGATGTAGAAAATGAATGCAGTCCCTAATAATTTGGCCATCGTATCATTAAAATAATTGCTTAAACATTGCAATAGATTTAAAAATTTTAAGATTGTTACTCCTTAGTCCTGAGCAAAGGACATTTTCTTTTACAACAAACAAAATGGTGCAAAATTAATCACCCCATCGGAGGATGTTATAATTTTGGCGTCGTACTTTAATCATATTTGACATTTGTGAACTAGACAGCTGCAGTATACAAAAAGACAAGCAATGAGGCGCTAAACTCCGCAAGAGTGCGAAATAATTGTGTCGATTTTTTTGAACAATATTTCAACCGAGAATATAGTGGATATAGAGGGCGGGTCAATACGTCCGTGACTTTTGGAATAAAACAGATTTTTTGATAAAAAATAATTTTATTTCTCAACGTAGTCTCCCTTGAGCTCTACACTTTTAGTCCAGTCATTTTAGGCATTTTAAACCCCAATCTGCGGAAAAATTCCTAGTGAGCTGAATTTTTGTATACACCTTTATTACGGCATTGTAATGAAGATGTGAAAAATCGACATTGATATCGTGCCGGCTAAAAAAGTTATAGGGGTCAAAAGGTCACAAAAATCAGTTTTTCGCAAATATCTCGCGATCTATTGCTCAGAGGTCAATAAAGGTCATTATAAAAATTGTTTGTCGTGAAATTGTCTACAAAAAATGTCTCGTGCATTTTTCTGTAAAGTTAACCGTTTTCGGAGTAGAGCGCTGAGAAAGCGAATATATTATGACGATTTTTTTTTTCACCTGGTGAGGAACACCACCTTCGAGGTAGAATGCAGGGCGCGTTTTCTTTACATGTTTTCCCCCGTAGGCATAATCCATGATATGTAATCGGAGGTTTTTTTTATTTACGAGTGAATAATTTTTAATTTGAATACAGAAAAATACAGAAAAATTAACTTTAGTATATAATTTTTTTTATCATTTGTTATCGATATCTTCAGTTTCTGTGTCATTAAGAATATTCTTCACTAATATTCTTCGTAGTAGTATTGCGTTTAGGTATATATCAAGTATATGGAGAATAGGAAAGCTAATATTTATTCCCAAAATATAGAAAAAAGATAGAATATTAGATGCGTTCTTAGACATAGAGGGAGCCTTCGACAACAAATCCCACGAGGCTGTAGGCACAACTTTTGTTACGAAATGCGTACCCATCACCATAACTAGATGGAAATGTTAGGCACTAAAAATACTGTCACAAAAAGGACAAAATGTAAAAAAAAGTAATCACAACAAGAGGCTGTCCTCAGGGTGGTGTATTATGACCCTTGTTGAAGAGTCTTGTAGTGGATGAATTGTTAGAAAATCTTACCTCCCAAGGTATATTCTCCATTGGATTTGCTGATGATGTTGCTATCATAGCCGTATGTAATCCAAAGAGGACTAACAATTACACGGAAATGGTGTCTATCTGTAGGAGTATCAATAAACCCCTCCAAGACGACAATCATACCATTAACAAGGAATAACTTCTGCCACATATGAAACCTATCCATCTAGCTGGTGAAGTGATTGAAACGCAGAGAGGGGTAAAATATCTAGGAATTCTATACCAGATAGTAGACTCCTTTTGAACAAACACTTAAAAGCTATAGTCGTGAAAGCCACAAAAGCCACAAAAGCCCTAATGATGTGCAAGAGACTTGCAGGCAAGTCATGCAGATGCAAACCGAACATCCTTAGCTGGATATACACTATGATGGTAAGACCAACCATTACATATGGGGCGGTTGCATGGCACAAGAGAACCGAATTATCAAGAATAAGGAAAGCTCTAGAAAAAGTCTAAGGGCTCGCGTGTATCTGTATTACAGGAGCAATGAGAACCTGCCCTACCGCAGCTATAGAGGTTCTCCTCTATCTATCCCCTCTACACGAGGCCATCAGAAGTGCGGTAATGGGAGTTATTTTGAGATCCTCGAAACAAATATCATCAAGTGGCACACTGATGGATCGAGTCCTAAGCAGAATAGTTTCAGATTTCTGAAACTGACTTCCATATCATCGCAATATCACTGAATCTTGTTGAAGTCACAGTGCAAAAGAATTCTGATGACCTCGACTTTGGGAGCTGTTCTGTGCACTATTAGGTCGACGGCATACACAACTGCCCGAGTTAGACTACCTATTAGATCGCTGGTGTAAATGCTGAATAGAATCAGCAAGTTAACACAGCTGAAGACCATTTTTAATATCGAAGATTGCGGTATGCAATTGTTAATGACACAGAAACTGAAGATATCGACAATGATAATATTATATTATAAATTATAAGTTAATTTTTCTGTATTTTTATGTATTCAAATAAAAAATTATTCACTCGTAAATAAAAAAAAACCTCTGATTACATATCATGGGAAACCATGTAAAAAAAAACGCGCCCTGCATTCTACCTCGAAGGTGGTGAGGAAACGAGTGCATCGTCATAATATATTCGCTTTCTCAGCGCTCTACTCCGAAAACGGTTAATTTTACAGAAAAATGTAAGAGACATTTTTTGTAGACAATTTCACGACAAACAATTTTTATAATGACCTTTATTGACCTCTGAGCAATAGATCGCGAGATATTTGCGAAAAACTGATTTTTGTGACCTTTTGACCCCTATAACTTTCTTAGCCGGCACGATATCAATGTCGATTTTTCACATCTTCATTACAATGCCGTAATAAAGGTGTATACAAAAATTCAGCTCACTAGGAATTTTTCCGCAGATAAAACCTAAAATGACTGGACTATTTGTCCAACGCTTCCAAAAAAAATGATTTGTCGAGGTCCTCAAAATAGGCCTTTGTTTGGGAGATGACTTCATCATTGGAGTCAAATCTTTTTCCACCAAGCCATTTCTTCAGGTTTGGGAACAAGAAGTAGTCGCTCGGAGCCAAATCTGGAGAATAGGGTGGATGAGGGAGCAATTCATAGCCCAATTCATGGATTTTTGCCATGGCAACTGCACATGTGTGCACCCTTGCATTGACTTGGTGGAAAAGAACTTTTTTCTTGGCCAAATGAGGTCGTTTTTTTCAAATCGTCATTGAATCGGTCCAATAAGTTGGCATAATATTCCCCATTGATTGTTCTTCCCTTTTGAAGGTAGTCAAAGTGGATTATCCAGCTTGCATCCCAAAAAACAGTCGCCATAACTTTATTGGCTGACAAACCCACCTTGGCCTTCTTTGGCGCCGATTCACCCTTAGAAACCCACTGTTTTGACTGTTGTTTGGTCTCTGGTGTGTTGTGATGGATCCATGTTTCGTCCACGGTTACAAAACGGCGCAAAAACTCCTCCATATTGCGATTAAACAACGCCAAACCTTCCTGTGAAGTTGTTACACGATTGCGTTTGTGGTCGACTGTGAGCAAACGCGGCACCCATCTTGCGGAAAGCTTTCTCATGCCCAAGTGATCATTCAAAATTGAAACCACTGAGCCATGCGAGATCCCTACGGCTTCCACAATCTCTCGCACTTTCAATCTTCGGTCGGCCAACACCATATCGTGAATTTTTTCGATTGTTTCGGGTGTAGAGACCTCAACTGGGCATCCAGGACGTTCGGCATCTTCAGTGCTTGTACGGCCACAACGAAATTCAGTAAACCACTTTTTTTGGTGGAGAGACTTGTTGAAAGAGGCCAGGACCGGAACCCGGTTGTCGAGCCGATGATGATGATGATGATGATGACTTTTTTACCATTGAAATCGATGGTGCAGAGTCCCCACAGTATTTATCAAGCTTAGCCTTGGTCTCGGTAATGGTTTTTTTCGCAAGAAATAATGCTTAATAAGCACACGAAATTCACTTTTTTCCATTTTCTCCTCAAATTAGTGAGTAGTCTGATAAAAATAGCTGTCAAACACAAACTAACTGACGCAGCAAGTTTAAATTTTGACAGGAGTCAACTGACAGATGCCTGTTGACAGGAACAGTGTTGCTGTTTCAGTAAAGAGGTCAGAAATTCAAAAAGTCACGGGCTTATTGATCCGCCCTTAGCATCATCATCACCAGACGGAGTTTACTGGGAATTTTAGTGAAAGACTTAGGTTGCGCCTACAGTAGTGCGACAAAGCGATGCGATGCGATAAGCGTTTGCGTGCGGGAAAAATATTTACATTGATTCTTATATACGTGCGCACAGTGAAGCGATATTTGATGCGAGTGTTGCGAGTTTCTCGCATGCATCTCGCACACAAACTGTTCCGACCACTTTTTCAAGCGAGTTTGTGCGAGAAGGCTCATATTGTTTGTTTTGAGGTTTCAAAAAAATTAAAACGAGTAAAATTTTGTTATTTCGCTTGTTGTGTGGTGCAGCTTTTTGATAATTTTAGTGGCAATAATTATCAAGGAATTAACAACACAACCGCACAAAATCGCTTTTACTGTGCGCACTATGTCGCATCTAATTTTCGCATCTCGAATCGCTTGACGCATCGCTTCTCGTATCGCATCGCTTGTCGCACCACTGTACGCGTAGCCTTACACATGTTCCCGAACAAAGTGCAAACAGTGCATCAGTTAATGGCCGCTGACCGTCTATAGTGATGCACTAAAAGCCATTACATCCACTAAAAGCCACTGTGTGGTGCGGTGTTTACGCGCGACGAGGGATTGGGCAGTATTTTTCTGAGGACGCCATCGGCAATACGGTGACTGTTACTGGAGAACACTACATGGCCATGATAAATGACTTCTAACTGACTGAATTGGATGAACGGGGCTCGGTAAATGTGTGGTTTCAACAAGATGGTGCAACCGCACATACAGCATGAGCCATGATGGATATTGTGAAGGAAGCGTTTCCTGGTCGCGTAATCCCTCATTTTTGGCGATTTAGCATGGCCAGCAATATCACCCGATTTAACCATCCCAGACTTAATTTTTTGGGGCTACTTGACATCGCGGTTTTATGCCAAGAAACCTCAGACAAACGCAACCCTTAAGGAGAATATTCCTCAAGGCGAATATGCAGTTATTACCGGAACTTCTGTGGAAAATCGTGGAAAATCCGTTTAAACTGGCAGTATCAACAATGGCGGCAGCCATCTGACAGATATTATCCACTTAGCAGAAATAAATGTAAAGGTCCAAATAAAGATTTCCATGACTCAAAATCATTTCTAATTTTAGTTGTTTAGTAAAAAAGTAATTCGAAAACAAAATTTGATGATCAAAGGACACGGTAGTGCCCAGCCAAGTTCTGCCACTACACCCATTTTACAGGAACAAACTCAGGCGATTTTTGACCCCTCCCTATCTTCAGTACCAATGAAGTCAGAAATTTAGAATTCCGAATATTTTCTAAGCTAGTCAGACACAGGCGCTTCACCAAATTTCAATTTTATAGCGGTTCGTGAGATATAAGGCCTCAAAAATCACAAAAACCGTAACTGATTAACTCACTAACTGACTGACATATCATCAAAATTATGGACCACTTCCCGACATTGCAGAATCTTGTAATTTTGCACAACGGTAGGTCTTGTCATGCAAGCAGAGGAAAAAATCGAAAATTTGAGGTTTTCCATTCAGGGGGCGTGGTAACCAGTGCCGGATTAAGCCAGCGCGGGGCCTGTAGCAAATTCTATTAAGGGGCCCTTAGACTGTTTTAGGTTAGGTACTTATCAAGTTTATGGTATTAAATAAAATGTTGTCAATTAAAACATTATATATTAATTATGTGATCTCGCCTTTGGTCTTTGACTTGGCTCGCTGGTCGAACTCATTTTATCTTATATATTTTTTTTTGCATTTGAATGCAGCCATTTCAATATGACATCTTAGTGAACAATTTTATTTTATTTGAAAACCAACCACAGCCAGGCAAAGACCAAAGGTAAGAAAATTGCTTTTTTTATTCTTGTAAAAATAATAATTTTAATGGTAAAACATTAAGTTTCTTTAAGCTAAACAAATAAAGAAGTTTTGCTGTAAAGAAGTGGTTTTTTTGGAACTGGAAGAAAATATCAACATTTAGAATTACAATATAAAACAAAACTTTTCTTGATTTAATTTGGGAAAATTTATAAATGATGCTGTTGATATCGACTTCTCGGAGTAAATCATGTTCAAAATTCATTAAAGTGAGGTGATTAAGACGTTGTTGGCTCAATTCATTTTTAACACGTTTTAATGTTGAGAAAGATCGTTCACTACTGCAGTTGGTGATCATGAGAGACAAATAAATGCGCACAGCAATCTCAACGTTCGGGAAACAAGATTGTAAAAAGTTATTTATCAACAGCTTGTAAACCTGCATTTCCAGAGCCTCAAGATACCTGCTGTCAATAATACCAGCCACATCAGAATTGAGCATTGAAGCGAACTGCACTTATTCGTTGCTCAGACTGTCCTCCATCTGCGTAAGCACTTACTATGGTTGCAGATTTTTTCAAAATTTCTTCTGGTGGAAGAGATTTTATATGAAGGTTTTTATAATACAAATTCTATATACGACTGAAAAAAATCAGCCAAGCAGAAGACAGCACTATTAATGGACTTATTGAATTATTGATTCAAAATAGCTTTTATGGCCTTTAGTCCACAAAAATTGGCGTTTCGTCCGAGTGATCGCACATGGACTCATCAGTTGACTGTGAGGACCTTGTAAATACGCAAGTTTTATTAAATTCAGTTCATTTTACATCGATTTTTTGACAAAAATCCAATGTGAACTATATCCAACCAAGATTAAAATTGTACTCATTAAAGTTGGAATATTTTTCCCGTGGCTCAGCTTTGATTCTATATGAAGGTTTTTATAATACAAATTCTATATACTACTGAAATAAATCAGCCAGGTAGAAGACTTCACTATTAATGGACTTGTTGAATTATTGATTCAAAATAGCAAAATATTCCAACGTTAATGATTACAATTTTAATCTTGGTTGGATATAGTTCACATTGGATTTTTGTCAAAAAATCGATGTAAGATGAACTGAATTTAATAAAAATTGCGTATTGACAAGGTCCTCACAGTCAACTGATGAGTCCATGTGCGATCACCCGGACGAAACGAAAATTTTTGTGGACTGGACTAAAGGCCAAAATAGCTATTTTGAATCAGGAAGAGATTTTAGCTCTCGGAATATTCCGAAAATGCCAGCAATTTTATAATAACTGTTCTGTTCATACGTTTACCTAAAGCAGTGAGTACGTTATCAATGGTGACAATAAACACCTGCATTTCATACCGTTGTCCAATTTGCGTGTAGTGCGGTGCGAAACATGATTTTTGGTATGACCAGCAGATAGAAAAATAAAATTTAAGTTGATCATTTTGGTGCAAATATTTTTTTCTTAGTAATTGTAACTAAATCTAATATATAAATAATACTTTTTTATGGTCAGAAAACGTTGGTGCGCGGGGCCCCTAAATGCGCGGGGCCCGTAGCATTTGCTACTCTTGCTTCGTGGCTAATCCGGCACTGGTGGTAACCTATCAAATTAAATAATAAAACTTCTCTATTACATTGTAGCTGTTTCAATATTATTCTACTTTAAATATTCGGTATTAAGCCTTCATGAAGTAAGAACTTGGCGTATTTTTAGAACTCAGGACTTTTCACGGCTGACTTGTTACACAAAGGTTTTTGTATAGAAGAACTTGGCTTTTTTTTAACATTTATGTTTTTGGTCTGATTAATTTTGTGCCCGCCTTGTTTGATTTCTCAACTTAAACATTGTTTCGCTTTCAACGAACAAAGTTTGGGCACTATTACAATATTCAAAATAAAATCATTAATAACATAATTAAGGTACCTACTACCTGTTTTCAAGGGTTGGTCAATTTGGGTAGTTTCCAGTGGACCAAAGCCAAACCACCATAAACTTCAATTTTTATTTTTACGTTGAAAGCATAGTAACACAAGTTTTTTGATTTTTATTAATTTTCAACCATTTGTCTGAAACTCCAACAGCTGACACTCGATAACAGCACTAATGCCTCTTGAGTTTCTACCTATTCGTGTGGGACGAGTTTTTTTTTTTTGTTTAAGTTAAGTGTTGTTTGTAATAATTTTTTACTTGCGATATTATGTAGGTACTATAGGGCAAGTTCTGCATTTGAAAAAAAATATCGAATTCGAGATTTTGATCAAAGTTGACATTGCGATGATACGAGTATAGATAGAACACGGAAAAAGTGGTTGCGGCAATTACATCTGTCTGTCTGTATGTTTGAACCTCAACCTACAGCCTAAGCTACTGGATGTTTTTTCTTCAAACTTGTTGGTACTTAAGGGTCTTCAGTGATTCCCTAAAGGAGAAATTGAAACTTTTGATTATCTCCAAAACTAACGGTACCTGTCATACAGCCATTATGGGAAATCTTATGTATCTAGTTCATTGTTGTCATAAATGATAAATAAATAAACACCTTTTTTTGATTTTCGACATTCTTTTTAACGGCCAAAATCTTTGCTAAGGAGCAACTATAAATTTAAAATAATATTGTATGTAAAAATATTCGGAAAAAAAATATTTTTTGGATTTTTCGAAAAAAATTACAATTGTTTTTTGAAAAATCAATATCTTCAAAGCGTGTGAACGATTATTTTTTGAAATTATTTCCTTAAATCTACATATATTACAAAATATTTAAAATTGGCATCCCAAATTTTTCTTGAAAAATTTTAAGGAAATTTTTTTTATTTAGTATAAACAAATTTAGTATTAAAACGATTCTTTAACTTTTTTTCATACTTTTCCAAAACTAAGATGGCAATCTTATGCATTTGAACATATTCATCTCATTAAAGCCATATTTTAATTTTATTTTTAAACAATTTTTAAATTCGAAAGTACTTTTACATACGAGCAATTACGTGCGATCCAATCGTGCATTTTATTTGGGTTTCATTGTGCTCTTGAAGTTATTTTTTCTTTCGGTTTTCCAAACTGTGAAAATAAAGTAAATAGTAGTATTTTGCATGTTGAAAAGTTTTAAAAAGCTCTTAACTTTTTGGTTTGTACATAATAAATCATTTTATAGATATAGGATCAATAAGGCCTATATATTATTTAACGACCACAGGGATTTATTTTAAACTTAAATAATTAATGCTTTTAAAACTTGTATTTAAAAAGCATATAGCTGTGTAATAAATATCCATGAGATAATGGAGGTCCATTTCATATTGACACATAAGGCAACCATCATCTATCAAAACTAAAGTAGTTAAGCATAAAAGCCGTGAAAGCTCGTAATTATCTTGTATAGATATACAGTGTGTCCCTTAATTCAAGCCTAATATTTTAAGACGTGTTTTATGGGTATATTCTAAGAAAAAATAAACATATCGTTTTACTATTTGTTTTGAATGAACATTACAATACTAAAAATAAAACTCAATGACAAGATTCCGGAAAAACCTATAGATTTTATCATACTTGGAAAAACCCGGAAGATGTAAAATTAGAAAATGGATTTTTTTTTTTTTTTTGGAAAACCTGCAGCTGATAAAATGTTTTTATGTAAAAGATTAAGAATTTGAAAAATGAATGTTATAAGAGAAAAACTGTTCATAAGCATAAAATTCATTTTTTAAATGACTAAAGCAACTCCGTTCGGAGTTGTTGCTAAAAACAGGATGCCATGTGATTCCACGAATCCCTACTTCGTTGGATTAGAAATTTTCTTTCGAACCCTTTAATACAAGTTGTACTAGACGGATTCAAGTCTGAAACCCACAATATAAATGCTGGTGTGCCCCAGGGCTCCGTTTTGTCCCCAACCTTCTTCCTCATTTTTATTAATGATCTCCTGTCTGTAACTTCTAATCCAATTAACTGTTTCGCTGACGATAGTACTCTTAGCTGTTCATATTCGTTCTTAGACTCACATCCCTCCTCTTCGGATGTGGAACTGCAACGACAAAATATGATAAGTTCATTAAATCACGACCTAAACAGCATTGTACAATGCGGAATAAGAAACCGCGTCGAATTTAATGCTTCGAAAACTCAATGCTGTCTTGTATCTTTAAAGCGTGATAAATATCCCCATTGCCACTATCTATGAGTGGCACTTGCATCAACGAAACTGAACATCTCGATATTCTCGGTATGTGCATTGACTCATTTACGTCACTCCAACATCGTCGTAATGTTTCTTGCCTCACCCTTTTTTACCGTTATTTTAACGGACTTTGCTCTAGTGAAATAGCCAGTTGCATTCCTCCCCTTAAACAATTCAACCGTAATACTCGCACTTCTAGGAATGCCCATCAATTTACCCTTGAGCCCAACTTCGGTCGTACTGCGAAGTACAGAGATTCGTTTTTTAGCCGTACTACGCGAATGTGGAATTCCTTACCACGCTCTGTCTTTCCCAGTCATTGCAATGTTCAAGAATTCAAAACCAATGTACACCGACACCTCCTTTCTAACCCCTCCCTTTTTTCCTAATGCTCACGCCGTGTCTCTGACATATTAAGGGTATACAAAAAACCTTTGAGTGTGTGCTAATTATAAAAAAAAAAAAAACTAAAACAAGAACAAAAATTATAAGTCGTTGTAGTGGTTTCTTATATACAAAATTTTTAAAACATTCTTAAGAAAAAATTTTGGTGCGCCAATTTAAAGTTTTTATTATTGTTCGAATAAAAATTAAATTTACAAAAAAAATATTGAGTCGTTTTTGAGACATCGAATTTTCTAAAAAAAAATAGACTTTTTTTTCAAAAATTCAAAAAATATTTTTTTTTTTTAAGTCTTAAAATGCAATGTTTTTTATACTTTAAGAAAATTCTCTATACAAAAATTCATTAAAAACCGTTATGCCGATAATCAATTTTTTTATCAAATTATAGATCGTAAAAATTAATCAAAAGAATAAAAAATTAGCGAAATTCTCGGAACCGTTTTCGAGAAAAATACGATTTTCGTAAACCATTTCATAACATTTGTATGGAAGGTACCGTTAGTTTTAGGTAAAACAAGTTTTTTTATCAAATCTTGTAGATTATGTTAAGAAACTTTTATTTATCAAGTTTGAAAAAAATCGAGCATGGGTTTTTCGAAATATTGAGTTTCCAAAAAAACATTTTGAAATTTTTTTTTTAAAATCCAAAAAATAAAAAATTGAAAATTTGAATATGTAATAAAATTCAAATTTTGAATGAGCTGTAGCATAAAAATGATTTAAATCGTTTGTACCATTTTCGAGAAAATCAAAAACAAAAAACATGGTTCCAGGGGGGTACAAAAAATAACCATTTTTTGGAAAAAAATTTTCAACTATTACCAAGCTTTGACTAAATGAAATTTTTTAAAAAAAAATCTGTTGGACAGTTTTTGAGAAAAAAAAATATTTATAAAATTTCGAAAAAAATCGTATGGTAGGTGCCGTTATTTTTGGTCTTAAAAAAAAAATAAGAAACCGTGTGGGGGGAAAAAGTTTAAAATGATATCATCCAAGTTTAAACAAAATCGGCCTTTTACGCTGTAGTCCAAAAGAAAGACAGACAGGCGGACAGACAGAAAGAATTGTGAGACCTACTTTTTGGTCTTCGCTACTTTTTTTACAAATGTATAACTTGTCTTATAGTAGTTATGAGTCGTAAGTAAAAAAGAGCTTTCTGATTTTGAACGCGTTTCTCACAACATTTGACAATAAGAATGGTTTTCCAAGAATTTTGCAATGTTTTTTAAAATAGCATAGTGGTTTTAAAACGTGTTCCTTTTTCCTTTCCCGTTTCTTTAAAAGTTCACAAAAAGAGTATAAGGTTTGTGGTGTAAACGTCTATTTGGAAAATACACATACCAAAAATGGTATAAAAGATTAGAACACGAAATTAATTTATCAGTTTTAATTTTTAACTCCAAGGCAACACTTGCTTAGAAGCGCTGTTTGAAATGCCTACATTTACAAACCAAGAATTTGCAGACATTATTTTCGTTTATGGGCTGTGTAATGGAACTTCAACTAGAGCCCGACAAAAATACCAGGAACTTTATCCAAGTCGACTACTTCCTTGCTTAAGAGCATTGGAAATACAAGTCGAAGGCTTCGAGAAACGGGAGCAGTTTCAAATACATGACCTACCGCGGGGAGGCGTACTTGGAAACAAATTAATGGGCCTCTTCAAACTACCTCCCGAGTCTGAATTCTACAAACTATGTGAAGTTTCTGGGCAACGATTTACTAGTTTCATCACATTTCACATTTCATCACAGGATGGTGCTCCAGCCCGCTATGGTCGAGAGGTTAAGAATTGATTATATGAGGAGTACTGTAATCTATGCATATGAAGAAATGGACCGTTTCACTGGCCTGCAAAATCTCCTAACCTTACAATATTGGACTTCTTCGTATGAGGAAGAATGAAAGAACTTGTTCATTGAACTGAAATAGCAAATTCAGATGAATTAGAAGACTTCATTCTCAAAGTGAAGAAGCAGCTATCATCAATAAATATTCGCAGTGAAATCCAAAAACGGGCTCTGGCATGCATAAAAAAACACAAACATAAACAAAAAAATATCTTTGTGTTTCGGTAGATCCTTTGTTGTAGTAATCGATGAATCTCTTCTTCGTTGGATTAGATACTACCTTTTGAACCATTCAATACAAGTTGTGTTGGACGGATTCAAGTCTGAAATTCATTAAATAAATGCTGGTGTGCCACAGGGCTCCGTTTTGTCTTCGACTCTCTTTCTCATATTCATCGATGATGATGAATATGTCAGTACCTACTCTCGGCTTATCATAATTCGTTTCCAGATTCACATCCTTGATATTTGGATAAGGAACACGAACAGCAGCGTATGATAAGCTCATTAAATTCTGATCTCGATAGCATTGTCAAATAGGGAAACAAAAACCGCGTAAAATTTAATACTTCAAAAACTCAATGCTATCTCCTGTCATTAAAACGATTTTTCGGTTTTTCAATTTTCTGCAAATTGCTAAAGGTGCTTATAACTCCTATTATATGGTCACTCTTGAAGTTTAAAAATAAAAATTATAGTCATTGAGGTCTTAACAGTTTTTCATTTATATTTGGATTGTATGATAAAAATCCTTTGAACTGCTTTAAGTCTTCAACCTCTTTAACTCTTAGTAAAACCGTGATTATTGAGGGACAACAACCCCTCACTTCACATTATAAACCTTAAGAAGTTCCCTATTTTCTTCAGTTTTAATAAGAATATGCGGGTGCATTGTGCAAGTACTTTTGATAAGGCAGTCATTTCATCTTGTTCGTGGCAATGGCTTCGGGAGATTAATCTGAAAAAAACGATGAATTCATTTCAACTTCTCCAAATGCAAGGTACTCATTTAATCAGCAACAAAAAAAAAGTACTAATTCCCCGCGACAGCTATTATTCGCCTATTTGTAAACAAAAGATGTTTCTCTGATAAGGAATCCAATCACAAGCGCACGTAGGTTATCTAGGGGAGTCTCTCAGAAGGTCATCGCTGGCGCTGTTTCGAACATTCAATCTGAAGTCTCAGTCTTGGCAAGTTTCCATTGCTGAAATCGAACAGTGCGTGTTGAGTTGCTTGCGAATGGCGAGCTGGTCGCGGTGTTAATTATTATTTTGATTTTTTTTTTCAGTTTTTTGTTTTTTGTTCAAATATTGCAATGGCTGACGTTGATTGCCGAATAGTTGCAATGCTTGCACTAGCGTTGTCCTTGCTTTCGCTTAGCGGAGTGATTTTTGTGCGGCACCAGCATCATCGAGCTTACTTTCACACTCCAGGTGGGTTTAATTGGTGCACAATGATGGCAAAGTTACGGTGATTCAATTATTTCTGCAGAAGCTTTTGTTACGAAACGTGAGTGCCCTCAGTGTGACAGCATCAGCGGCGGCAGTGACAGCGGCACGAGCGATGATGGAACAGAGTTCGGGTCAGAGAAACATTCTCCCCCTAACTTAATTGCCAAGCCTCGGTATGAAAGTAATGAAACCTCACCTCACGGCATTGGAGGAGCCTTTGATGTTAGTGAAGCCTGCCTACAATGTATCTGTGAGGCAGGAACCGAGTGTATGCCGGCAAAGTGTTCTAGTGGTTTGGAGTGCGGCATTTTCAGGATATCCCAGGCGTACTGGATTGATGCAGGGGGTCCAACGTTAAAAGGTGGAATCTACGATGAGGAGGCGGGAACGGATTCCGAAAAGGGTACGTGTCATGGTGTGTGGGATGGGAGGGGGAGTTAATAGAATGGATAGCATGTTGACTTTGTGGATAAATTATTCGCATAACCTTTGATGAAGTATCTTTTGGTGTTGTTAGGTGTTGTTAGAGTTGCCACTTCAAAGTTCTAATCTGTTTATTTTACAGCATATTTACAATGTGTAAATAATCCGTTTTGTGCGGCTCGTGCCGTTAAGAGTTACATCGGCAGATACCTCCGTGACTGTGATAGCGATGGGATGATTGATTGTTATGACTACGCTGCGATACATATACAAGGACCTACCGGGTGTAAGCTGGATGAACTCAGCCCAACGATTTTTGGTCGTCTATATCGATGCTTAAATGATTTGACAGTGAAAACAAAAGAGGATGCTTAGAGTGACTGAGATATAATATGATATTGTGGCAGAGACGCTTGGGTGTTGTAAATAGCGAAATAAAACAACATGAGCTGTGAAAACAAATGAGTATTTTTTTTATCATAAAGAAACAGATTTATCATGTTTTTTTCTGTAATACAACAAGATTAATGATGAAATGGGAACCACTGACAACGAACACACATTCTATTTAAGTTAAATTTGAAAGACTCCTACTACCTAGTTAGAAGGAATTTTAATCCTTAGATTGTCTCTTTATCATTAGTTTATGATACTGGGAATGTATCTCTTATCATAATACATAAGGATCAGGTGAAGTATACTGACACTTTTAAGAGGAGTTTAATTCTAAATGGAAGAAAGATAAAAGATTATTATTGGCGCAAAGTTCAACCCTTAAAATGATGAATTTGCCAAATGAAACATTTTAGAGAATTTGTATGTGTCTTCTTGATGTCAGTAGAACAGTTTTTGATTATATTTTTTCGGTTCCAATATTTTCTTAAACATCTTAAGGACCACTTGAATTTATTTTTTTTTCAACACTTTCACAATTTAAGAAAGTTTTTAGCTTAAAAATTCACTCGCCGAATTTTTCGTTTATTTAATTTTTTTCCTTAAAATGTGAAATATTATTGAATCCATTTTAATACGGAGAAGATATGTCGCTCTATAGAAGAATTGAAAATGGATTCAACTTTGATTTTGACAGTTCGAAGTGATTTCGAAGTCTTTGAATTTTAAGAACATGATGAGGGAGTGTGGTTTAAATTTCGATCGAAAGTCCAAACCAATTTCAATTCAATTTCGATCGAAATGCAGAAGTAACAAATTAGAGCGTCTTAAAAAAAATATTATTCGTGTAACTAGGTATATTTTTAAATTTTCTACTAATATGACCAAGGTTTGATATAGAAAAAGATCTGCTATTATGGTGTGCTTCGCAGTAAATACGACAACCTTTTTTAAAACAGATAAATACAATTAGACTTTAAATGAAGATATTTCCCAGTTTTTTTAAGTTATAAAATTTTCAAAAATTCAAAAAAAATTAAGGTTCTGAAATGCAATGTTTTTTTTAAAATTTTCATAAGCTTCTGTTTTATTAAAATCCGGTGTGCCGATATCGAGAAATTCAAAATTTGAAAAAATGCTTCTATGTCAGTAATATCTTAATTTCTTAAATTAAAGATCGTAATAATTAATCAAAAGAAAAAATTTTATCAAAATTCTAAGAGCCGTTTTCGAGAAAAATACGATTTTCGAAAACAATTTTTTAATATTTGTATGGTGTGTACCCTTGTTTTTAGATACATTATTTTTTTTCTCACATCTTGTAGATTGTAAAAAAGCTTTGAATTATCAAGTTTTAAGAAAATCGTACATGATGGGGTTTTCGAAATATGTAGGTATTGAATTGCGAAACGAGTTTATCCTGGAGGAGTTGTTGCACTTCTGAGTTGGGATGATCTTCAAGGTTCCTGTTGATTTTCCCGGAGAGCTGCAGCAAATACTTGTCCAGTGGTGTTAACTTTGCTTCTTCGTACAGCTTCTTTGTTGGTATATATTTCTTCTTCAGTGGGTTACGGTATAGTACAATGCGAATTCGGAGCATTTTTGTTTAAAATGCTCCATCTACTTTCATGCTGTAGGGGAAATAGTAAACCAGATAGAAAAGGCGTACCTCAGAATGGATCGGATAAGTTATGAAGCTTGGTCTTCTTACTTAGTCCATTTCTGCTGCTGCATCAAGTCTGCATGCCTTTTGATTTTGAATTTGTTGGAAAAGTTGATTTCCAAGTACTTCATTGATGATTTGACAGTTACTTCAGAGTTGTCTGTAAACTTTAGTTGGATTGAATCACAGCATGTTGCAAACGCTTGTCTTCTAATGACAGTCACTGGTGTTCGGAAGCAGATGAGTTGACAGAGTATTTCTATAGGTTTTAAATATGCTCTTGCACTCTCCTGGCAGTAATTTCTGCTGAAAAAGCGGTCGCGTACGTGATGGAGTGGTCTGCATAAAGCTTCGTCCTTGTACCCGTTATCTTGGCTGGTTGATCAGCAGTGTAAATGCTGAACAGAAGCGGTCCAAGTTTTGATCCTTAAGGAACCCGTTTGACTACTGACTAAACGGCTTGGCCCATTTTCTTAAAACTCGTTTGATAACATTTTTAATTTTAATACCCGACACTTTGCTTTCTTGGTACCTGCCGTTAAATTTTTTTTTTTTCGAAATTTTAGAAATTTTTTTTTCTCAAACTGTTCAACATAATGTATTTAAGAAAATCAAAAAAATAATCATTTAATAAAATTTTACTAATGTTTAAAAAAACATAACAAGAAATGATTAGTGGTTCTTATGATCGATTTTCTCAAAACAGTTTTAACTGATTTTGATAATTTTTTCGGCTAAGACTTTTAAGAAGTTTCAATAGTATTGTGTATTTAAATTAAAAAAAAAGTTTGAGGATTCAACTTTTTTCTCTTTTGTTTAATATTTACGACCTTTAATTTAATACAAAATTTAAAACTATGACAGTACCTAACATTGAACGTATTTGACTGAAATTTTTAACACAGAAACTTCAAAAAAGTAAAAAAAAGAAACATTTGATATAAAATTAAAAAAAATAAAAATTTACAATTCTTAAAAATTTGATATATGAAGATATATGTACATCGTACAATAATTAAAACAGAAAATTGTCTTATCAAAATTTTTCTTAAAAATGATTTAAAAAATATTATATATAAAATCTAAAAAAAAAAACACTATAGAAATTCATATTTTTTGTTCTTGAATAAATTCATTTTTTTGGGCTTCGGTTTTTAGAGCAAATTAAAGAAATGAATTTTATGGTTATGAACATTTTTCTATCGTTACATTCATTTATAAAATTTTTGGCATTTTGCTTTCTTAAATCTTAAGGTAAAAATTGCCGCTAATGTTTTTCTTCACAAAAAAGATCTCAATACTTTTTTTCGTACAATCAATAGATTTTGAGAGAAATATGCAAAATCCTTATTATGTACTTGCGATATAGGTACTATAGGGCAAGTTCTGCATTTGGAAAAAAAATCGAACTCGATATTTTCATCAAAGTTGACATTACGATTTACGATGATAGCGAAGACGAAAAAAGTGGGTCCGGCAATTCCGTCTGTCTGTCTGTATGTCTATGTGTCCGTATGTCTGTACCTCGAACTACAGCCTAAACTACTGGAGGTATTTTCTTTAAACTCGGTACTTAAGGGTCTTCGGTGATTCTCTAGAGGACAAATTGAAATTTTTTTCTTAGCTCTAAAAATAACGGTACCCCCCATACACCAATAATGCAAATTTTAATACTTAAAATTCGCACCCCACGTTATTTTTCTTGAACAATTTTAAGGAAATTTCTTATATAAGAAATTTATTTCATAATAAAACGATTTTTTAAAGTTTGTTTGCATAAATTCACACTTTTCTAGAAATCAGACGGAAATTTTATGCATTTGAACATTATTATTTCATTAAATCCATGTTTTATATTTATAAAATGTATCTTAAATTCCAAAGTACTTTTACATAAGAGCAAGTTCGTGCGATCCAGTCGTGCATTTTATTTTAGTAAACAAAATTGTAATGAAATATTGTTTTTCATTGGATACAGTTTTCGCATAAAAGGTTTTCTATTTAGTGAGTGAGATGTATGTATATGTCCTTTGGTACATTTCCTAATTATAAAATAATATAAAAAAGTGCTGTTTTTGTTTTCATTTAATAACTCGCTTGATAATGTTTTACAACAAAATGACATGAAAATTAATTTTTGAAAATAAAATTGTCTAAGAATAATATTTTAATGAGCTTTCTTCGTTTTTTAAGATATAGCAGCCCAAAGTTCACCTATTTCATGTTCTTATAGTAATTTCATTACTTTCTAATTATTAGAACCTTTCAAATTAGAAATACTTCTCAGATCCTTCTAACGAAAGAGATTTAAAACTTTTTGATTGGAGCTTAAGAGAGTATCTAAGCAACATGACGTGTTGTAAGAATCATTATACCTCATACAAATATTTGTGTTTGAAACTTTTTATAAAATAGCAATTTATGAAATTCAAAGCTTTGAGAACGAGCAATAATTCCTAGAAAATCTACAATATATAATAAACTAATCATCAGTTTCTTCCAAGAAGAATCCTTCAATAGATAGAAATCCTGTTCCAAGAAAATATGTATGTTGGAATAAGTATCTGTCTCAAGGATGAGTTAATAATTTAAATTTCAAAACACCTTCAGTACAAGAACATTAAGTAGAAACTCTGTCGACATCAAACTTTTAATGCACAAAAATAACAATCTTTAAAACTTTGCATTTTCAGATGAAATTTCCATAACAAAATTCTTTGCAAATAATAATAAAATTTATAGTCGAGTTGACAGACAAACAAAAGCTCAAAAAAAACAAAACACATTTTAAAAATGTATACTTTGCAGACTTTCTTAAGAATATTATTCGAAAGACACAGTCTTGCCAGAAGTGATGAACATTTCTCAATAATATCTTGTAGTACGTTTGTAAGTCGATACAGGGCAAGCACTCACATCTGCCATGAAAACAGGTCCTTAATATCTTCATTGACTTACCTCCAATGTTAAGCAATTCAATAAAAATTGAAGAGATAATCTTATCGATGGAAAACCATAATCCTCTAACGGATACACAGAGGAAAAAGATTTGTATTTTTAATAAAAATACCCCGATGTCAGATTAGTATTATTTTCATCGTTTTGTTTAAAAAAGATGTCGAAGTCATTTTTACGAATTCATAACTTACCCTTTTTACTTGGCGACATAGCTACTATGAGTAAAAGGTAAGTTTTGCATTTGGTAAAAAATCAAACTAGATATTTAGATAAAACTTGATATTCAATGATGGAGAACACGAACAAGTGGTTCCGGCAAGTTCGTCTGTCTGTATGTCTCACTGTTTGCCTGTACTTATGGTCTTCGGTGATTTCCTAGAGGAGAAATTGAATTCTTCTTTAGCTCCAAAACTAACGTGCAATAAAGCCGTTTTGAAAAATCTTATTTATCTCAAAAACTATTCAAACGATTTTGATAATAAAATTATGTGTAATATTGTAGATATGGTCTACATTTTGGTTAAGGAAACTTGAACAAAAAAGTGTGAGCGCCGGGACCAGATGTTAAGATGTGTTTAAATTAACGTTCTTCCGAGTGGCAAATTTTTGCTATCGAACGTACAAAATAAACAGACCTACATAATAATGCAACCCAAATACCTCATGTCATCATTGTTTCTTAAATATTGAAGACATTTTCTGTGCATGAACTTGACAGAACTTTGGACTGAAATTCACAGAAATGCCCAGAAAATCCCAGAGTTTCAAAGTAAGGGAACGAACCTATTTATTAAAAAAGTTAAATATTGTGAGAAAAAGAACGCACCATCGGACTCCGCTCCGTAACATAAATTTTGTCAGACTTATGTTAAAAACAGATAGGTACGAAATACTGCAACTATTTCCTCGGAACATTAATAGGGACGTTAAGATTCTTAAATTTATTGGGCAAGCAAAATACTAGAGGTCACATTTGTCAAAAATTCTGTCAAACATCACTTCTCATTAGAATTTTGACCAATGCGAACTAACTCACAGTATGATCAAGTATATACTTGATTTTTATATATTTAAAGTCTGCAAAATACTTATGTATATTAATCTAATAAAATCCACTTCAACAACAGCGTTTTCTTAAAAAACTCATCTAGATATCTTACGATGTGCACACCTCGAGAACTTCATGGAAAATAAAATCTAATTCAGGCTTGACAAGCATGATTTCACATTCAGAAATATGCTTGTCATGCAGCCAACCTATCAAAACATTTTGAAATCCATCCAGCATGCTTGACAAGGCACTAGATGGAGCCTTCAACATATTTGAGAGCGACTACAACTTCAGTTTGAGTCATGGAATCTGATTTCATGATTCGTCTTTTTGTTCGTTTCGTATTTTTGACAGTTTGATTGAGAAATGTATGTACACATGTAGCTTCATTCCTCATACCAAATATATAACGACGGTTAAACTTCATAACCTCGTAAGTCGAAAAATTCGAAAAAAAATTTTATTAATGCAGAAAAATCAGAAAATTCAGAGACATCTATTGGTATTTTCATCTCAACAACATTGTTCTAAAAAATTTTCAGGAATGACAAAATTCAAAAACTCGTATTATAAATTCCATTAAAAATTAAGCAGGACCTCGTAAGTCTCTTAATGCGCAAGTAAATCGAATTGAGTTCATGTCGGGTTAAATTGTTTGTGGTTTTAAATGCATAAGTGGTAATTTTTTTTTTTCAGAAAAAAGTTAAAATTGGTAATATTTATAAATAAATGTAACATCTAAAACAAAAAATATTATAGTAGGGGAAGGTAGCCTAAAATGGCACCCACTAAGGAAAAATATATATCATATCTCGCAAAAAAGTTACATTTAAACTTAAATGTTATATTCTTTCCAAAGTTAAATCAATAACGCTTATATTTTTTTGCTTTACGAGTTTAATAAGTTTCCAAAAGTATTTAAAGTATTTAATTTTAAACACTCTTCAAATTCCAACGATCAAAATTATCCGGGTAAAATGGCATACTGCCATACTGGTATGCCATTTTACCCTTGCGAGTAAACAAACTAGGCAAAAACCATTTTCAATTTAATTTAAACTTTATTTAAAACAAATCAAAGTTCAAAGTAAAATAAACATAAACAATACTCAACAAAAAAAATAAAAATCACCAATGCATTTAAAACAACTTCACTTAAAGTATAAAATGGCACACTATACTTACGACTTACGAGGTACTTACTACTGCTATTTCTTTAATTTTTTTAAATTATCTTTTAAAATGTATTTCATGTTGTTTGTCAATGAAGTATAATTTGAATTTGTCTGTCATTTACTTGATTTTTGTATTTTTTTTTTTTCATAAAATTTTACGTTCACTATAAATAATGAATTTAACATTTTTATCTTTTGTGCTACAACTGAAATATATTTTATTTTTACCTTTGTAGTGCTTTTTAAATTAATTAATTCTTCCTTTACTTTCAATATTTGTTTAACACCTATTACATTTTCTTAACTAGCAGTGATTTATCTTATTGAATGAATTTTATTATTTAATTTTTTTTTTTCTATTCTCCAATGTATTTAATTTTTTGTTTGCTATTAAAATAGACTTTAATTTATTAGTTTATAGAACGCTGAAATAAAAAACTTATTTAAAGAAGTTTAAAAGCGTTTCATTTTCAAAATAAAAAAGAAAGATTATTTTATTAAACAAAGGAACTGGATGCAATACCTCGTAAGTATTGAAAATTTTAATGCAGTAGCTCGTATGTGTCCATAAATTACAAACGATACATTAATTTGACATAAATGTTATTAAATATAATGAATTGTTTACTTTTTAACTCAAATCAATAAATTTACTATTAATTTAATTTTTTATAATTGTTGGAAGAGGTTTTTTTTGATTCCTGCAAAACGTGCAAAAACGACTTACGAGGTTATGAAGTTTAATCGTCGATATGTCAAAAAAACGAAAGACGAAAAATCTTTGAAAAAAATCTAAAAAAAAGAATATTGTAATCGGGCTCTTGATATGTTTTT
Organism: Philhelius festivus; assembly: GCA_963931855.1. NCBI lineage: Eukaryota > Metazoa > Arthropoda > Insecta > Diptera > Syrphidae > Philhelius > Philhelius festivus. The sequence continues at coordinate 192,360,522 of OZ007556.1, read as the reverse complement.
TCTGCTATAGAAGGTGTTCACACTGAACTAAATGGTCCGTCTTTTTTTGACATTTCTGTACTTTATCTCACTCCCTGTGTCAGATGCTTGTAAACGGATTGACATCATACCCATCTTGTAATTGAAATTGTCAAACTAAATATAAGTGAAAAAAAAAAACTAAAATTTTGAATCCATTGGCATCTTAGTCTTCGGCCAGTTCATGGCTTGACAAATGGAGAACGATCTATGTATGTATATTTCGATGTATGTAGAATATTTAATTCGCAATTTGGCACTTTTGTCTTACAGATAAGAGACAAATCAAATTTTGACGAAAATCGAAAATCTGTTGCTTTTAAAATGCATTTTCCGGAGCATAAAATATAATCCAATCGCCCATCACAAACGTGAAGGGGAAGGGGATTTATTTAAAATATTGAATGAACCTGCAATAAAATTTTGCACTAGTTGTTTTGTCTTTTTGACATGAATAATGAATATTATGTTTGCATAGGTGGTATTGCACTGGGACCTGGAGATCTATAACTGTGCCCCCACTTGAATATGGATAATCTTGCCCATCTTATAGTTCTTTCTACAAATTTATTACTCTTAGGAATCGTAGTATTTTGGGGCACGAGCTTTTTGACATGTTTTGTGAGAGGTGAAGAGGTGCTGGAGGAATGAGAAGATATTTAGTTCTAACTATCATTGAAAAGTACTTAAATCGAAATTTAAATCCATTGACATCATAGGCGAGCTCTCAATGTAAGCACCATGTGTCTTAAATGCAACCTTCCGTAAGGTAACGTGGTCCATGGAACGTATAACCGTAACGAGCTACACGAAACGTGTACCCGTAACGGATTACACGGAACGTATACGTTAGACCCAAGTTTTTGGTTTATCCTACCGACGAGTCAACATGGAGATTTACACATCGAAATGTTATTAATGATGCCTGTCATAGAACCGAATTTATTAGGTTTTGACTTACTCATTACTGACACTACTCGTTTTGATCAAAATTTGTATACAGGAGCTTCTTCAAATTTGAAATTAATATTGGATTTACAAAATGTCGAAAAAAATACTTTTGGAATTAAAAAAAAAATTAAAATATTTTTGTTTTGAAAACTCAATATCTTAAAAACGGGTGATCGATTTTTTTTTTTAATTATTTCTTTAAATGTGTGCATATTATTTAATTAAGGATTACCTCTATGTTTCATGTCGATGTTCTTACTTGCGATATATGTAGGTACTTTAAAGGAAGTTCTGTGTTTGGAAAAAAAAACGAACTTGAGATTTTGATCAAAGATAGAGAACAGGAAAAAAGTGGGTCCCGAAATTCCGTCTGTCTGTTTGTCTGTATATTTGTACCTCGACCTAAAGCCTAAGCTACTGGAGGTATTCTCTACAAATTCGGTTCTTAAGGGTCTTCGCTGATTCTCTAGAGGAGAAATTGATTTTTTTGCTGGAAAAATACACCAGGTATTAAATCTTATTTATCTCGAAAAAAAAATAGGTGTGCTATTAGGGACATGGACCAAATTTTGATTGGAAAAAATTTTAGGAAGAAATGTTATTCTTATTTTCGATTTTCTCAATAATATAAAAATATACAATATGTATAAAAATATTCAAATAAATAATTTTTGGGTTTTGTTTTTTTGAAAAAAGGTCCCATTTTGCTTTTAAATCAATATCTTGAAAACTTGTGAATGATTAGTTTTTGAAATTATTTCCTAAAATCTATGGCGCAAAATTTTGAACAGCTTATTATTAAGGTATTAGTATGATACTACTTAACAATTTCCTAACTTTATAGTAGCTTACTAACTATCGTACTAAGCCAATTTTCTTAATAAATTGCTTCTGAACACACCTAAAACAATGACATTTCATGTAAAAAAGTAAGTACAAGAACCTTTTTGATGTTTGCAAATGTCAAAGAGTCATATGAAGCTAGCACGATACTAAAAAAATAAAGTAGGTATTCGATGATTTTAACTTTAATAAAAGGGTAGAGAAAGTTTGATGCTATATATTTGATTAAAATTAGGAAATTCGTTGTTTTAACCTAGTATCATACCAAAACAGCTTTAGCATCGTACTAATTCAATTAATATTTTGCACCTATATTATTAAATACTTCAAATTTGCATCCCAATTGTTTTTCTAGAAATATTCAAAAGAAATTTCTTACATAAAATATTAGCTTAATAATTAAATGATTTTTAAATTTCGTTTGCATAAATTCACACTTTTCAATTGCTTTTAAATGAAATCCATTTTCATAATTTTTATTTTATTAATTGATTATACGGTCTTAAGCCCCATTTAGACTTTCGTTCTTCATTTGCTGTACGTTGTTCGTTGTTTGTTCTTCTCTCAACAAAGTACAGCGAAGAAGCATTTACATTAATTCGGTATTGTTTTTTAGTTCGTTCTTAACAACAAACACATTGTTGGCAGTTGCGTCACTATTAGTAGTTGAGAAAAAAGAAAACAGAAGATCCTGTTGGACGAATGGTTGTTAGCTGAAAAGGAAACATTTATAACATACAAATCTTGTTTTATTTTCTAAGCTAGCGCAATAATATCGTGCTTTTTTGCATGTTCTTCTGATTTATTAAATCTAAAGTATTATTATTCGTACTAGAAAGATAAAACACATAGACAAAATATTTTATTTATTTACCTATAGGTAAATACTAATAAAAAAAAACTTCAAAAATGTCCCTTCAAGTTGTAAGGCACTGGAAAACAATGTTTATTTGAAAATTTTTCGCATTTAAACACACGTTGTTCGGGTAAAAACGAACAACGAACACAGAAATGTCCGTTCTTCATTCGGTGTTAGTTCGTTGTTCGTTTTTATCATTTACATTCTCTTTGTTCCGCGTACGATCAATAACGAACAACGTACACAGAGCACAACAACGAAAGTCTAAATGCAGCTTTAAACATTATGTATTGAATATGATGTTAGTCAAGTGGTTGCCTGTGGCCGTGGCGCAAAGGCAACCTCTTATATTTGGTAAAAATTTTCACAGGCATCTGTTATAATTTTAACAATTTTGTTTCCCATGTTGTCCTTAACGAGGGGGACCAGTCGAAATCATTACTTTTTGAAATTATTAAACCGGGAAAAATTTCTCATAAGATTCGCATCGTAACACGAGCTGTGGGTGATGTGGATACCGTCTTGATGGAGCCATATTTTCTAAAGACCTAATTAATCTGATTCGGGTACAGATACAGATATCAGTCACCATGTAGCTGTTACAGCATAACCTATGGCTGTCCTCAAATAAAAATGGCACAATGGTGTCACCTGTCAAAATAGCGCACCATATAGGTACTCTAGGAGCCTATAGTGGTTGTTGGTGTATCAATCGAGTATTTTCAGTATTTCAATTATTAACAGAGCCAGGAAAATCAATATGTGCTTCGATGCTCATAATGATTTTCAATACACAGCATACCTATTATCAATTAAACAATTATTTAAATACAATAATTTAATAATTTTAATACATTGTTGCTCCATAACAAATTTTGCTACCGACCAATCTCTACGATGTCAAATGCCGAGTGACAAATTTCATTCACACAAAAATAGCAACCAAATAAAATTGACTTAGAATATAAAGCGCACCGTACTTTAAATTGACATACCAAATTGTTTTTTTTTTTCTTCAGAAAAAATTTAAATGCTTTCTAAAATTTTTAAAATTTTATTTGCATAATTTCATTTTTGTGCCTCACATCAGACTGCATTCTAAGTTTTCAGCTCAAACTATTTTAGGAGCTGTCTTAGCAATTTTGATTGAAACTATGAATTTAATGCATTTAAACTTTTTTCTCCAATTATATGGGGTTTTTGTAAAGACAATTTTTTAAGCAAGTAGGTACACGACTTATGTTTTTTTTCACATTCGAGAAAATAAAAAAAAAAAACAATTTATTTTTAAAGTTTTTATTTTTCACGTCTTTATTCAACTTGATGATCTTAACAACTGAACATTACAAATTTATTAAAACTTAACTAAAGCAGTTTATTAATTTCTATTTCAGCTGAATTGCAATGTCTCAAAATAATATCGTTTTTCTGTACATTGCACTTCCGCTGAGAAAATTATTGCAATACGATTCTTTGAACAAATTTTATTTGTTGGGAAAAAAATTTAATTTAATTTAATTATTTTTGATTTCAGCGGAATTGCAATTCCTCGTATTTCTGTATGCATTGCATTTCCGCTGGGAAAATTATTTTAATATGATCTTATGCTACAATTCCCAATTTATGGGAATTTGAGATTTTGTCAACACCGTTGGATGCTTTGACATAACCCACGCGCTTCAGTCGGCCACTTTATTTTTTACGAAGTGAAAATTGCGTTCATCATTTTTTCAGTTAACAATCTTTTCATGGTAAAGTAACACGATACTACGCATAGATTAAAGTAAAAAGCGTGTATAGTTTTAGATGGGTACACTTTAAAGTTTAAACCCTTGTAAATGAAGCCATTGCTAATTTATTATTCACCATCTATATATAAATCATGCCTATCAATTTACATAAAGAATTCTTCTACCATATTTAATTTATAATGAAAACTTACGACATTATAGTAGGGACGGGAAATTTTCTTCAAGTGTAAAGTGTTAAGGACATGGTGCCCAAAGAATTACTATAGATTCACATGGAAAACCTTTAAGAAACAAAGTGACAATGTCCTTAACACATAGGTGGAGCGTGAGAAAGGTAACTTTACTTTGCTGAGATGAATCTCAATAGCAGAGATAAAAAAAAAGAGAAAGATGCCTTTTCCTCCACAAGAGCCAAGACAAACAATTCCCTCAAGGGGACTGACAGGGAGAAAGAGAGCGTGCATAAAGTTGAAATCCTGTACAATGAGATACAAATATTCATATTATTTTGCACACCCCTAAAGGAGGTACAAGAAATATTAAAAAAGAATGTTCAATACAAAAACACAAGATGCTTTCGTTTTATTGAATTATATCCCAGTATTATCATTATGTTCCCATTTCGAAAAAATGATTTTTTTTATATTTTTTTGGTATACCAAACCACCGCTGCTTTCAAATCCATCAGGTACTTGTGGTATGTACCGTCTATTGTGAATGTGATTTAGGTACAGATACTTATATATACATTGTATTTGAATATGTTTTCCATTTTATTGTTATTTTGTGTCGAAGACTTCCAAACAAATCTATTGCAGCTTTGTTAAGTAAACTCCTTCGAGACAGTACAGATGAGTATAATGGATATTTTGATGTCCCTAGCTATGAATGGTTGAAGGACTCAAAATAAAAAAAAGAGAAGGTCTCAAAAACTCACATTAATATATATATTTCCATGGAGGCCATTACCTTTCAGAATGTTGTCAACCCGAACATTAAGAAATACACACGCACATGATTTTCATGACTTTTCCTAGAGACTTGACCCGGTCACAGCACAATAGGAGTGCTTTTTATCTCAAAACCCATTAGTGATTGCTCTAGCAAAAATGAGTGTCAGCATAAAACGTCTCAAGGGTCTCCCAGGATTGATATCAATTTCATTTATAAAAACTCTTTAGTTTCGTGAACTTTGTTCAGTTAAGAGAGGGCCCTTGATAGAAATTTGTTGTTTTAAGAAGAAATCTTTGTAAGAGGTGTCAATACAATAACTCGGTTGGTTATTGTTATTTTGAGACAAAATGAAATGATTCGAAATTGAAGATCAGGAATTGTATAAGGTCACGTACAAATTTAGCTACACACACTACAACAAGCAACTTCTTATTTTAGCCAGAAAAAATTATAAGTATTGAAGTAATTTTAAGCATGAAGTTTATTATAGGAAAATCTTCAAAAGCAAAGAGTATGCTTTTTAAATTGCTAAAAGACTTTGGGCAAATATGAATCTTATGAAGTAAATTTTTTTTAAATTTATTTAAAAACTAATCAATCCGTTATTTAAATATCAAATTATCCGAAAATAAAATTGATTTTTTAAATGCAAATGGGAGGAATGTTTGGAATGCTTTAGCAAGCATCAAATCTAATATTCTAATCATAAGTTAGAAGGATAGGAGAATAGCTATTTAAAACATTGGAAAATTGACGAACAAAATAAAAGAAAAAACATTTTCCCATACAAAATGTTCATGGGTTTCGTAACTGTCAAATATTTAATGTTAATTATAGCCACAATTTTATAATGGTGTATTTTAGATTTAAAAAATTTAGAATAATGTCAGTAATGAAAAAAGATTGACGGAAATTTATTTTGTGTAAATTAAGGAAAATATATCAAGCTCCTAAATATATATACAACAAATGAACAAATGACTTAATTTGAAAAAAAAAAAGAAGTCAAATCGATTGGTCTAACTTAATCATTCCAGATTATTCTGTCAATCCAGTTAGAGTCACCATTAAATATTGACGTAGAGAAAGTGTAATTTATTTAATAAATGTTGTTTGTGGTTTGTTTTTATGTATGAGTATTATTATTAATAATGCCGCGACAAGAACATCTAATTCTTTTCCAACGGAGCCGTAATGCAATTTTTTATCTACAAAATTGTAAAAATTTTAAACTGGCATCCCATTTTTACTTGCGATATAGGTTCTTTATGCATTTGGAAAAAAAATCGAACTCGAGATTTTGATCAAAGTTGACATATGTACGATCATAACGAAGACGAATAAAGTGGATCCGACAATTCCGTCTGTATGTCTGTATGTCTTTACCTCGATCTAGAGCCTAAGCCACTGGACCTTTTTTTCTTCAAACTCAATAGTTAAGGGTCTTCGGTGACTCCATAGAGGGAAAATAGATTTTTTCTTTAGCTCCAAAACTAACGGTACATCCATACACCCGTAATGCAAAATCTTATTTATCTCGAAAACGGCTCAAACGATTTTGATAAAAAAAACTTGAGTGTGATATTACGAGTATGAGCATGGACTACATTTTTCTCGAAAAAAATTTTGGGGGGAAATGTTATTATCGGTGCCTGTCATAGAACCGTTTTTTTGATTTTTTGACTTTCTCATCAACGGCTCTAACGATTTTAACCAAACATTTTTTCAATGAGCCCCCTAAGCTTAAAATAATATTGTTTATAAAAATATTCGAAAAAATATTTGTTGGGATTTTAAAAAAAAAATTTTTTTTTTTGAAAAATCAATATCTTCAAAATCTATGAACTATTATTTTTGGAAATTATTTCCTAAAATCAATGGCACAAAATTTCAAACAGCCTATTATTAAGGTATTAGTATGATACTACTTAACAATTTGCTAACTTTATAGTAGTTTACTAACTCATTCTTAATTTTAAACATTTTCTAACTAGTATCGTACTAAAAGAATTTTCTTAATAAATTGCTTCTGAACACACCTAAAACAATGACATTTCGTGTAAAAAAGTAAGTACACGAACCTTTTTGATGTTTGCAAATGTCAAAGAGTCATCTGAAGCTAGCACGATACTAAAAAAATAAAGTATGTATTCGATAATTTTAACTTTAATAAAAGGGTAGAGAAAGTATGATGCTATATTCGATTAAAATTTGCAAATTTGTTGTTTTAACCTAGTATCATACTAAAACAGCTTTAGCATCGTAATAATTCAATTAAAATTTTGCGCTAATATTATTAAATACTTAAAATTCGCATCCCACATTTTTTTCTTAAGCAATTTTAAAGAAATTTCTGATATAAAAAATGTATTTAATAATAAAACGATTTTTTAAAGTTTGTTTGCACAAATTCATACTTTTCTAGAAATCAGACGGCAATTTTATGAGCATTATTATCTAATTAAATCCATGTTTTATATTTATAAAATGTATCTTGCATACTTTTATATAAGAGCAAGTTCATGCGATCCAGTTGTGCATTTTATTTAATTTACATCAGATTATATAGTTGGGACGGTATATTTTATTTATTAAACACAATTAAAATAATCTCTATTACAATTATGTTTGTATTCACTGCTAGTCGCCGCAATGATTCCTTCGTAACAGGGACAACTATTTTCTTACACTCATTAATATTAATTATGTATTGAAGATTTAACTTTTGTGATTAAGAGTCATATTTCAAATATCAGTTTCTTAAATGTGCCAATAATATTAAATGTAACTTAAAATGGGTCAAATTATAGGTTATTAAAGATAATGTTTGCAGGAAAGCTATCGAGATACCTAAGGACTCAAATTTAAGATGTTGATATTAATATTTAAATACTCACTGCAGTTTTAATATTTTTTACACAAAAAAGATAGATAATCCTTGCGGTTGTCTAAATCTGAAAAGAAAATATAAAATTTATAATTAAATATACGAATGCTTTTTCTGTTTTGTTAATGGAACAGGGCATAAGCCATTACGTTCTTAAAAATAACTTTTAGTTAGTCGTAAATTTTTAATAAAACATTTACTTTCTATTTCACTAGGCCACATGGGATTAGTGAAAAAATATATAACCACACTGATCCATGTTATCAGGCTTACGTAACTAAGCTTGACATAAATATTACTTCAGCTCTATGTAAACCTTTAAATCACATAGACAAAGGAAATATCTATCAACCAATATGTATGTATGTATGTACATAAATTTTATATTAAAATAGCTATATACACTCTTAAGTAAGTATATTCCATTTATAAGCTGCAAGTAAACAATTCTTAAATAAAAATAAAAAAGTTTCATAACCCGGACCTGAGATTTTGTTCATATAAAATCGTGTTTTCTGATTGATAGAACGAACCTTAAAACCTTGTGGTTTATTCTGATGAACTGTTGTGACACCAGCTTATGCCACCTAATACAGAAAACAGAAACATTTGTTTTTAGGCTCTTCGCCCTGCAAGGAATTGACAAAAGTGTATCTTTTGCTATGAAAAAGTGCCTCTTATCTTAATCGTTCATATTCAGTTGGAATATTCTTAGGTTCTTCCCATTTCTGCGGACTGAAAACACGCACACAGGAATGGCTGAGAGTGGTTAAACACAAGGCAATAGCCCGCGAGACCAAATTAATTTTTTAGTGCAATCAGTTCAACCGTGATACCCGTTTTGCTTAGAATGCTCATCAGTTCACCAGCGATCTTAGGCAGTCTAATTCAGGCAATCGCGAATGCCGACGTTCTAATATCGTGCAGAACAGCTCCAAAAGTAGAGGTCATTAGAATTTTTTTGCAGCGTGACTTCGACAAGATTCAGCGATATTGCGATGACTGGAAGTTGAAAATAAATTTTTATAAATCAGAAGCACTCTGTTGCAGTGGCGTAGCCACGGGGTGGGGGGGGGGGTTTGGGGGTCTGAACCCCCCCCTTGGCATCCGCCAAAAAATGCAAAAAATAACAATAAACCCAAGTATAGTAAACCCCAAGCCACCTAATAACCCAACATAACAATAAACCCAAGTATGGTAAACCCCAAGCAACCCAATAACCCAACTCGCCGGAGTTTTTTTTTTATAAAATCACGCCGGAGGAGGTATTAAAAGAATTTTGTAGAAAAACACGAAGATTAGATTTCAAATTTTAAATGTAGTTAAATGCCTACGGTGTACTATTTTTTTAGAAAATATAAAATTATTATTCATCGTTTATTTTTTCGCAAAATTTATTTTACTTTGTAAACCCCTTTCCCCCCTCTTCGGTAACATGCTATTAGTGTATTCCAACTAAAACAAGTGACGTTAAATATTTTCAACTTTTGACGTCTGATAAGTATAAAAAAACTCCGGCAAATGTCCTTTACGTGCTCATCGAGGCGATTCAATTTCTTTTTCAATTCTGGCTTTGCTGAGTTGGGCTATGTGGGTTAAATGGTTTTGGGGTTTGTGGGTTTAATTGTTTTGGGGTCTAACGGTTTTGGGTTATTTGCCAGTTGGGCTATGTGGGTTTAATGGTTTTGGGGTTTGTGGGTTTAATTGTTTTCGGGTTTAACGTTTTTGGGTTTATTGTTATAATTTTTTTTGTTTGAAACCCCCCCTTTCAAACCAAGTCTGGCTACGCCACTGCTCTGTTGCGAGGAGTCTCAGGAGCTGTGGGAAATAACTGGCGCAATCTAGTGATCAAGAGACCACATGGATAAGCACTGATGAGTAAAAGTGTATTAAAGTACCTTCATAATTGGTTAGATCAGCATTTGTATTGTTCTACAGCAGCCGGCTTGATAACAGAGTGAAGATGATATACTACATGGCCCTCAGCTGGCCGATGAATTTGTATGGGTGCCCGGTGTGGTTCAACGTTGCCCCTTATTAAATGGAAAAGATTCGGTTGTTTGAGAGGCAGTGTCTTAGACGTTGCTTTGGATAACACCAGAGTCGGATACAAACATTATTATTCCAACAGAATTGATTATTTTTTTTGTCAAAGCTGATTCGAGGTCAAATTGCATGTTCTTGACTAATAGCCTTATTTTTGGTACTTACTACCCTAACGACAATTATTACGATAGCGTTCGTTTAAGCGGATTTATCCTGCCCGATGCATTCCTCTAATAAGAAGGCTGGTCCAGGAAAGGATGACGATTTCGCTAATCTACTACCTCAGCCGTAGAACTGTGGATAGGCAGCTCCTTTATAATCGGGACGTCCTCCCACAATGTGGAGCAGATATCTTTCCTTTCAGTAGGACTGTGTGCGATACGAAACGAAGTGATAAAGAACCAGGAAATCCAGTTCTAGTGGATATCTTATTGATAATTTGATTTTTGCGACTAAAATGCATCCTTACCTTCATTCAGAAATCGAAATCATGGACCCACCATGATCAGCTTGTGTTATATGCGATGGTTGTGTGCTCGCCTGTCAACCTCATGATCACAGGTTCGATCCCTGCCGTCGTCTATGTCGCTTTAATTCCATTAAAACCTTTCTTAAAATTGTCATCAATGGGTTTACTGGTTTACTCATTACATGTTGTTCAGGCATAACACTAACAACATGTATTTGAGTTAAACTAGTATGCCCATCAAGGATGAATACCAATAAAAAAAATAATGTGAATTATAAGTGACATAGAAATAAGACACGGCATTTCTCCGCTCTAGTTCAGCCGCCATCCCTGGAGATAAAAATATCTGAGACAACCACCTTAAGTCTCAGAACATCGTGCCACACATCTTTCCTATCCTTCTTTCTCTTCATTAACATCACGCCCGCGCTGTGTTGAAACATTTAAAGGGTAATCATAATCCCTTGAGCACGGGTAGATTATAAAAAAAAAAAAATATTTATGACTCCCACAAAATCCTTTCACTTCCAATTCCTACATTACCTACACCCTAGGGAGCACAAAGAATCAATCGATATCCGAGTGAGGTGATACGGCTTGCCGCATGATAAGTTTCCGATTTTTTTTATATTTCTTCTCGGTCAAAAATAAAACCCGATATGGATCATAATTTTTTTTAGTATTAAAACAGTTTTTAGGCCAAAAGGCTTTAAAGTTAAGATATTGTTTAATTTAGAGTGCTGGCATAGGGGCAGGTAGTTAGTTGTAATTTCGTGTACGTGTATTTTTATACCTTCTTTCACTCTTTTTAGTTCTCCCATAGTTCGTGCTAAGCTTAATATTATAAGGGTCTCAATAAGTTCTTAAGCGCGTGTGTATTATAAAAATGAAATAGCCCTAGTGAGTGTTCTAGAAATTTTCCAAAAATAACTTATGTCCTATGCGGAGTTATTCTTTTTTTTTAATTTTTTTTTGTAATTAAAAACCTCATTGAACCTCGATTACCCTCTTCCTATGTAATCTACATGGTTTGTTTTGGTTATTCTGTTTAACTCAATATTAATACTTAACTACTGCCATCTTAACCGATTATCTTAACCCTTAAGATACCTCATGAAAGTAACTCTATAGCAAAACGACACCCATTTAAATTGACAAACCCCCAAAATTAAGTATCAACTTAAATTATTATTTTTGGTTATGTTATCATTCTTAAAGAACATTCCCCCATCCCCCTAAAAAAAGGTTCAAATCTAAAAAAAACCATAACAACCTTAGTTTTTGGGTTCACATTTTACACAGTTTACACAATTTCATATCGTGTTCGAGTTAAGACCCTCAAGTTCATAAAATACTTACACCCCATTATGACCCTGAAACACAATAACTCCCCATATTTCCCATAACCAGAAGGGTGTCCCAACACTTAAAAACTTTTTGTAGAACATTCCATAACATGGTATTTTGCTCCGAGACATTTTATCCCTCCGACATTTATTATACTCTGACGTCGCACATCTCTTAACACGTACTACATACATAAATATATACTTATGTTTGTGTCTTGTATATGCAATTATCAGGGACAAAAGAATGAGGTTGTGGTCGCCGATTTTTTTTTTTTTCAACATTTAATTAAACCATTTCTTTTGCCCTTCGTTTCTGTCTCCTTAAGAATTTATTTAAATAAATGACTCAGATTCATATGCATAAATGAATGTCTCGCATATTTATGTTAGCCTGAATAATTTGGAAGCTTACTTGGAAGGTGTAATTATAAAGGTAAACTGAAGAAAATGGGGTTTCTACCTATGTACTTCACAAAATTTTGTGGAAGACCAGATTTTGCATTTAATTGTTTTCGCAAAGCTTAGGTGGTGAAAACGGTAAATGAACCAACTGAACGAAGACCTAGTGATTCACAACGTTCAACTATTTCTGATGTACCCGAGATTTTAGTCGATAGAGGACTGAAAGGTAAATTTTTTAAAGAAAAGATGCTCTTGAAGAATTTCTCAATTCACCCTAAGAAACATTTTTGCTTCTAGATGACATAGGCGAGCATTCGAACCCCATATCTGCGACTAGTCCCCTCAGGCGTAAAATTGCAAATCACTAACCACTACGGGAGAGGGTATAACATTTCAAACATTTGAATCTAAGACATTACAGAAAGACATTGGCCTATTCCTCCCTTCAGTCATTCCACCCATTAACCCCTTTTCTATGAAAATTTCTTTATGTCTCTGAGAAAAATTGTGGAGACACAGTTATTTTCCACTTGAAATTTTGTATATAATCGTACACCATTCACAAATTTATTTAACCAAATAGCAAATCAATTAAACCTAAATACAGATATATTTAACCTAGACATAAATCGATTTTTACTATAAGCAAATCAATTTAAAATATTCACAATTGAAATTGGGTTGGCGATAGTTTGGGTCTAATTTATTTGCATTTGGGTTCAATCAATTTGCGTTTGGGTTAAATTGATTCCGTAGGCGAATGGTATACATGTTATACTTTATGTTTTTTTTCCAGCTAGAATAAATCAACATTTTTGAATGGGTTTATTTATTTATTTATTTGTCTATAAGTACAAAAACTTTCTTAGACTTACAATAAAAATATGTTAACAGCTTAACTAAATATGAACATCAAAACTATTTAATCATAAGACACTTATTGTTATTCAAATAAAATCAGATTCAATATTTTATTCTTAAAAACATTTTTAGAGCATTCGAAATCTATTTCATTAGCATAATTTTTTAAACAGGATACATGCTCGTGTAATTGGTTCATTAATACCGTAATTAGTTGAATGATGTGGATTAGAGAAACAATGGTTAGCCCTTGGTATTAAACAACAACGCGCCGGAGTATATAATTTAAACAGCAGTTTTAAAGAATCACAATCAATGTGACCAGTTATAACATCACGCGCAAAGGAGATCAAATAGTAAACTCCCCTAAATTCAAGGCTTTTTATAAGTCAATCAAAACACATCGAGCTTTATACGTAGGCATAGGAGCGGTCCAATTTAGATGTCGAAGCGAAAACCTCGTGAATCGTTTTTGAATCCTTTCTATTCTACTTGAAGCATTTTTATAGTATGGAGACCAAACAGGGTTGGGTACGAAATCCCGCATCACAAAATCCCGCATCACAAAATCCCGAATCACGAAATCCGAATCACAAAATCCCGCCATTTCAATACTAAATTGACAGCACTGTACTCATCATCGGAAACTTCAAAGTGATTAGCCAATCAGAATCAAGAACAACGATAAAACAATGAGAATCAACGAGGACGCACCTATACCCAAATAAGTTGGACAATAAAAAGTATAAAAGCGGGAGTGATTTCGGAATATTTTTCAAAATTTGAAAACCCTTGAATATTTTTCAGTTAAGATTAGAATTCCGACGAGGCGACACCAGATGATTATTAAAAGGGGTATGATTCTTGTTTACATTTTGGTTGGTAGGGCAAAGACGCGAAGCTTAAGTGAGTTTTAAGCGTTGAAGAAATTTTCCTTCAACGCTTAAAAATCATTTTAAGCGATTGCAGACTCTAGGGAGAATTGCTGTTTAAGCAAAATTTTTTTTTTTGAAATTCTAATGGACTATTGAAGGGATAGTTAGCTGAGTTCTTTTTAGAACCTCAAAAAATTGAAAGAGTGAAAAATTATTTTTAAAATAAAAAAAAGTTCAAATTTTTCAAAAAAATTGTAGAAAAAAGTTTTTTAAAAAAGTTGAAAGGTGACACTCCCTAGATCACAAATATGCTATTTTTAACTCGCTAAGAGGCCTAGTTTAGCCAGAAATCACGTTTGAAAATTTCAACTTTGGGGGGTCTACGAAGCTCCGTTTAGTCACAAATCGCGTTTAATGATAAAAATTTGTTTTTCGTACATTAATAGGCAGGGTGATGTAGTAACAATTTTCTTGAGCAACAGTACCTTGGGTGGCCCTCTTCGGGACTCAAACCCGCTCACGCAACTCCGTTGCTCCGCTTAGGGTATGTAAAGTCGCCAGGCAGACGCCTGGCACTTTGGGTGGCCCGCTGTGCGGGTTTTTAGGCAGGCGCCTGTGCAAAAGTTTTCTCAATCAAAATACCTGCTGTTCTTCATACATAAATCTGAGAAGCAAGGAGAATAAGTTGAACAATAAAAAGTATAAATACAGGAGTGATTTGAAAATATTCTTCAGTTCTTATCAGAACTCCATTGAGGTAACACCTCGAGATTAAAAAATTATCCAAAGCGATATAAAGTTGGTTATATTTTGGTTGGTAGGGTGACGCTTGATTTTAAGGGTTTTGGGAGTTCTTAGATACGGACTTCGGAAAACGATTAAAATTAATTTTTTTTCGTACGATTTGAGGAGATTTTTCTTTCAAAAAAATATTTGTTGTTTTCACGCTTAAAATACATTTTGAGCCTTTTGGCATAATTCTTTTTTTTTCTAAGCGAAAAATAATTTTTTCAAGCTAAAAATTCATTTTCAGTGTCATTTGTCCATTCACCAATGAAATTTTCAAAGTTTAATATTCTTAAAAGAAATATTTACTTGTATAATATCAATTCCAAGCTACTTCCTATCTCGGTGTTCTACCAAGAACTGAATTTTTCCCAAACCAACAGTTCCTTAAATACTTTCCATAAGAATAAATCAAAATAAAATACTCGTACTTTATTAATAGTACTAAAAAAGTATTGAAAATCCCGTCAAATATTTCCAAAAATATCTGTTGGCGGGATTTTTATTTTTATTTTCGGGGGGATTTCGTGTTTCCGGATTTTTATCGGCGGGATTTTGTTACTCTCCCGACCAAACAACACAACATTTCTAAAACTTGTCGAACGAAACTAACGAAAAGACACTTCAACGTGAAAGGACATTTAAAATCCTGGGAATTTATTATTAAAAATCCGAGCATAGAGTTGCTTTTAGATATAATGTAATCTACGTGCATTCTAAAGTCTAATTTTACATCAAATATAACTCCTAAGTCCTTGTGGTTGCAAACTCTCAAAAGGTCATGACTTGAAATTCTGTAATCACAAATAAAAGGAATGGATAATCGTGAAAATGACATAACCCTACATTTTTTTTTTTTTTTTTTTATAATTTACTCACGCTCAAGGGAATATGATTACCCTTTAAATGTTTCAACACAGCGTGGGCGTGAAGTTACGGAAGAGAAAGAAGGATAGGAAAGATGTGTGGCACGATGTTCTGAGACTGAAGGTGGTTGTCTCAGATTTTTTTATCTCCAGGGATGGCGGCTGAACTAAAGCGGAGAATTGCCGTGTCTTATTTCTATGTCCCTTATAATTCGCATTATTTTATTCGTTTTTCATCCTTGTTGAGCATACTAGTTTTAACTCAATCACATGTTGTTAGTGTTATGCCTAAACAACATGTAATGAGTAAACCAGCATCCCATTGATGAAAATTTATAGAAGGTTTTTTAATGGAATTAAAGAAGACATAGACGCGGCAGGAATCGAACCTGTTATAGTGAGGTTGACAGGCGAGCACACAACTATCGCGCCACGGCCACCCCCCTCCTTATATTTAAAGTTATGTCATTCAAATAACACCAATCAAGCAAATTGTCTAAATCTTCTTAAAGTTGAAGGCAAACGGTTAAACATCTTATTGTTTCAAAAAATTTTAGCATCATCTGCAAAGATTAAACATGATGAATAAGAAATGTGGAGAAGCAAATCATTTATAAATAACAAGAACAGAAGCGGCCCAAGATGACTGCCTTGAGGAACACCTGAGTGGTTTCAAATTTTCACAAATTTTTCATGGCCGATTTTTACATACTGGACACGGTTAGTCAGATAGCTCTTCAAGCAGTTTAGTAATTGACCATGAAATCCAAAAGACTCAAGCTTTTTAAGCAGTATTCTGTGATTGACTTTATCGAATGCCTTCGAAAAGTCTGTGAAAATTACATCAACCTGATTACCTTTTTCAATAGCATTAACACAGAAATTTGTAAATAAAGTTAGATTAGTTGCTGTTGACTTACCACTGACAAACCCGTGTTGAGAAGGTGATATATATTTTTTTACAGCTTCATACATCCTTTTAATTACAAGAGATTCAAAAACTTTTGGAATTAACCGAAATTTTGCAATAGGCCTATAATTTTTCACATATTGTTTTATCCCGATTTATGAATCGGAGTTATGTAAAACTCTTCCAGCAGTCAAGAAACACACATATTTTGAAAGACATTATTGAAAATAAACAAAAGAGGTTTTGACAAGTTTAATCTACAATTTTTTAGTTACAACATCATTATAACTAATAGAAGATGGTATTCCAGAAGATTTTCTCTTAGAATTAATAAATTGCCAGAAACATTTCGAATTCGTTTTAATTTTTTATTCAATGAAACATACATTTTGTCTATGAAAATTTTTTTTTAAGTATTCATACTCACGACATAGCCGACAATATTCGTCTCGAAAACTAGGCTCTACTTTACCCTTACTTCGTATTTTTATCATAGCATTTTTTAATCAATGGTGTTTTTCGTTGATTTTTTTAAGGGTCTTAACTTAAAAAGCAAACGTTTATAACCCAAGGCCAAGAATACAGACAGCAACGTTAGTTTTGGTTGCACAAATATTTTCATCCTAACGTCGGTCGTCCGCATGAGTGAAACAACTCTCCTCGGTCCTTATAACTTCAAACTAGATGAATATAATTTTTATCTATCACATCCACCTCCTCGTCCTTATATGACTTGCTTGAACTTCCTACTATATTGCTTAGGGATGCCACCAAACTATAAATAATATATCATGTCTGAAAACTTATACTCGTAGGTACACAAATCATATCCTTCCTGTTTTTCGTTCGTGTGTGGATATGATCCAAACAAAAAAAAAATAGATTTTTTGACACATAACGAAGTAAGGATAATCCAGAAGTATTTCCCTATCCACAAAATGCCTAATAGTGGCAGGTTGGATGAGGAAAAAAAATCGACTCTATTCTTTTCCGGTGCGCTCTTGTTGGCATGAAAAATGAAAATGGGCAAAAACTGTTTGAAGCAACAATAATTAATGATCATGATCACGTATATCTACATGCACGCTAACAAATGTGCAGTGAAGTGGAATCACAAGTGAGATATTAAGCGATTAATGAGATTAAAACATAGAATCATTAAGCTCATGAGGCACATAATACGCCCTCTACATACCTAACGCCTAATTTGAGAAGGCAATTTGGGATTTCTACAAATGCTTGTTTGTTTCTTTGCATGTTTATAAGAACGTTATGGGTTGGGTTTTCTCTTTTGTATTGTAGCAACTTCGAGAGAATTACTAAATAAGGACTGCTTGCTGAAATCTCAAAATCAAGCTTTATTCCTGCAGAAAAATTATTTCTGTTTTAGACATTCATCAGAGATGTATTGCTAGAGAACATGAACCAGCTCTTAAATATGGTCGAAGTATTTATGCTGGACAAAGTGAACATCATCATCGGTTGTCCCGCATTTAAGGCCTCTTGGTTACATCAGTTTAAGTAAGTTCAATATCGCGTGTTAAACTTAAACTTTTTCATATCTTTTGTGTCAGCGTTTGAAACCTTATCGCAACTATTTTTTTAGGTGTGGGAGACTTTTTACAATGGACCAGATGTTCGTCTTTTTAAACCTGAAAATACTCAAAAAATTTTGACAAAAATTTATCAACTCTTCATCGATTTCAAGAAAGCCATATTTGATAACCTGTCTCGGTTAACTTCAAAAATATGATCACACACAGGGGCTGATACGAAACTGAAATATTTAACTGCAGCTTAGACTTACTTTTTAATCTTCATTAATTTACACACAAAGGCTCATGTTGAACTTGAAGTATTTAAGTTTTGTTTCTTCAGTTACGTCTTAGGGACCAAGGATCATACGAATGATTTTCTAACATCTATTTATTTGAGCTGTATAATATATTCAATGGTTGTTTCAATAAGAGCGGGTAGATCTTGAAATAGAATAAAACAAACTGTGTGTGAGGTGTATGAAGGTTAGGTTAGGTTAGGTTATGTTTAGGTGGCTGCTGACCGGAAAGCCCAACACACTTAGACCAAAATTTGGTCCGTTTTGATACCACAGGATTCCAAATATCTCCCTTACTCGTTAAACCATTTGGAGCTAGCAATGAAGCGTTTGAGACAGTAGATGTCGGAATTTCTTAGATCACTAGGATCATTATAGTAGAAGTCTCAAAAATGGAGTCTACGTCTTTGTGCTAGGGCAGGACAAGAACATAGAAAGTGAGAGACTGACTCCTCTTCTTCTTCATCCATGCAGCTGCTGCAAAAATCATTTGCGGGAGCTCCAAGTCGAAAAGCATGTCTACCTATTTGGCAGTATCCAGTAAGAACACCTATAACAGAGCTTATGTGCAATCTACCAATAGAAATGAGTTGTTTTGAGCGTTTAGCATCAAGCTATGCCCAAATTAATTTTGTGGACTGGCAAGTTGAGGTGCTGGTCCATCTGTGGTTCACTCTCTTTATGGTATCATGCTTTAGCATAAGTTTACAAGTAGTAAAAGGTATACCTATGTTAGATTTTCTATCTGAAAAGGTGTATGAAAAATGTATGAAATATGAAATCGTTCAAATGCCCGCTTCGGCTTCTTACGGTGCCACGGATCAGGGTAACTTTTTGAGAATGCATCGGCATCTGGTGAACCTTGTGTGGTTTGGTGTCGTCCCATATATGGTAATTTTACTTGTAAGCACATTCATCCAGTATTTCAAAAGCGGAGTCCTCTTCCATATGCTCCGAAGTCCAGTCACCGAACAAACGGCGCTGTCTTTGGTCATGAATTTTGAGGTCCTGGGTCAGTTGGATCTGGTAGGGTGTTGGCCCAAGTTCCGAAGCAAATTGTGTTCAGTTGAAGTCTCATTTTGATACTAACATTTTATCGTTTGGACGTGCTGTTCAATCGCGTAACTTGTCATGGTGATTTAGCATCAGTAACTGAATCATAATCAACAGATTTTAAAGATGTCACCAACACAACATGATAGCCACAAGCCCCAAAATCTATCCGCGCAAATTGCAATCATTTCATATATCAATCAATCATTAGATATAGAGCCCGATTCTCCCCAAAGTCAGTGATGCATCACAAGTCACAAGAAGAGGTGAAATTGATTTTGTGACTTTTTCGAATTCTGCCGCTGAGTCACAACTTGTGAGAGTCACAAAAGCAATCGAAACTGTGATCTCCTTCAGAGCAGGTCACAGCTCATAAATTTTTAAAGTTTCTTCGATTGACATTCAGTATATTTTGTCAGAAAATTTTCTAGATTCGTGAATAATTGAGAGTACACAAAAATGGAAGTGGACTTTGTTCTAGTGAATATTATTGCAGATCTTTCCCACGAAAATGAAAAGTTACATTTTTACATAAACAAATTTTTTTTAAGAAACTAATCGTATCAAGAAGTTTGCAGCGCCGACTTTTAGAGATACAAATGATCAATTCGCTCTCCAAAACATTACATTTATAGGTAAAGTAATTTCTTCGTTTTTAATAATCAGCTATTCAAATAATGACACTTAAAAATCTCACCATACTGTGGTGAGTTTCGTTGTGAGTTTTCTTGTGACGATTAGGGGTAGAATTCCAAAATGTTATCGAATCACAACAATCCTCACAAGGAATAGTCAGAAGAGCTTGTGACTTGTGACTTCTCATAAGGGGAAGAATCAGGCTGATAGTGTAGCCCCATGCACCTACGGTTATGCCCTTCATAACAACAAAATAATTTTTAACTTTTTCCGAAATTGAGCTCCGAAAGGCTAATATGTATTTGCATGGCTAGATCGTAAACCTGTTCATTTCCCTGTATTCTACTGTGGTCCGGCAACCAGATAAGAGTGACATTGAGGTTAATCTTCAGGCTCGCAAGCTCATCCCGCATTGCCTTACTGATTTAGAGAATGAAAAAACCGATTCAAAGGCTTTAATAGCCATTAATTGTCTGTAAAAATAGCAGTATTCCGGTTTTGATTTAAAAGACACAAGTAAGATCAGGTAACCGAAAAGATCTAAAGAAATTTTTTGTTTTGTCTTATATTTCACACCTGCTCAAGAGTTTATTGAGATACTTTCATAATGTTGAGCACAGCACGAGCGATGGGAAAAATAGGGGAGGGGGAAGAAAGGAGGTGGCAGTGAAAATTGGTCTTGAACGTTTGCAGATTGAAATGGCAAGGGAAAACAATAAGAACTTATAGAAAATTCCCCAACCCACACCACACTACATCTTTGAGCCATATTGGTAAACATGGTTGTGTCGAAGTCTCAAGGGATTTTAAAGCACATTCGTTTTGCAATTCAGCTTTCACGAAGAGGACGAGAGATAAGTGGTACAAAAGGTAAAATTATATGAAGATTCAATTACAACCATTGAACTTGAACGAAAATAAAAAAAAAAGATGGCCGTAACTAGAAAATGTCAATGTCGAGCGATTTTTCTAAGAAAAATAAAATGGTACACTAAAAATGGAGGATGGTTGCAAAATGGCTGATGTTTAAACTTAATAGCGCAAAATTTTAAACAGCCTATTATTAAGTTATTAGTATGATACTACTTAACAATTTGATAACTTTATAGTAGTTTATCAACTCATTCTTAATATTAAACATTTTCTAACTTCTGAACACACATAAAACAATGACATTTCGTGTAAAAAAAGTAAGTACACGAACCTTTTTTGATGTTTGCAAATGTCAAAGAGTCATATTATGAAACTAGCACGATACTAAAAAAAAATAAAGTAGGTACTCGATGATTTTAATTTTAATAAAAGGGTAGAGAAAGTATGATGCTATATTCGATTAAAATTTGCAAATTCATTGTTTTAACCTAGTATCATACTAAAACAGCCTTAGCATCGTACTAATTCAATTAAAATTTTAAGCCAATATCTTTCTATCAACAAAATTAAATATTCAAGGGTCTTATTGGGTTAGCAGATAACTTATTCGATACTGGTTTCAAAGAAATATTTAATAGTGAATAATTATAAAACCGGAACACTTTTGTTTTGACAAAAATAATTAGTTTCTGAAGTTCTGAGCCTGTACTTATTCCTACTTATTATTGTTGTTAATAGGTGAAGACATTTTCTACCTCTTAACACCAACGATAACGGGCTTCCTGTTGTGACATCTTCGACCAATTTTGTTGTATTCATGTTTCCTTAGGCCCAAAGATTCTTCTCTAGAGAAGGGACGACCAGTGTTGCTATTCCTCATCTGTCAGCCTCACACTTTAACCATTAATCACATTTTTTTTTTCCAAAAAAATTTTTCTGGTCCTCTGTGCATTCTTTAATTTTTGTTTTGTGAAATCAATCTTGTGTACCTCTTCAGATAGATTGTATTAAATGCTGAGTTTTTCGCTAAGGTATTTTTCGATAAAGTCCATTTTATGTCATGTAAATTGGACACTCTATGAAAAGTACCTTTTTTTCGTTACGACATGCAAAGGTTTTCATGAATTGTGCAACTGTAACAAACTGTCAATTTTATACCAAGTTAGAGCCTGTTTAAAAAGCATTTGCATCTTCAAATATATTAAGGCCAGCTTCTGGTGATTTTTAGCCACTGTGCGTTGGAGTTCTGGGTTCTATTCGGAGCCACTGTCACTTAAGAAAAAAAATTCCAGGGTTACCTATTTCATTTTACGAGGTAGTGACAAATTCTTTAAGTGTGTATCTTGTCATGAAAAATGGCTTCTCAACTTAGCCGTTCGAAATCGAAAGGTAATAGTATTTCTCTCCTGTCCTGCATTCCTGCCGGCAAAACGCACAGCTAAATGGTTGGGAGCTGTAACCCTGGTTCTTCACAAGCCGTTGGATCTTCAATGTATTTTTTTTTACAATTGAATTGTAAAATAGTCAAAATTTCTTTTTTTAAGAATCATTTTTGATTTTCAAAAATTTGTACAAGTAGAATCCTTAAACGGATAGATTTTAATCCACTCCTGGATTTATACACATAACCTTATTTCATAGTAAATTTACTTATGCGAACCACATACGAATTTATTGACTCTCTCTGAAGGAAGACTATACGTGCACTTTCCTGTTTTATTATAATCTATCCAGCACTTAAGGAAACAGGATATTTGGCGGGAGAAAGAAAAGCAAAAAAAAAATAAAACACAGCCATTTTTCTTTATCCCTTTGCAAACAGATTTGTCGCTTTTTGCGATATAAGAAGAAGCCATGTATTCCAAAAACAAAGAATGAATGAGTTTATACAATACTGATGGGTATTATAGAACCTAAATGCTGTTATCACAGACATTAAGAAACCCTAAGAGGAATAACTTAAGACATCCTCTTAACAACTTTGTAGATTCTTTAATACCTCCCTAGTGTGCTTTAGAGAAGGCTTTGTTGGTGTCCACAAGCAATTATTCAATGTGGGTAGTAGTAGGAATGCTTTTTTTTTTATTTGGAAATATAAACTCATTATTGAGTCAAAGAAAGCCTTAATGGCTATGTCGCCTGTGTCAATTACATTGAAATAATTCTGAGAATATCTCTATACCTTTGCTCGAAAGATTTTTTATCGAGTGTGGGTTTAAGGATAGGGTCCTGAGGAAATATATTTTTTACAGTTCTGTCAGCTAGAAATACAGCCTGGTATAGGGCTGGCAACGAAATCAGAAAAGTCAATCTTAACCCGGTCTCGGCAATTAACACGAAACCGAGGCAATAGATTATATTTCTTTGGCCGAAATTTCCCGGGAGTTTTGGCTATATTGTTTGGTTTTGGAAGAAAAATAATGTTTTAATTATTATTACTTTGGGTAGGTAGGTAGAAATAGCGACCATTGGCAGTTTAGTCCTTTGGCAAAATTAGGGCTGAAGTTCACCACTTTGATATCATAACTTGTGTGAACCTATGGATGGAATTGATACCTATGGGGAATTGTGGACATACTCACGAATGGCTGGATGACTTGGATGTCCATTATTGTGTGTTTTCTTTTGTACAATCATCCGGAATTTGAATCACTAACTCAACCGGACCTCCACAACACATCCGAAACCTACTACACTGTGCCAAGCTCCGTAGCTAGATTAATCATCTCAAAGCCCGCACCTTAAACCTTCGCCTAAGCATTGAGTTCGGGCTAAACCGAAACACTAAATGAGACTTCGACAAAATCGTCTTTAAAGATGAAGTGTGTTGTGGGTTCGGGAATTTTATTTGAGTCTTTAAATGTCTCTAGGGCTTTTCCGCTACGTGATTTTTCCAGAGTCTTTCAAGCT
This sequence comes from Philhelius festivus, assembly GCA_963931855.1. NCBI lineage: Eukaryota > Metazoa > Arthropoda > Insecta > Diptera > Syrphidae > Philhelius > Philhelius festivus. The sequence continues at coordinate 192,336,389 of OZ007556.1, read as the reverse complement.
GAATTACTGGCAATAAGACAAGCAATGCAAAATACTTAAACTACATAGATCCAAATCGAAAGCGGTATTCGACCATATTTACAGAAAGCCAAGTATGCGTTAAGGTCATTGATTCGGTTTTGCATCCTCTATTTGGTTCCAACAATTGCGGGATGAGCCTTGCGAGCATGAACATTAACCTTAATGTCACTCTTATCTGGGTTCTAAATCATAGTGGAAAATAGGGAATGAACGGATTGACGAGCTAGCCAGGCAAATATCAGCCTTTCATAGCTCACTTTCGGAAAGAGTTAAAATTCATTTTGGTGTTATGAAGGGCAAAATTATCAAAAGGTGGAATAGCTTAACCAAATTCATTATCTAAAGGGGTTTTCAATTGGTGCGGAGAGATATTGGGGATTGTGCGTGTGCCATGTAGTTTTAGTGAAGTCTGTAGAATCTATTGATTATTATTCAGTTACACCATGGTAAGTAATACGATTGAACAGCACACTTAAATGATAAAATCTTATTTTCAACGTTCGTTCGTCCAAAAAACAGAAGATCGGCCGTGAACCGTTGTGGTTTGTGGAAGTGTACTGCCGAATCCAAGGCACTAGACAGTCGATTCCTCGCCGTGCACAGCCTTTCGCAGACCCTTACAAGATCCAACTGATCCAAAATCCCAAATTTCATGACCATAGACAACGCCGTTTGTTCCATGACTCGGCCTCAGAGCGTTTGCAAGACGACCCCATTTTTTGTCGAAAAATCACCTTTAGCGACGATAGACAATTTTGGTGAAGCTGTCACCGTCAATTATGTCAATTTCTTATGGGCCAAAATAAACCATATGTACCTATATAGACGTCGCGTCATGTGCTTCCAGCAAGATGGCACTACGTGCTACTTTGCGGACGCCATGATTGACATTCTCCATGAACGGCTTGAGGGCACGGTTATCTCTCGCAGATGTGAAGTGAATTGTCCAAAAAGGTCATGCGGTTTGACATCGGTAGACTTGGTAGACGAAGTCGGAAGTCTATGCGAAGAAACCACAATCAAACGATGTCTTGAAGGTGAACATAAAACAGGCTATCACTTGAATTCAGCCGGATACATGCGAAAGAGTCATTGAAAACTAGATCACTCGGATCCGAGCCACCGTAAGAAGCCGATGCATATTCCATAAATAATTTCATACTTGGACCTTTTAAATAGTAAAAAAAAAATTTAATACCTCAGACACAGCTTGTTTTATATCATTTCAACATCTTTCTGTCCTTATTGAAAAACCTTTCAGAAAGATGTGCCCCACCTATTAAAAGACTCCGAAAATTACTTAATATGCAGACCCAGGCAAGACATAGCCAGGTTAGTTGCCACATGCACTGAACTATACACTAACCAATAGAAGAACATACATCGATGTTGTGGGGATCAATAGGGAAGAGAAACAGTCATTCATTTCATCTGTAAGTATTGCTCTGACCAGAATGAGAGCCCCACTATCCAGAAAATTATTCTTTATCCTTAAAGAACTATCTAAATCGAACATCAAGGACAGAACCTATGTTTGGTTTAACGTGAACACTTGTCTTTACGACTCAATTTCACGGAGGTCCTACCCTCATAGGAGTCGGATTGAGCGCCGACCATGAGCTCTTATATACATATATTGCGGCATGAACACACACTTTGCTTTAGTGTGAGGCCTATCAAGCACCTTTTGAATCCAAGTAAACCAGGTAAACCCAGTAAACTTGGAAACCATTTCGCCTCCGCATTTGGAGTAACCACAACCACCATGATACTCCCACTAGGGGTCCAACCTCATAGATACTCGTAGTCTGAGATAGAGTGGTAGACATAGGTACAAGCCAAGCCAAGCATACGCAACAGCACTCTATCTCCTGGGCACTATCTCCCATCTTGGTGTCAGAATATAACTTCCGGTGAAGCTTCGAAATCGTGAGGTCACTTCCAGGTGAGTTCCGCAAAAACTCAGGGCCTGTCAACCCTACTACGAGTATACACACACCCAGCAATTAATCGAAGTTGAAATCAATAACTAAGAGTGTGCACCCCTCTGGTGAGTTGTTACACACTCCTTAGCGGATTCTTACTTTAAGGATACCATCCAGAATGTTCCTATCTAGTTAGTTCAGTTACTTTCGTAACCTATCCACAGGCACCACGAGGAGGTCGATAGGAACCCGGAGTGTAATAGAATTGTCAATAGTAGCAATACCGGTCCACCGTCCGTCATCAGTAGATGAACTCATCGCACTCAGAACCCCTGACAATGTATTAAACAAGACTGAATTATGCATCAGTAGCAATACTCGGTCCACCGCATCATCAGTGGAAGAGTTCGCTCAGAGCCCGTGACATGCCTTAAACTACTATCGACTCTATACACTCCCAGAGCGTAATGGAATTGCGCATCAGTAGCAATAACCTGGTCCACTGAGGGAGGTACTCAGTGGACGAGCTGGTTAGAGCCCCGGACATGCCTTAAACTACATCGGCGCTCCATACACTCCCACCTGCCGAAGATCAAGGACATAGTCTCTTTTCTTAACACGAAGAAGTGGCTCTGAGACGAACCTCGTAGACTTCTGTGACGGGTACTCCTCGATATCAAGATCGCGAGCTAGCGAATTTCAGGTCGAGCGGAGCTCATAAATCCTTCATGATGTCTCATTAAATCTACAGGTCAAACGTGTTTATGGTTTCAAAACGGTGCACTCAAATTATAATTTTGTCACTGAGCAAGACAAACTCGTGGCCACCATTCCTAGCCACCTATTCAATCACTTATATTGGTACCATGTGCTCCATTTTTTAAACACGAACATGAGTTGGTATGTTCAACCAATAAATTTTGTTCTAAATTAAATGTTTTAAATTCAAAAATGTCAAAAAGTCTAAAATACTTTATATACGAGTAGTTTATTTAAGTAAAATAAAAATTGAAAACAATTACCTAATCAGAACTCTCTTCTAAAATTGAAACCCTCGAAAATTTGTTACATTTTCCTGTGGCCTTTTAACCCCAATTATGAATTCTTTTTTGTGTAATAAAAAAGTCAACAAATTATTAAAATTATCAAAGTAAAAAAGTAACAATGTGGTGAGATGAAATCCTTATATACGAGTACATTCGTTTTTAATAAAGTTGTCTCAGATTGTAAAAGTCAAATGCCAACTGTTGGCTTTCAAATTAGTCCTTGAAAAGCAACAGGAAATTGCTTTTCCCTCATGCAAATGAAGGATTGAGTAATTTAGCGAAATATTATGTTATCAACGTCTCTGTGACGACAAAGACTACGATGACGATTTTCAGACTCAGCTGGAATTGCAAAAAATAAAACGATTAAACTTTTTGATGTGTCACGAACTTGCCAAACAAAATCAAATAAAACAGACAGAGAGAGAGAGAGACAGGCGTGCCTTGCAGAAATCTTAAAACTTTTATGAATTTATAGACGAAGTTTTAGCGATTCATGGCACGTTCTCAAGGGATCTGTGTTGGCCTGTGGATACGAGTATATTCTTCGTTTAGAAAAAAAAAAAAACAATTCAAATGCAAGCTTTTGGGAAATTTGATTAATTCCCAAAATCGAAACAAAATTGTGGAACTCTTAGAAACTAGAATTATATGCTTTTTGGCTTACATACGTCCCACAGAGGAAATTTTAAGCTCTCACGTAATTATAATATACTGGGGAAATTGTTTCACATTTATGTACATTCCTAACCTACTTAAGTGTCATGCACATATGCGACATAGCCAAAGAATGGTCGCGTATTTTCTTTTTGTTTCATTTACATGAGTTTTTAGTTGCGATCTTACTGTAGGGCAAGTTTTGCATTTGAAAAAAAATCGAATTAGAGATTAATCACACTTGACAATAATATGATGATGCCGAAGGTGACATACTAAGTGGGTGCCGCAATTCCGTCTGTCTGTATGCCTGTACCTCGTCGTTCAGCCTAAATCACTGAAGCGATTTTCTTAAAACTTGGTATTTTAGGAGGAATTTTATATCTATTGTTAACTACCCTTCGGCTGTTATGAAAAATCCTATTTGTCCCAAAACCGCTCTAAAGATTTTGATAGTAAAATTCACGAGAGGGTCGCACGAACTTGTTTTTATGTATAAAAAAATAAGTTTTTATATAGATATTGAATTTTTAAAACATTTTTAAAATTGCTTTTTTTTTTACATGTAAATATTTTTTTTTTATTTTAAGATATAAGTATGCCATCTTTTCCAAAATAGGTATACAATCAGTAAAGACTTTTCATTCAAAATGTTTCTTATCAAATTATAGATTGTAAAAATTAACTGAGGGCAAGACCAAATATATGATTTCATTAAGAAAGGACACAAAACACCGACATTTTGGACAAAACGTCACCCTCACCATTGATCTATAATTTTTGATGTGTAGTTAGAGACTTTGTGTACCTAGGTGCCGCTATTAATTCAGATAATAACACCAGCGCTTAAATAACTTTTGCCAATCGCTGATTCTTTGGACTAAAAGGCTTTTGTTTTGAGCAACAAAGTCTTCTCCCGAGCAACTATAAAGTGTCCCTCTTTAAATCTCTCATCCCGGTCATTGTGTATGGTGCAGAGACATGGACCTTGTCGAAAGTGGATGAGCACGATTTAGGATGTTTCGAGAGGAAAATTCTCCGTGTGATCTTTGGTCCCGACTGCATAGATGGGGAGTGGAGGAGAAGATATAACCATGAACTATATGGGCTAAATAGCCAAACCGATCTAGTCCGGCCGGGAAAGTCGAAGTCGAAAGTTGAATCCAACCCCAAGGGACAGCGGAGTAGAAGAAGATCGCGACTCAGGTGGCGTACACAAGTGGTAGAGGACCTAAGCCAATCTGACGTGCGAAACCGGAGACAGTTAGCTTGGGACAGAGCTGGCGGTTCGTAATCCACCATGAACTGTAGCGCTATCTTAAGTAGTTAGGTAAAAATAAAGTGAAAGAAAAAAAAAAATACATATCAAAATACAAGGTGCCGTTTTCGATAAAAATATGATTTTCGAAAACCATTTTCTAAGATTTAGTTTCAGATAAAATAAAAGTTTTTTTCATACATGCTCAAGATGGTATTAAATAAAATGTACGACTGGGTCGCAGGAACTTGTTCCTATGTAATAGTCTGTAGGAAGTTTTAAAACGAATTTTATTAAAGAAAACTGTTAATATGGATAATATGATTTTTTTTTTAATTCTTTTAAACAGAATGCTATCCAAAATGAATTTATGCAAGAACTTTTATTTTTTAAAAATTTTTTAAGAAAAAATTTTGGTACGCTAACTTTAAGTTTTTATTATTGTATGAACGAAAATTAAATTTTCAAGAAAAATACTAAGCCGTTTTTGATATATCGAATTTTCCAAAAAAAAAGACTTTTTTTTCCAAAAATTGAGAAATAATTTTTCTTTAAGTTTTGAAATGCATTTTTTTTTAATTGTTTAGGAGCTTCCTTATAGAAAATTTCATTAAAATCCGTTATGTCGAAAATGAGAAATTCAAAATTCGAAAAAATCGTTCTTGTTTTCAAAAATTTTCTTATTAAATTATAGATCGTAAAAATTAATAGAAAGAAAAAAAAATTTTGCAAAATTCTCGAAACCATTTTCGAGAAAAATACGATTTTCCAAATAAGACAGATACCGACCGTCGCACTGTGGTCCGAAAAGGAAAATTTCGTGGCAAAACTACTAATTTCAATGTTTTATTTTTAAAGTTTTGTTTTTTGTTTCTAATAGAAATATAAACGGAGCTTCAAAAACAGCAAACAAAAAAATTTTCCACTAACTAGTTTGACTTATAGAGCTTTTCAAAGTTGGTCAATTTCGTTCTAGAGTTAAAAAAAAAAACAGAAAAAACTAACTTCTTTGTTTTCGTATTTGATGTTTTGGCATATTAAATGTAAAATATTAATTTTCTATAGCTTATTCTAGTTGTATTATTTGTGCGTAAATCAAAATTTTAATTAAAAAAAAAATAAAAAAATATTTAATATTTTTAATAAATTAAACAAAAAACACCCTTTTTCAGCAGATTTTTCAGTTTGAATAGAGCTACAAAAAAATACTCGCGAGTTCGCGCGGAAAATTGACCATAATAGTTTACCCTAACTATTTCTTAAACCATATGCAAAATTGTAGCTGCAACTATTTGCAACCTTCAGAGAAATTGTAATTTGTTTAAAAAAGGTCGTGTTCCCAGTACTGACCTTTTGGTCTTAAAAGCAAATTCCCTTATGGAAAATTTCAATAATTTTATTAATTAAAATAGTCGAGAATGTGAAATTTTCTTTTTAATTAAAAATCGTTTTATTACTATCTTGATTCTGACAAAAAAAAACCGCCCACTTCTACGCCCCCTTATATACAAATGCCAATTATTATTAAAAAAAAATATAAAATATTGTACAAAAACTATTGATTACTTTATTGAACATTAAATTTTTTAATCCGCCCACTTTAACGACCCTCTTTGAATAAATTCCCCTTAACTTAAATTATTGTAAATATTTATTGATCTTATTCTAATAGTACCTAAACATTGATTAACTTGCCAAAAGAAAAGGATTAATAGCTTTATTGCAAACTCCATATACAAAGTTGAAAGAATTATTTAATTTTGGATTATTATTTTATGATCTAATAAAACAGGTAGGAATAATAATTTTCTTCCGATTCTCCATATTAGGTGCGTTTTATTATCCACAAATCTATCTGGATCCGGATCGGGATCTTCCCTTGAAAATAAAACGATACGGATCTTACTGACAGCAGTGTTATAAGCCCGTCTCTTTTTATCCTTGGGTTTGGAAATTTTAAATTATTTCTTGTCTTTTTTCTTTACACTATAGCTTACACTACCTTACCATTAAAAGCCATGTACTCGCCAGTGTAATAACTAATTTTTGGATCTTTGAAATAGATCCCGATAGAAAACAGGATCCCAAATTGTTTTTGTAATACATGTTAAAACTTAATCCAGATCCGGATCCAGATAGATTTGTGAATAATAAAACGCACCTATTGATAAGCTTAAAAGATTTATTTAATATGCTAGCTATATCATCAGATCCACTTGTTTCATCTTTAAGACACGTTAGATCAAAAAAAGAGCTGAAAAAGAGTTACTGCCCAGAACTAATAGGTCTATTAATTGTTGAAAATGAGAACGATGCCGATGAATTTTTTTTTGAAAATTAGATCTATAGTACTTAATTGTAAACAAAAATTTATAATGTATTCTATTTTATTTTGTTAATATAAATTTTATATTCTATTTGATTTTTTTTTTCGTCCGTTTACTTTTTTCCTACACTGTTTCATATAAAATATATCAGTCAAACAGTTTATAGAATAAACTGATGCCCCACAACATGAAAAAATACTGTTTTATAATACTCCTTAAAAAATATTTCTGAAATTGGTGCGTTAACTTTAAGCATCCACTGTTGTTATGAATTCACTTGAATAGTCAAAAACTTTTTTTTACAAAGTTTTAAAAATTTTGGACTGATTTTAAAAGGTTTACTTTCAGACTTTATTCTGTTAACTCCTTTTTCTAAGAAAATCTTAAATCAACCAATTATTCTGAAACACCCTGTAAAGTAATTTTCTTAAAATTCACAATTTGTATAGCCTTTGAAATTACCTTTAAGGGACAAAAAAAATTGTTGCGATAGCTTCACGTGTTCAAAAGTTATGATTTTTGCAACGAAAAAAGTCATTTTGGACCACAGTGCGTCGGGGGAAAATTTAAAAATGCTGTATACCATGCTTAAAGAAAATCAGCTTAGCCGTTTAGACTGAAGTTGAACAGACAGACATACAAACAGAATTGCGAAACTCATTTTTTTCGTCTTCCGTATCATCGTAATGTAAAGACCTAATCGTTTTTTGTACAACTCTCTAACTTGCCATATAGCTAATACTTAGAACGAGTGATTTTTTAAGAGATATCGGAAATTAAAAAAAAATCAGAAAAATGCACGAAATCTTTATTTGAATCGATAGTACGGTCGATATAATTTAATATTTGAAGAATATTTCATTCAAATGTTGTCCGCGGCTGCGCCTCAAATGGTCCATCCTCTTAGTCCAATTTTGGCATACTCTTTCTAACATTTCTCCCGGTAGCCGGTATCTCACGAATAAATACTTCAATGTTGGCTTCCAGTGCTTCAATCGAAGCGGGCTTGTCGCTATAGACATGAGTCCTAACATAGCCCCACAAAAAATAACCTAGAGACGTTAAATCGCACGATCTAGGCGGCCAATTGACCGGCGCCAAACGTGAAATAAACTGTTCACGGAACTCGCCTCTCAATTGGTCCATTGTTACGCGTGCCGTGTAGCATGTGGCACCGTCTTGTTGAAACCACATGTCATGCAAGTCAAGCTCTTCCATTTTGCGCAAAAAAAAGTTTGTTATCATCGCACGGAAGCGCTCACCATTCACAGTAACGTTGAGATCCGCATCATCTTTGAAGAAATAAATCCCAATGATTCCGCCAGCCCATATAATCCGCACCAAACAGTGACTTTTTCTGGATGCATTGGTAGCTCTTGCAATGCTTCTGGCTGCTTTTCACTCAAAATACGGGAGTTTTGCTTGTTCACGTATCCATTATTCCATTCAACCAGAAATGAGTTTCGTCGCTGAACATAATTTTTCGATAAGAAAGTGGATCTTAGGCCAACTTTTCAAGAGACCATTCAGCAAAACTTCGGCGTTGCGGAAGGTGCAATGATCTTGTGTCTGAAGCTCTAAACCATTTAATTGTTTTTGCTGATGACAGTAGGTATTCTCAACTTCTTATATTCGTTTCCAGATTCACGGCCCTGTCTTTCGAATGAAGACTAAGGATGGCAGCGTATGATAAGCTGATTAATTTCTGATCTTGATGGTATTTTCAAATGGAATTTCATGCTGCAAAACCGTAATGCTGTCTCCTGTCGTTGAAGCGAACCAAGGAGGAAATCGAACAGTTCTCAGTTTAAGGTATGTGCACTACAAACCTCGTCGTGTGGAATGAATAACCACATATTTGACGTCGCCAAAAACACTGCTAAGTATTTAGGTTTCCTTCATCGATACAAGAAATGTATTACCCTTCTCACTCTGGTGGTAATCTACGAGTATAAGGCCCGTATTCATCCAAGGCTTGAGTACGATTCCCATTTTTGAGCAGGTATCCTAATAACCCAACTGAGTTGCTTGAATAGAATTAAAAAAAGATCTTCACAAAATATACGTGATAGAACTATTATCGAAACATTTTCTTGTTTTTCATTATTTAACCGTTATATTTATATGCAATGTTCTAGTGAAATAGCCAGTTGGATTCCTCTCCTTAAACTATTCAACCTTATACTCGCTCTTTAGAGAATGACTATCAGCTTACCCATGAGCCCAACTTCGGATGTACTGTTAATTTAAGAGATTCTTTCTTCAGTCGCACTACACGAATGTGGAATGCTTTTCCCGGTTCAATATTTCCCTTCTTCTCTAACTTCCTTATACTCTCTAATGGTGCTCAAACATTTAAAGGGTAGTCATAATCTCGCGCGAAAAATTATAACAAATCTGAAGTTGATCCTATTTGACTAGATTAAGTATTTATTTTTATTTCAGTGTGTCTACTTATTTATTTTAATTATAACTATAATTTATTATGTTTATTGCGTTTATTGTATAAGTTGAGAATATTATTCTGTAGAATTATTTAATCAATACCGTTCACGTTTTACGGCTTCCACTGTAATCGTTCTCTATTTACTTAGTGAAAATATATAACTATATCGGTATTGGTCAGCTAAATCGAATGATCTTCCCCCACTCTTCTAGTGGTAAATGGCGAATCCGCTATTCCAGGTTCTTTACACGAAATGTTAGTTTTTAAGAAATATTTTTGGCACTCAATAAAGAACCATCGAGAAACGAAGTTGTTGCGACTTTTTTATTCTGTTGAAGTTAAATAAACTCCACAATTCAAATAATTGAAAAATCTTTATCAAATTTTACGGAGAACTATCGAGATAAATAACATATACACATAGGTAGATTTGGTTTTATTGGAATTTCATATGAAATAACAAAAACAGTCTAGCTAACTAACCAATCAGACTGATCAATTCCCTTATTCCAATTAATGGGCTTATTCGACCACCAACTTTCCCGGCCACAAAAATGAATGTGGCCAATTTTGTTGTTTATAAACTACCCTTTCCGATTTAATTCCATAAGAAAAAAAAATTAACTAACCTCAATGTTCATCGGTGTGGGTTAATAATGATTTCATTAAGGCATAATGCCCCGTTGCCGAAGTTATTTTTATATTTTCATGTAAAAAAAAGGGTTTCACTCACGTGGAAGAACCCCGCTTTTTCTCGTCGCACTTTGGAGAACTTAATTTCCATTACGTCCGAATGTTTGAAATTCTCATCCGATGAAGCATACGGGAGATAATTTTTTTTTTAAATGAAACAATGCAATCAGGGGTTGTAGTGGGAGCTCTGCGATGACGAGAAAACTTCGATATCTTTTGAATAACAGCGCCAATTTCACCCTTCCTTTATAACACCATCAATGAAACGCGAAAAAAAAAAATAAAATTTGTAAAAAGGATGCTCGAACAAAGTGTTGCAAACTAACAAACAAGCGGAATGCAGGACTTTACTTATCCCCGTTCATGTGCAGTGTTCGTTTGGTGTATCGAGTTTATCCTTGGATTTCCTGCAAAAACGTATCAGAAAAGTTAGGTGTGTCGTCGGGTGGAGTGGAGCTGACAGCAGAGAACAAGTTCTGTTTATTTTTTTTTTTTTTTCAAACTTTTCACTTCCACTAAAGTGGAAACTTTCAGCTCTATTTTTGCAGAGTATTCTTTAGTTGAAAGGCCTGGCAGCACCAAGTGCTTCTAGAAGAGGATTTTATGTTGGGTTGTTCTTTGGTGTAAGTGAAACACGTGTCAGGTGTTGTGGAAGCATTCCATTCAAACACGAAAGGTTACCATTTTCATACATAAAATGATATCCTAAAGCTCCGGTTAGAATTCTGAGATCTTTTGCCCTGCTTTAGTCAAATGGCATTGTGGTGCGATGTCATTTGTAGTGCTTGCTCAATAACGTTTGGTAGAACTTAAATTCAGAGCTTAAAAGACGACCATATTTGCGCCACTATACCGAAGGGAATTTTAACATGGCTTCGGAAATACTGTCTGTCTCGGTGGTAGGTATTAAAATGAATTACTTAAGGGTCACTGAAGAAAGTTTAATACTTTTCGGTGTGTCTGGATGAACATCTGACGGCATATAGGTTTGATGTGTTCAATAAAGCTCACCTATGACGTTTAAGACACAACCTTTAAGAGAATGAATATGTTTGAAAAATGCAGTTTTCTATGCTTTTGTTGCTATACGATCGCTTAAGACTTTTGGCTGGGCTCGAAATCGGATGCTTCGTGATTCCCTTTGAGTTGTATATGAATGAAGTAGTTGACGAATCAAGACTTGCAGAAAAAAAACTACACACTCAAGCTTAAAACAATACAAAGCATTTTTTTTCTCGAAAATTATTTGGCAGCTCTACGAACAGTTAAGTTCCATTGCAGAGTTCCAGTATTTTTTAACCATAATCTGTATATGACAAATTCATGTTATTCATTAGACTGTGGGAGTTCACTACGTCAAGGTAATGTTTTTGTGTTGGAAATCGACAAGAGGTTCATTGAACGATGATTTTATTCAAAAAATAATTATTTCCCTTCAAAGCTGAAAAAGTCTTTAATAATAAAGGGTGGTCCAACCATATTAATTTTGAGTCACACCTTAACGTCATGTTTTTTGCCCAACTTAATTCGTCATTTCTTTGTTTCAGTGTTTGACAAATTCAATCATGGAGAGGTTCACAATTGATCAGTGCGTTAAGATTGTTGAAGCCTTTTACGAAAGTAGGCGTTCAAATAAAAATGCATTTCGTGCACTTCGTGATTTTTTTTGTCCACAAAATCGACCGAATTTGTCCACAATCGGTAGAATTGTGCGCAAATTTCAGTAAACCGGGTCTGTAGGAAATGTGAAAACACCTGTGCATGCTCGCCCAGTTCGTTCTGCGGAAAACATTGCTGTTGTTCGCGATAGTGTGGCAGAAAAGCCGTCAACCTCAACTCGTCATCGTGCCCAACAATTGAACATCTCACGAACATCACGGATGCGAATTTTGAATAAAGATTTGAATTTACACGCTTACAAGGTGCAATTGATTCAAGAGCTGAAGCTTACTGACCATTTCAAGCGTCGGTCGTCAACACGCCGAATGGTTGGTTGAACAGACAGAATTGAATGGTGACCTTACAAAAGCAAATCATTTTCAGGGACGAGGCTAGAATTGCCGCATTTGGGCACGAGTGATTGTTGAAAAGCCGATGCATCCACAAAAAGTGACTGTTTCGTGCGGTATATGGGCTGGCGGTGTCATCGGGCTGTACTTCTTCGAAAATGAGGTGGGCCAAGCAGCTACCGTGAATAGTGTTAGCTATCGCGGGAAGGTTCTTGTGGCCAGAAATTGAGGATATGGACCTGGACGATATGTGCTTCCAACAAAATGGTGCCACTTGCCACACAGCCAACGAAACGATAGCTCTTTTGCGTGAGAAATTTAATGGCCGTTTTATCTCACGTGTCGTGGCGATGTTAATTGGCCGCCACGATCATGTGATTTGACAACGTTTTACTTCTTTCTTTGGGGATATTTAAAAGAAAAAGTGTACGTCAATAAGCCAAGAACAAATGAAGAGCTAAAGGATGAGATAATTCGGCACATTAACGACATTGAACCTCAATTATGTCTCAGAGGTATGCCACCGAAGCCGTAACAAGCATTTGGCCGATATTTTATTTCACACATAATTGTCATAGATCCTTCTATCATAATAAAAAAAATATTAAGATAATTTTCCGAAAACTTTTTGTTTTATTTACAATTAACATCGTGCGTTTTCGTTGGACCACTCTTTATATTAAGCTTTGAAGTTGTAAAAGATTGGCTGAGAATAAGCGAAACAATGTATGGTTTTTATAAGTCCTTAGGTTCATTATGCACGTATTGGACAGTTCTTCTATGCTCCTATGTAATAGACTAGGAATTCTAAAAACGAATGTTATAAGAGAAAACTCTTTTAGTAGCAAAGATAAAAATAGAATAAATAAAGCTTACAGAAAACAAATAAGCTTACATACATAATATATACCAAATTTTTTTTAAATATTTTGGTACGCTTACTTTAAGTTTTTATTATTGTACAAACAAAAATTACATTTCAAAAAATATTATTGATCCGTTTTTGACAATTCTTTTTATCCAAAAAGTATTTTTTTTTCTTCAGTTTTGAAGTGTTTGAAATGTTTTTTAAACTCTTAAGAAGCTTCTGTATATAAAAAAAAATATTGGAAAATTTCAATATACAATAATGTTCAAACTTTTAGGGAGCTTTAGCAAAAGAAAATTATCAAAATCGGTTGTACCGTTTTTGAAAAAATCAAAAACAAAAAAAGTGGTTCCAAGGGTGGTACCATTAATAACCATTTTTCGGATTTTTTTAACAACCATTTCCTAGCTCCAACTAAATGAAATATTTTGATTTTTTTAAAAAAAAGTCTGTCGAACAGTTTTTGAGAAAAAAAAATAATTTACAAAATTTTGAAAAAAAAAAAAATCGTATGACAGGTACCGTTATTTTTAGTCTTAAAAATAGGGCGGAATCAAAAATGATATCAATCAAATTTAAAGAAAATCGGCCCAGCTAGTGTTTAAATTGCCATACTAATATATACATAAGAAGAAAAAATACAAAGTTTGAAAAATTATTGAAATTTTCAGAACAGAAATTGGTCAAAATTAGTTGAGCTGTTAAGCAAACATTAATAACCCCGTTTCGGAATATTTTATCAACCGTTGACTAGTTGTTACTAAAATATTTTTTTTATTTTATAAGATTCTGTAGAACAGTTTTAGAGAACAAAAAAAAAACATTTTTTTTTTAATTAAAAAAAAAAGAAGCAGATATTGTAAACTTTGCTCTAAGAAATAAAATGCACGACTGGATCGCACGAACTTGCTCTTATGTAAAAGTACTTTGGAGTTTAAGATACGAGTACATTTTATAAATATGAAACATGGATTTAATGAGATAATAATGTTCAAATGCATAAAATTGCCGTCTGGTTTCCGGAAAAGTATGAATTTATGCAAATAAACTTTAAAAAATCGTTTTATTATTAAAAAAAATTTTTATATAAGAAATTTCTCTAAAATTTTTCAAGAAAAAAATGTGGGATGCGAATTTTAAGTATTTAGGAAATAATTTCAAAAAATAATCGTTCATAGGTTTTGAAGATATTGATTTAAATTTTTTTTTTTTTTTTAAACACAATAAATATTTTTTCGAATATTTTTATATACAATATTATTTTAAAATATAGGGGACTCCTGCTAAAAATTTTGGGTTAAAATCCTTAGAGCCGTTAATGAGAAAGTCGAAAATCAAAAAAACGGGTCTGTGGCAGGTACCCCTAATAACATTTTGCCCCAAAATTTTTTTTGACCAAAATGTAGTTCATGTCCATAATATCACAATTAATTTTTTTTATTCAAATTGTTAGAGCCGTTTTCGAGATAAATAAGATTTTGCATTACGGGTGTATGGGGGGTACCCTTAGTTTTGGAGCTAAAAAAAAAATTTCAATTTCTCCTCTAGGGTATCACCGAAGACCCTTAATTACCGAGTTTGAAGAAAATACCTCCGGTAGCTTAGGCTGTAGTTCGAGGTACAGACATACAGACATACAGACATACAGACATACAGACATACAGACATACAGACATACAGACATACAGACATACAGACATACAGACAGATTTGTCGGACCCACTTTTTTCGTCTTCGCTATCATCGTAATGTCAACTTTGATCAAAATCTCGAGTTCGATTTTTTTTCCAAATGCAGAACTTGCCCTATAGTATACCTATATCGCAAGTAAAAAGAAAGACCTATCCAAAAACACTTTCTTTTTAGAATATCGACCGAGCTGCTGAGACCCACTTTTTCGTCTTGCTTATTATAGTAATGTCTAGATTTATCAAAATCTTGAATTCGATTTTTCATATCAATGAATTTATTAAGCTTGGGAAGCTTACATCCTCTTGATCTACCTTAGCTGTTTCAAATGCCACCAAGGGCGTAATACCCGCTATTATACCAGTGCATGTATTCTATTGTTTTAAGAGTTACCAGGGCCATGATACCTTCTGATGTGTCAGAACGTTTTAAGCCTGGAGTTTTGAAATTACAAAAGGGGTGCTATACTTGTACTTGTCGTTTGCATTCTAAGCTTTTTTAGTTTCAAGTAGAAGAAATTTGATAAAAGAATACCAGGAATCCCTAAAAAAAGCGAATCATCAGAAACTATACTAGTAGACGCCAGATACCCAGAATAAAATGCGAATTGTGGGGTACTAGATTATCCGATATATTTGACAGGACTAGAATCAATGAACTGCAAATCTCAAGATCCGAAGATCAGAATGAGTCATTCGATAGCAAAAATCAACAGGAATGCTAATTTCGAAAGTTTCGTATTAATTTCCAAGAAAATAAAATATCACCACAATTTATTGCTAATTTTTTTTAAACATCTTCTTTCAAGTTTTAATTTTTAAACTCTTTAAATAAGAATAAGAATAAAGTGACGCAAGTACTATATGTTTAGTAAAACTGTTTTTCTTATACTTGCAAGAAAATTTTTTCCAACCGCGAACGTGTTCTAAAAGTATAAATTGAGGTTTTCAGTGCAAAAGTTGTATAACCAACCTTAAGGCATTATTTTGATATTGAATCAAGCAAATACGAGTATATTTACTTCTTATCTCAAGATGGTCAAGTCAAATTTTTGGGAGCTTATGTATTAAAAAATGTCGAACTATGTCATATAGAAGGTGTTGGGTCCGATTATGAGCTGCTGTAAAAAAGGGTGTACTACCTCTTGCGAGGAGTTGACAAATCCTCTTCGAGTATCCCTTGTCATGAAAAGTGCTGCTCATTAAGCCGATCGAAATTGGCAGAAAATTGTAGGTCCGCTACATTCTTGGGTTTGGCCGTGGCACGATGGTTGTGTGCTCGCCTGTCAACCTCAATATCACAGGTTCGATCCCTGCCGTCGTCTATGTCGTCTTTAATTCTATTAAAACCTTTCTTAAAATTGTCATCAATGGGTTTACTGGTTTACTCATTACATGTTGTTCAGGCATAACACTAACAACATGTAATTGAGTTAATCTAGTATGCCCAACAAGGATGAACATGAATAAAAAAAATAATGTGAATTATAAACGACACAGAAATAAGACACGGCATTTCTTCGCTTTAGCAAAGCCGCCATCCCCGGAGATAAAAATATCTGAGACAACCACCAACAGTCTCAGAACATCGTGCCACACATCTTTCCTATCCTTCTCTCTCTTCATTAACTTCACGCCCGCGCTGTGTTGAAACATTTAAAGGGTAATCATAATCCCTTGAGCGCGGGTAGATTATAAAAAAAAAAAAAAAAAAAAAAACACGCACACAGGAATGCTCGAGAGTTGTAAGTCACTAGATTTAGGCTCTCTTCGAGCCGTAACGACCTCCTAATTATTTATTAGGTTTTCATGTATGAATGTAAAAATAGGAGACGTAAGTATTGATTTTGTAAAAAAACTCACTTGCGTACTCACATCTTCAAATATTGCCTTCCAAGAACAGAAGCCTAAAGTTGAAAGTAAAATACACAACGAAATGTAATCTCCTCATCTAATGAAAGCCCCTGAAGTAGGTCTTTAGATAGATATGATAGATTTATCAAAATTTTTAATTAAATTATTATTATTTAATAACACTCAACTTGATCACCCTAAATAAAGATTTTCAAGGGAAATTCATAATTTCTCTTGCCGTAGCCTTATATTAGCAAGTAGAATTTTATGTAAGATCCAACACCTAATTTGCCCAAGCTATTAGCCATTATTGGGATAGTAGTATAGAAACACCGACTACATAATATGCTTATCTATATTCGTTTTATATACTCATTTTTACCGTAATTAGTTTTATGTTTTGCTATAAAAATCAATGGTCGGTTGCGTGGTCTGTGGCATCCTTTGGGATCATATTGGAATAAAAATGTTCCTGAAAGACTTTTAGGGTTGTATTATGTATTCATTTTACCAAAAATAGCTTAATCTGTTATAACTGAATCAAACTAATAACCTCACACAAAAACAATAGCTCGAGTGAACTTATCCTTTTATAAGTATAAGGAAACCGGTAGTGAACATCCTTAAATGGGTTAATTTATTTTAAGGTTCGCACTTAAAGATTAAATTGGAAAATATTGATTTTAATTATGTATTTGTTGATTTTGTGTTTGTGTCCATTAATTGAGTCAATGACTGTAGAAAATTTTTATACAGCGAAGGATTAAAATTATAATTCCCTAAAAGATTTCACAAAATTTCTGTATCGAATTGGAACTGTTAGGCGATTGAATGGGAGTGTATTTAGTCATTATTCTTATTGAAAGTTAATATTTCATTTGGGAAGACATTTTCTTTAGTCATCGTTAAAATTGCTTTAGGAAGCTAAAATATGAATTTTCAACCATCAACCCTTTGCAGGGCTTCCGACATCTTAGTGTGAAATCAGTTTTCGATATTTTCTAAACGTAAATATTAACTTAATAGGAACTTTTTTTAATTGATAGATTCTTGAAATTTACGAACATTTGCAAAGTAAAAGTAGGCAATTCCTAAAAAATTATGAAAAGAGTTATAAAAGTTTAAAAGTTGAAAATGAGTGAGAAGACGTTTAGGAAATAACTTGGCATAAACCAAGAAGATGTTTGTTATTCGTGAATTTTACATTGTTGAAAAGGGAGTGCAAGATGTTTCCATGGGTTAAGAACTTTTTGATTTATTTTGATATATTTTCCTTGGGGAATTTTTGAAGTGATGGGTTGAAGAAAAGTCTGAAAGCCAACAGAATGTATATTAAATTGGATTTTCAACCAATATTTTGCATAGTTATAGAATTTTGAATGTTTAATTTAACTACTTAAAAAGCAGAAGCGTCGAGCGCACTGAACTAGAATTAGTATTCTTAAAGAACTTCAACCTATGTAAAAACGACAAGACTTGTAAGTTAAGGAGAGATTCTCCCTTTTCAGTGTCAAAAATAACACTTTTTCATGCATTTTTTTTTTTCATCGAAGGAATGATATAATCAATTCAAATCTTTTTTACTTATTTATTATCATATTAAGTACAAAAAAATATATTTTTTATCAAAAACTACCGGGCCGTTAAAAAACAATGCGCCTCGGAACGAGACCACCTCCAAAAAAAGTTGTTCGCTGTTGGCGACACTAGCTCCTGCAAAAATGAACGAAAATTAAAAAATCAACATTTTTTATAAAATAGAAGAGTGAAATTGGAGTCTGGACCAAAATAATTTCCCAAAGTCATAAATTAAAAAAATGGCGGACGCTTGAATTTTAGTGTTCGTTTTTTCCACTTTTTTCGCTCTTCTGAGCGCTGTACAAAAAAAGTGTTTGATATATCAGCCTGATTTTGGTCCAGACTCCAATAAATTTAATAAGCTTTAAAACAAAAAAAATTATAACGATGAGTCAAGTAGTTTTAAAGTAATCGTGGCCAACAGTTGAAAAAACGTGGTTTCGAGAAAAACGCGTTTAAAGTTTTTTTCGAGTCATGGCTCATGTGTCGACACCTGGTTGCCCATAAGGTGCCTCTGCTTACCATGGTATGGATATTTAGGCGCCAAATTTAAAAATATTTATGTAAGACATGCTACGCTCAAAATACCGTTCAATGTCAATTTTCGAGACAAAAAGGTAGGTCTCGGTTTTGTTCTATAAATTAAAAAAAAAATTCGGACAAACGGTTTTAGCTACATATTTTGCACATATTTTACTAGAAAAAAATGGAAAAACAAAATGCATTTTTGGTTGCCGAAAAAGGAAAACCTCCCCTTAACTTTAAATCAGCCAATAGTAATAAACAATTAAAAAATAAAATTGAAAAAAAGTCCTAAGCTAATTTGTGTTTACAAAACAGAAAGCCCTCTGATTTATGACTGTATTAGTTATTTGAATCAAAATTAAATATTATGATAGATACATAATGTATATATGATAGACTTATTGCTCCACGATTTGACAAGATTTCACTGGTCCTGGTCAAACGTATACCTATACGATATTAATATAAATTTTTTATAGTAAATTTTAAGTGTTTAAAAATATATATTTAAGGACATACATAATTTCAAAAATCAATGATTCACCCGTTTTCAAGATATTGAATTTTCTAAAAGATCAAAATCTAGAGTTCGATTTTTTTTCGAAAATCCAAAGAAAAATATATTTATTTGAAAATATTTATATACAATATTATTTCCAATTCAAAGAAGATCCATAATAAGAAAGTCGAAAATAAAATAAGAAATCTGGGTCTATGATACTCGTAAGTTGCTGTCAATTACATTTCTGTCAATATTTTTTCAACAAAAATTTGACCATACTATGAGCACATAATTTGTTTACTTGCGACATAATGGATGATTTTTTTGCTATTTTCTTTTTGGCAACACTGGTTTTGACAGCTCGCGCACGTTTCGTGTTTTGTGTCACTGTCAAACATCTTCAGTTTGGTCTATAATTTAACCATGAATCGTCTTACAAACGACCAACACTTGCAAATTATTGAATTTTATTATCAAAATGCGTGCGGCTACTCGAGCTATTACGACTAAATTTCGCACCAAATTTATATTGTTAGACATTAAACCACCAACACGCTTACGTAGAGTGCGAACTGCAGAACATATCGCAGCTGTATCGGCTAGTGTTAGTGATGACCGTGAATTATCGATTCCGCCGTTCGCAGCAACTGGGCCTCTGTTACTCCACTACGTGGAAAATACAAAATACAGCTGGTGTAAGAAATAAAGCCGAACGACCTACCACAACGCCGAATTTTTGGTAAATTGGTTCTTGAAAAGTTGGCCGAAGATCCACTTTTTTATCGAAAAATTGTGTTCAGCGACGAAACTTATTTCTGGTTGAATGGATACGTGAACAAGCAAAATTGCCATATTGAGAGTAAAGAGCAGCCAGAAGCATTGCAAGAGCTACCAATGCATAAAAAAAAGTCACTGTTTGGTGCGGATTATGGGCTATCGGAATAATTGGGCCATATTTCTTCAAAGATGATGCGAATCGCAACGTTATTGTGAATGGTGAGCGCTTCCGTACGATGATAACAAACTTTTTTTGCGCAAAATGGAAGAGCTTGACTTGCATGACATGTGGTTTCAACAAGACGGTGCCACATGCCACAGAGCACGCGTAACAATGGACCAATTGAGAGGCGAGTTCGGTGAGCAGTTTTTTTTCACGTTTGGGACTGTTAAATTGGGACTATGTTAGGGCTCATGTCTATAGCGACAAGCCCGCTTCGACTGACGCACTGGAAGCCAACATTAAAGCATTTATTCGTGAGATACCGGCCGAAATATTAAAAAGAGTATGCCAAAATTGGACTAAGCGGATGGACCATTTGAGGCGCAGCTGCGCCCAACATTTGCATGAAATAATCTTCAAACATTAAATTATATCGACCGTACTATCGATTCAAATAAATATTTTGTGCATTTTTCTGAATTTTATGTTTTTTTTTTATTTCTTGATATTTATTTATAGCTCTTAAAAAAGCACTCGTTATTTGAAATATTATTAGAAGTTCAAATGAGGATTATCTGTATACAAATTGTGATCGTAACGAGAAAGCTGAGGGTAAAAAATTATTCGTTAAAAAAAACTTGAAAATATCACTCGTAAGGTCTTAAAGAAAGTAATAAAATAATAGAAAAAAAAACAAGTCAAATACTCGTATATTACAATATCCAAAAAAAAGCGTCGCGTCGTATCCAGAAATACTTGCGAGTAACTTAAATTGATATAAATGTGAGTCCTTCAAACTGTGAAATCGGATGGTCACACCATCAATTACACAAATACTTATTTTTCCACATGGGGAAATGTTCTTCGCGAAGAATTATTTTCGTCTTCATTTCGAACATTTTTGAAAACTCATCTCCGAAAGTAAGTCGTTAAGTCCATTATACAATTTCGTTACACAAAAATACCCAAGGGCAAGCTGTCGTTTAATTTCTTTTCGCACGAACCAACGAAATACCCTCTCATTCCTTTCCATGCCATAAAGAAAATTGTTCATATCCAGACGAAAAAATTTGTTCGCTCAAACCTTGCTGAGTGTCACACCTACATTTCGGTAAACACTCGAAATAATTATAATTCCTATCACATATTTGCCAAACAAATTAATGAAAATTAAATTAAAAATCCCCTTGGAAATTTACTCCCACATTTCAATTTTAATAAAAAGAAATATTTGTTCATTTCAATTTGATGTAGCTACAGGCATTTTAGAAATGTTTGAATCTTCCTACATCTCTTGGCCTTGTCATCCCTAAAAACAAAACAAATCACTTCAACATTTCATGGTTCTATTCTTTCAATTTACGCCTACCTGGAATTTGTTATTTGGCAGTAGGCTTTTAATCAGATGAAACCATCTGAAAAAGTCCTACAAAATTTAATTTGAATTGAAAGAATTGTACAAATATTCAAGACATGAGTAAGTAGAATTTATCGCATTTAGATTTGTATCTATTAAGGGACTTTTAGACCAAATGGATGTGGTTGGAGAGTTTGTTGGACTTGTAGAAGATCGAATTATTTTAAATAAAAACAATTTAAATTGTATAAGCGATTGTTAAAATTTTTAAATATAATTGTCTAGGAAACTTCCAAATTTTCAATCCGATTACAGCCTTTGAAGAAGGTTAAAAGATTTGCCCCATCAACTGGATCCTTTTTGCACAAAGCACCGTAATAGAGTAGGAGTGCTCTTAAGAGCATTTCAGTTTCAGAAAGTGAGTAAAGGGCGATAGTTAGCGATGACAGTTTTTCAATCCTTTTGTTTCAGCAGCTGTAAAAGTTACCAATGACATGAAGATGTCAAAATATTCATTGGGGTTTGCCATTTTATTCGGACGATCATAGACATCGCGGTAAGTTTTCTTATTGGGCGCTGGAAATGTTGGCCGTAGATCCGGATTTTCCTCAAAAACATCAACTTCTCGGACGAAGGTAAGCGGCTGGGTTAACAAGCAATATTGCCGTATATAAGACAAAACCAAAACCACACGGTTTCTCAAAAAGTAACCGTTTGGTGTGGATTTTATGGCTATGGCACGGTGGCGGTAGCGTCATTGGTCCGTACTTTTTCGAAAACGATTTAAATGAGGCAGTCACCCTTAATGACGAGCGTCGATGACAGAACGATGATAACCAATTTCTTACTGCCCAAATTGAACTATATGGATCTAGAAAAGATTTTGTTCCAGCCACACCTCGAAGGCCACGATTGATATTCTACATGGACGATTCGAGGGTAAGATGACATTGACCGAAGCGACACCCGGACGGTACTAATAAGAACCACAATTTTCAACTTCAAATAAAATATCTATATGAGTAATATTTACAGATACACACTGAAGCCAGTATATTTTATCCACACAGGTTATTTTTTTTTTTTTTTTGAAGACCAAAAATAACGGTACCTGCCACACGATTTTTTTTCGAAACCTTGCAAAATATTTGTTCAACAATTTTTTTTAATCACAAAATTTCATTTAGTAAAAGCTAGGTTATGGTTGAAAATTTTTCGAAAATGGTTTATAATTGTACCCCTCGTAGAACCAATTTTTTTTTTTATGTTCTCAGAAACGCTACAACCGATTTTGATCATTTTTACTTGCGATATAGGTACTATAGGGCAAGTTCTGCGTATCGACGGTTAACTATGAATACCTCCTAACATACTTTTTTGTGAAATTCACTTTTTGATGCAGTTTCGTTAATAATTTCCATCTTCTTCGCTGAATTTTTAAAATTTAAACTATTTCACATCATAGAAATTCAAAACTGATAATTGTGTATAAAATTTTATTATTATGCGTTTTAATTTTGAGACTATAATCAGTTTTTTGTGTCCCCTTTAAAGTTTACAAAATGCGACATAGGAGATATTCATAGTTAACCGTCGATATGGAAAAAAATCGAACTCGAGATTTTGATCAAGGTTGACATTACGATGATAGCGAGACGAATAAAGTGGGTCCGACAATTTCGACAGCTGGTCTGTCTGTATGTCTGTATGCCTGTATGTCTGTA